>JAYESA010000010.1:78899090-79307486 GCA_036927795.1 Iris macrosiphon | reverse complement strand
CAGCAATAGAGTCGTGGGCTACTCCGAGTTCAGTGGCAGAGATCAAAAGTTTTCTGGGGATATCAGGTTATTACCGGAGGTTCATACAGGACTTCTCCAGGATTGCAGAGCCAATGACTAGGATGACCAGGAAGGATGTGGATTTTGTCTAGACAGAGAAGAGTCAGACCAATTTTGAGGTTGACGTTGCCATCAGGATCAGGTGGATTCACTATCTATAGTGATGCTTCAGGGAAGGGTTGGGTTGTGTCTTACAGCAGAATGGAAAGGTGATTGCCTATCCATTCAGGCAATTACGTCCTCATGAGAAGAATTATCCTACCCACAATTTGGAGTTTGCAACGGTCATTTTTTCTCTGAAGAAAATTAACTAGTAAAATTTGGAGTTTGCCTATTTTATATGTTATATATTTTCATTTATTTATATATAACTACGAATAGAAGAAAATTAACTAGTAAAATTAAACTTTTGATGCATGTTTAATTAAGTCATTGTTACAATAACTATTCCGCAGCCCCAATTATTTTAGAAAACTAAAAATATATAATTATAGGATAAATGATAGTTCCTATCTCAAATAAAAAAAAAATTGTAGTTGAAGGATTTTCCTTATGATGTTAATTTTGGATAATTTAATTTCTAGAATTTTTTACTAGAAAAAATTTATATGAGAATAGACCTCCATTTTTTTTGGGTTTTTTTTATGTACCCTTTTTTAGGTTTTTCTTTCTTGCTTTTTAAATTTGTTTTTAAGAGTTTTTTTTTCTTTTATTCTTTTTGTCTTGAGTTTTTGGTTTCTTAAAGTTTTTGTCATTTAAAAAAATCTTTTTAAAATTTGTTTTTAAGATTTTTTTGTTTTTGTTTTTTCGTTTCTCTTACGTTTTTTGGTATAAATTTTTCTTCTTCTTTTTTTGTTGTTTTATTTTATACTTAAAAAATAAATCTATTTTTCCTTTTTACTTGCTTTCTTTTTGTTCTTTTTTCTTTGTTTTTTTTATTTTTTAAGAAGCTCATGTTTTTCCTTTTTTGCTTTGTTTTCTAAATATTTTTTTTCTATACTTTCTTAAAGTCTTTTTCTTCTTCTTTTTTCAAAATTTTGTCCTTTCGCCAATTTTTTGTTTGTTTTTTACATTTTTCGATTTTTAGTTGTTTTTCGTTTTTTATTTCTCTATTTGGACTTTTTTTGTAATTCCTCTCCCCACCACCACCACCACCACACACAAAAATCCCAATTTGTTTAAAAAATTCATTGTTTTGGTTGTGTCAGTTATATCTCATGATGAGTTTGAGTTAAGTTCAGTTCAAATTGTAAAAAAATTAAGTTTATAAAACAAAAAAAATTGTAATGTTAATAAGATTTGAACCATGTTCCCTTGGATACTATATATTACCTTAACCAAATAGTATAGAAAGTCACAAATAAAGAGTAATGAAAATTAAATATATTTAGTAAAAAAAATGTTACATATTTTTTCATACGAAATATATATTCCCAATATATATATATATATAAAACAAGGAAATATAATTTTTAGAAAATATAATTATAGGGAATTTGATTTTCGAAAATATAAATTACTCGATTATATAGTGTTCGGGGTACTAATAGCTCATTTGTTATGATTAATTGACGATTGATCCATATGGTTATTGGTTTTGAACCCTTGATCTCTTGAATATGCTTGAAGTGAATTATCACTTGAATACGCTTGAAGTGAATTATCATCAAATCAGCCTGGACTCTGTAATCATTCATGAATTATTCAGTGTCTGAGATGTTTCACCAGTTTTGGTAAATTGTGAGTTCATATTTGCCATAAGTTGAATGTGTTGGATTCTTTAAAGAAAAGGCTCAATTTCAATATGTATATTTCACTTAAAGTTTTCTTTTAATTGGATTTTATCACGTACATACTATTTGACTTAGTAAACCATCGTTTATTAGCATGATCGACAGCCGTTGAAACCTCAATTTTATGGTTGGTTATTGGGCTATCTAGCTCCTAACTAATTCATTTTTAATGAATTTAATGGGTTTTTTTCTGGGATATAGTCTTCCAAGGGGAAAAAAAGAGAACAATTCTATGTCCCATTTTTTGTTGATATGGTCAGGTAATTTTTTTTACGTTAGTTTATTAGGTCAGAATTTGAATCTTGTGGGCCAAGCCAAAGACGGGTACCGAACCACAATTTAGTAGTCGAATTTGAAACCAATGCGTGAGTGTAACAGTGACAATACAAATGATTTAAGCTTTGGATAAAAAATAAAAAAACTTCCCATGTGAGAGCCTAAAGAAGCTGAGGCTAAGAAAGCAACAATCCACTCTTATCACACTTAGAATTTTTTATTTTTTTCTAGTGTTCAGACTCAGAATGTGCCAGTCATCAGTACTCAGACTCATTGTGTGGAGTCCGCTCGCATGAGTGCCCCGGGCAGACGATAAAAGAACATCTCCCACAGGCAGCATCAGCATCGTCTTTGCTCGGGACAGTCGACTTGGAGTTTGACTCCAGTTCCGCTAAACCGCTCATACGAGACGAGACGAGAGCCGCTACGGACCAGTCGTTATTCTTCTCGATATCAGAATATTTGATGTCAAAATTGTTAGGACAATTATTGGCTGGGAAGCAACAATCTACCCTTCCTTTTACAACAGGAATGTACTGGTATAAAACTTGCTTTATGATAGTTTTTATTAAGTGCACAGATCTTGAATGAAATAGGACTCAATGACCCAACAAGAAAAAGAAACAAGTGGAAGTGGGCATAATTAGATAGGGAAGGATACTTGTCTTAGTTTGAGGCTTTCTTCTCCTCCTTATTTCTGGGTTTAAGAGCTGAGTCATCTAACATTTCTAGGTTGGGGGTAATAATATGTTGCCGATTGTTCCACAGTTTCCAAGAGACTAGGTGGTAAGGTTTCTATCCATCTTCATATTATAAAATTTATATCTACCTACATGTTGTAAGATTTCTACCAAAATCTACATTTATTTATTTTCTTGGTATCAGAGCAAGAAAAATATTTTTCGCATAACCTACATGTGACAATTTTGTCACCCTTCATCTCAGTAGTGCTAGGACAGAAAAGATGGAACATTCACCAGTTAGACGTGAAAAACGGTAGACAATTTTGTCACCCTTTATCTCAGTCGTGCAAGGACAAAAAATGGAGCATTCACAAGCTGTTAGAAGTGAAGAACGCATTTTTTTATAGTTTTCTCACCGAGAGAGTATATAAGCCGCAGTCCGTGGATTTTAAGATCCAAAATTTTTAGATCATGTTTGCTTATTGAACGAGGCGATTTATGGTCTCAAACAAGTCCAAACATGAGCCGTTTTGGAATCATTACTTAACAAACTGTGCATGACCACCACGCACAGTTTGAGAAAAAATGTTAAAAATTAAGCCAGTTACAAATTAAAGTTCAGGCTTATCAATATAAACCTTCAAATCATTCAACTCAATAATCATGGATAAGAATAATATCCCTTGATTATATTTTTTTATTTTGGTTATTTTGTTTCTATTTTATTGTTACTATTATTTTTGGAACGAAAAACTTTTACGGTGAAGCCTAGTTTTGGCATTATACAGTAGAATAGATAAATAAGAAGACCACTCTGGTAATCGGTGTGGTGAGATTTTTACCCACCTTCATATTATGAAATTTATATATATCTACATGTTGTGAGATTTCTACAAATATGTCCATATTTATTTATCTTTTGAATAGACATTTTAAACATGTCTATTCTCTATGGGCGCTATCCTCAAGGACTTCAAAATTTTTAACCTTCTTTATATATTAGTACTGTAAAATCTCTATTTGTATCTATTTTTTTTTAGAAAATATAGTAACATGACCCTTACATTATTATTCATATATTTACAAAATCTAATTTGTTTGCTAATTTTGCAAGGGTCGCATCCCTAACTGTCTTCTGTGAAGGCGCGAGGCGCTCGCAACTGCCGAGCCGAATCATAGATGGACTTCGTCCATCTTTGCTCCTACTATTTGACCAATGTGCATACTGGTCAAATAGTAGGAGCAAAGATGCACACTGATCAAATAGTAGGAGCAAAAAATGGGACGAAGCCATTCTATGGTACGGGTAGGCAGTTGCGAGCGTCTTTACAAAAGAGAGTCGAGGAAGCGACCCTTGTAAATTTAGCAAACAACTTCAGCAATTGTTCTACAGGTTCAACAATCACTGAAGTTGTTTGCTAATTTTGCAAGGGTCGCATCCTTGACTCTCTTTTGCAGAGACGCTCGCAACTGCCTACCCGTACCATAGAAGGGCTTCGTCCCATCTTTGCTCTTACTATTTGACCAGTATGTTGAACCCAGGACTCATCGAGACTCCAAATGAAACTGCAGCCTTTTTATTCTTGACAATCAAGTCCTTGAGTTGTTTCCGTAATAATATAGCCTGAAAAGACAGACAAAAGGAACAAAACTAGTATTAGCATACATACATTCATTACGAAAGTCAAATCAATCTGCTCAACCGAACTCCAAAATGCTGCAACTACCAATTCAAGATATTTTGGCTCGATATTTAGCCTAGCTAAAAACATAAGGGTATATAAATTCAGTACACAAATAGTTATACAAATATCTTGGAACCATCTAAATATCACAAAACTATGATTAAGTTCAGTTCGGAGGTTGACAGTTAACAGATGCTATTCCTGACAAGCTTATCTCTGATGAGTATTTGTATTATTGATAAAATTGACAGTAAGACTATCAAAGAAACATGTGTTACCAATAAAGTTCTACATGCATGATTTTAATAGTTCAATGGTTTCTAATACCTATTTCATGCCAAACTCTTTGATTGTAAAATTTTTCCATGTTCAACTCCACTTGGTTTGTTGTATTCTTCAATACCAGATCTTCTCCTGCAAACAATAGTTCAACATTTAAATTTATTTGCTTATTTCCTTACATCTTACCTACACATTCCAAGTATTATTGTTATGGAAAGATGATGACGCAGAGGGGGGGTTGAAACAAAGAAAAAAAAAATTGAAAGTGCTGACGTACGGAGAATTTTGGTTGTGTAAAGAAGTCCACCATCGCCACTATAGGTTCAGTTCGGAGCAGCAATGCTACTTCTGCCACATAAGCAGAGACAAATGCATGGATGAGAGCGAACCGCTCTCTAGAATTTTCTAACAAATATCTGAGCAGTAGCCGATCAGAGAATTTTGCTGCGACTCGGAGCAGCAATGCTACTGCTTTTCGGCTGGATCGTCCGATTTCTCCCGTCGCTGGAGCTCCATCCTGAGGATTTTAGGGTATCGGAGGAAATTTATAAAGTTGTACTACTGTATAGCAAATAAGCCTCCCACTTATTTATAAAGTCATACAAAATCTTCTACATAAGAATATTTCAAGAATTATTCTAAAGAATATTCTATACATAATTCTAAATCCTTCGAATATTCTATACATTATGCTAGATACTAGATATTTGCAATAAATTCTCTCAAATATTCTAGAAATTATTTCATAGAATATTCTATGTATTATTCTAAACTATTTTATATGTTATATATTTTCATTTATTTATATATAACTACGTATAGAAGAAAATTAACTAGTAAAATTAAACTTTTGATGCATGTTTAATTAAGTCTTTGTTACAATCACTATTCCGCAGCCCCAACTATTTTAGAAAACTTAAAAAATATAATTATAGAATAAATGATAGTTCCTATCTCAAATAAAAAAAAATATTGTAGTTGAAGGATTTTCCTTATGATGTTAATTTTGGATAATTTAATTTCTAGAATTTTTTATCATAAAAATTTTATATGAGAATAGACCTCCATTTTTTTTGTCTTTTTTTTATGTACTCTTTTTTAGGTTTTTCTTTTTTGCTTTTTAAATTTGTTTTTAAGAATTTTTTTTCTTTTATTTTTTTGTCTTGAGTTTTTGGTTTCTTAAAATTTTTGTCATTTAAAAAAATCTTTTTAAAATTTGTTTTTAAGATTTTGTTTTTGTTTTTTCATTTCTCTTACGTTTTTTGTTATAAATTTTTTTTCTTCTTTTTTTGTTGTTTTATTTTATACTTAAAAAATAAATCTATTTTTCCTTTTTTCTTGCTTTCTTTTTGTTCTTTCTTCTTTGTTTTTTTTTATTTTTTAAAAAGCTCATGTTTTTCCTTTTTGCTTTGTTTTCTAAATATTTTTTTTCTATACTTTCTTAAAGTCTTTTTCTTCTTCTTTTTTCAAAGTTTTGTCCTTTCGCCAATTATTTGTTTATTGTTTACATTTTTCGATTTTTAGTTGTTTTTCATTTTTTTTTGCTCTATTTCGACTTTTTTTTTGTAATTCCTCTCCCCCACCACCACCACCACACACAAAAATCCCAATTTATTTAAAAAATTCATTGTTTTGGGTTGGGTCAGTTATATCTCATGATGAGTTTGAGTTAATTTCAGTTCAAATCGTAAAAAAATTAAGTTTATAAAACAAAAAAAAAATTGTAATGTTAATAAGATTTGAACCATGTTCCCTTGGATACTATATATTACCTTAACCAAATAGTACAAAAAGTCACAAATAAAGAGTAATGAATATTAAATATATTTAGTAAAAAAAATGTTACATATTTTTTCATACGAAATATATATATATATATATAACAAGGAAATATAATTTTCCAGAATAAATGATATATATCAAAATTGGAAGTTTTCATTCGCTAAATGATATATATTTTCTTAAATTTAGTAGTAATAAATAATTTATTGGCCTCCCATGCCTTTGGTGAAAAAATAGAAGCTGATTTTGGCAACTTTCATCAATGAATCTTAGTTCTGTCTTTTTCATGTTAATCAAGGCCTTCATGATCGAGCTAAATTGAGCTTACAAAATGTTAATCATGACCTTCTTGATTTCTATCCATGATGGTTTTAAAGAATGTTGCTAAGTAAATTGCAGTTGGAATCTATTTAAAAATTGTAACTTTGTTTCTTTTGAATTTCTAGAATATAAAGAAGTAGATTTTTAAATCGTTTGTTTGCTAAAAACTAGAATAAAGAAACTAGATTAATACGATGACCAATGAAAATAAGTTATGTATTTGTTTGGATAACTTCTGTGAATAAAAACAATAAATCCTGTCGATATCTACTAGTTTATTGAATTTCTAACCATTAGGTGGATGGAAACTAAATGAGCATATAGTTCCCCTTATGATGATGTGGCAAAATGTTTGGACACGTAGCCAAGTAGAAATAAATATTACATGAAATTATTAAAAATTAGGACTTTTTAATAATTCTCATGCTACTTTTCGGTAGCCAAAACAGACCCTTATGTAGAAAGTCCCATTAGCTACCACATATTTAATCATTTATATTATATATAATCATTTTTTATTCCACCTTACTCTCACATGTATATCTCTCTCTACTCCTATGAAGTTATACTGTGATAACAAGGCCGCGTGAACATTGACTATAATTTCGTTTAACATGATCGAACTAAACATGTGAAAATTGACAGACATTTTATTAAAGAGCAACTAGAAGCAAAAATTATTGAAGTTCCTCATATTCGATAACAAGACCAACTAGCTGATATCCTCACTAAAGCATTAGCAAGTGAACCCTTTGATGGAGTTTTAGACAAGTTGGAAATGCACGACATCTATTCAACAATATTATAAGTATTCTAGTTTATTACTTTAGTTATTTATCATTATTATTTTTTACATATAGCCAAATTACTAAAATAACTCTAATTTAACAATTTTTGGGATAAGGGGTTTACTACTAAATATTCCAATATCAGTTTACGAGTAGAGTAGGTAGTATTAACTTTGTTGTACGAGTAAAAAAGTTAATATTTGATGTTATCTAAGCCAAGTAATAATTAATGAGTGGGGGAGAATTTTATTAACAAGTTAATATTTGACTAAATTTCTACCATAGTAATTAAGGGAAGAGATTCAATATGACTAATGCTATTTGTACCTCCAATTGTCCCTTCAAATTATCTCTTCTTATGTGGCAGCTGACGTGGCGTATTAAAAAGCATTATGTGACATATCACATGCAGTGGATTTAACCCAAAAATTAATTATTCAAAAAATTTATTAATGTTAATATTAATTTTAATGTTAATATTATTGTTAATGTTAGTGACAATTTTAATTTTAATTTTAATTTTAATTTTAATTTTAATTTTAATTTTAATTTTAATTTTAATTTTAGTTTTAGTTTTAGTTTAAATTTAAATTTTAAATTTAATTTTAATTTTGAAGGTTAAAATTAAAATTAAAATAAAATTATTTATCTAATTTATTAATGTTAAAATTAATATTAACGTTAAAAAATTGGGTAATTAATTTTTTAAATTAAATTTTTTTATGTTAGATGTTATATAATGATATTTAACACGTCACGTCATGTTAGTTGTCACATAAGTAGTGATGGTTTGGAAATTTAAATAACATGAATGATTCAATATGAAAGATTTGCAATCGGTATGACAAAAAAGAAAAAGTAATTATTTATAAATAATGCTTACAAGTACAATTGACACTGTCATGCATATTTGATGGTGAGTGAGTGATCGGATGACTCAAAATATGTACGTACATGGAAGTTGACGTCAGAAAATAACTTGACTTGTTGGTGGCCGGGATGGGTGGATATAAATAGTACCTGTGCAGAAGGCGTCGATCCAAAATAAACCAAAACCAAACTTCCAACTTTCTTTCTTCTGTGCTCATATATGGCTCTTTGACCACTTCCCGCAGCTGTCGATCCCACTAAAGCCAATCTGGTTGTTGCCAAAGATGGTTCTGGAAATTACGAGAAAATCCAGGATGCTTTGAATGCTTCGCTAAAGCTAAGGAGGAGCAGCAAAGACAGGTTTGTTATCTATGTTAAAACTTGTACTTATGAGGAGTACGTCGAGGTCACAATGGACAATATTTATATCGTTGGAGATGGCATCGACCGTACCGTTGTTACTGGGCATAGAAATGCTATTGATGGCTTTACGACTTTCAATTCCGCTACCTTCGGTAAGTATATACGTAGTTCTAATCATGCATGTTCGATCGTACGTGCATTAGCTAGCTAGCTAGTAACAATTGTATAAACATTTTCTTACGTACGTTTGCATGCATGAATATGCATATGCAGCCGTAGGTGGCGACGTATTTCTTTCTCAATACATGACGTTCGAGAACACGTCCGGACCGGACAAGGGTCAGGCGGTAGCCTTCAAGTCGACATCGCTACACTCGGTTTGCTACCGTTGCAGCTTCAAGGGCTACCAGGACACCCTCTACGTCCACTCCGAGAAGCAGTTCTACCGAGAGTGTGACATTTACGGGACAGTCGACTTCATCTTCGGAGATGCCGCAGACGTCGTGCAAAACTGCAATATTTACGTACGTAAACCGGGAGAAAATCAGCACAAGACAACGATCACCGCCCAAAACAGGGGGAGGCCGAACGATAACACAGGGATATCGATTCACAATTCTAAGATTATGGCCACACCGGAACTGATATCGGTGCTACCGTCGGTCAAGATATATCTTGGCCGGCCGTGGGGGGACTACGTGAGGACCGTGATCATGAAGACAAATATCCAAGGAACGATCGACCCGGCCGGATGGTTGGACTGGAAGGGCGAAGAACACCACAGGAACACATTGTATTACGGAGAGTACATGAATTCGGGTGAGGGAGCTAATACTGACGCCCGGGTGAAGTGGACTGGCTACCATAATAAACTAAGCGCACAAGAGGCTTCAGCTTTCACTGTGCAGAATCTATTGGATGGAAACTCATGGATTTCGACTGAGGTCCCTTATACGCCTGGTCTCTAAACTTGTACAGATATAGCTATGAATGCATGTATTATCTTCTCTTGTGTACATATAAATAAAATGGGGGGAATAATACTTAATTATCTGTCTTAGTTCGTTGTCAAAATTTATAGCTAGCTTGTTAACTAATTAGTCTACATAACAAATTATAAGGATCATTGTTCATTCTATATATACTTGGAGGAAATCAATCGGTAATCGCCTACTCTGTGTTCAAATGAATAGCCATCAATATTAAGTTAAACATCATATCACTCTTATATATAATAATGAAAATGAAAATGCATGTGACTACTTTATATATAATGGGTATATAATGGGGTGTGTGTGGGACCCGCACCAATCACGTGGGGGTGGGGGAGAGAGAGCGAATGAAAGTCCACCGCGTGGGCACGGACCGGCCACGGTACATAATATTATCTCCTTATAATTAGTCTACATAAAAAATTATAATGATCCTTGTTCATTCTATATATATACTTGGAGGAAATCGTGTTAGAAAAAATTATCGTTTTCTTATTGAAAAATTTGTGAATAAAAATAAAATAAAATTAGACTGATGTTACCGGCCTCTGGGTAAGTCGTGCACGAAGCACTACCCTAAGAGTTGATTCGGGATCTGTGTGCAGACGTTCCCAAAGCTCATAGTGGTAAAACTCCCGCACTACAGGTATCTCGTCGCCGCACACGACTCGGAGAGAACGACCAGGACTTAGCTATGCCCAGAGCTTGGAGACGAACGAAACGACGAAGATTGAACAGAATAGAATGTTGGCAGCAACAGTTTAGAGATAAAATTTCTGATTGTGTTTACAAAGAAAACCAGTCAAATATATAATACTCATCCAATATATAACGGTCTAAATTAATTTTCTATTAATTCAGCCGTTACACAGACACAGGAGAATGAACCTGGACACAAAAATATTAACGGTTCAAAATCAAATAGTAACGGACAAAATTAATTTTCCAACGTTCAGAAAATTAAATGAAAAAGTGAAGAGGAGCAAAAAGAATTTTAGGGTCCTAGCCCGAAGAGGAAATCAAATCGGCATTCGGCGCCCGCACCCATTTCGTGCGCCGAACCGAACCGAGTCGGGCCAGGTCGGGCGACACACATTTGTGGCCGAAGGAGTTTCCCACACAACAACTTTAAGAAAGCAAAGAAGGAAAACTAATATATGTACACAAGAAGGGATTGGCCCATCCGATGTGGGACTAAAGAAAAGAAGGAACTTGAGCTTTTGCTAAAGCAAAGCCAACAAATCGATCGGTAATTATTACTCTGGAATATTCTAGTTCGTCTTCTTCTTCCGCTTACAATGAAGTGATTGACAAACTGGGTTCCTTCTTGTCTGCTTCAGCAGCGAAAGTGTTGGAGAACGATTCAAACACCTAACGTTCCACTCAGTATTGACTGAGTTGTTCATTGTTGCTAATAATTAGGAATATTACCTGGTAAGTAGAGTGGTTATGAACTGCTGGTTTCTAGCCTATTTTTGTTCTGTTCTCATTCTATTTAAAATATTGTATTCGGAATGAATAAATTATCTAGGCACAGTTTGTCCTTTCCATTTTGTGGCTAGCTTGCCATTTTTGTTTTCTTTTGCTATTTGTGTTTTAACATTGTGGTATCAGAACTTAGGTTCGTTGTTGAAGCTTTGATTTCTGTGTTTGGTGGTAAAAATTATGTTTTTTGGAATATCAAGATGAGAACTCTTTTCATTTCACAAGATCTTTGGTTTCTTCTTGAGAATGGTTATGCAAAGACATATAAGAGAACAGAAATGAAGGATCCTTCAAAAAAAGATGCAAAGGTACTACTCATATTTCAAGAGATTTTTTATATTCCTAACCTTGTCCATAATTTAATAAGTGTTGGACAAATGATTGCAAATGGTTAACCAATTACTTTCAAAGATAATACATGCTTGATTATGTCTAAAAATTCTGATATGCCAACATTAAAGATTCATTTGGCTAAAAACAAAATGTTTCCTCTTGAAATTTTTATGAAAAAAAATCACCTGTTGCTCATTTAGAAACTATTAGACTAATTTTAGCTTTTACAGATAAAAAAGATGGGATATTTTCTAATTTGATGTTAAATCTGCATTTCTAAATGGATATTTGAATGGGGATGTCTATGTTGAGCAGCCACAAGGATTTGTGGTCAAATGAATGGAGGAGAAAGCCTATAAATTCAAGAAGGCACTATATGGGCTGAAACAAGCATGGGCATGGTATGGTCGTCTTTGACTCTTATCTTTATAAGCTTGAATTTCATCGAAATCATAATGAACCACTACTAGAATAAGCGGGATTAGCGACATTTTTTAGCGACTCCAGGTAAAAATGTCGCTAATTTAGCGACTCCATGTAAAATATCGCTAAACGTCGCTAATTGGCGACATTTAACGACGTTTAGCGACTTTTATTCAGTTTTTATAAGATTAGTCGCTATAAGTTCAATTTTGGTCGCTAAACGTCGCTAATATATCTAAGTTAGCGACGTTTAGCGACGTAAATAGCGACATTTATATTAAAAATATTTAGCAACGTATTTAGAGACGTCCTTAACGTCGCTATAATTTAATTTAGCGATGTCTTTCTTTGACGTCATTAAACGTCGCTAAAATTTGGTTAATTATGACTCGGTTTCATTTTTTCCCATCTGTCGAAATTTCGAAACGAAAAAAATTTCTCCCGCCCACCGCCTGCTCCGTCGACCGCCTCTCCCCCGCGGCTACTCTGGCATCCCCCTCCTCTTCCTCGAGCTCTAGGTAAACCCTATCTCTCTCTCTCTCTCTCTCTCTCTCTCTCTCTCTCAGAACACATGTGACACTGAAACAGACACGACACACACACAGACAGTGACACAGACACGGCACACACACACACACTCACACAGACACTGATAAGGACCTAGGGTTAGGATTAGGTTTTTTGACATGGGGTTAGGGTTAGGGTTAGGGTTAGGGTTATGTTTTTTGACATAGGGTTAGGGTTAGGGTTAGGGTTTTTGACATGGGGTTAGAGTTAGGGTTAGGTTTTTCGACATGGTGTTAGGGTTGGGGTTAGGGTTAGGTGATACATATTCAACCCAAATGTCAAAATCCATAATTCTCCATAATTATATATATATATATATATATATATATGCATAAACTGTCATTTGTGTATAAGTGAGTTCTGTATTGGTATTGGATGTGGTGGATGCTCGAGTGACAGTGAAGAGAGAAATTCACAGTTCATGTCATGGGCAGTTCACATTAAGGGCATGTAAGAATAACATGTAGCATCAGCTAGGTAACATGGTAGCAGTAGAGTGATACACTTTGATGGATCACACATGATGGCAATAGATGACTGTGTGGTTGATGGGGGTATGCAGGCAACTGCAACTTGGTATAGTACCAGTTGTTGTACACTAGTGATGGTTTGATTTATGTGTGTTGTGGATGTATGAGCTCGAGATGTGAGGGATTGTGACAGTTGTAGTAGGGTTCTTACCTGCAAATGATACACTTTAGAAGTGTTTGTATGTGGAGTCATCAGTTGGTATATTATCTGTTGTTAGTATTGGTACATGGAGGAGACCAAATGAAGTTTGGTTACAGACTTGGGGCTCTGGCATGGGGCACTGCAATAGTGCACCCAAATGGTGCCTGTCAGTTAGGTTTGGGGGCAGTCCCTTTGCACTGCAGAGGCATGCCTTAGTGCATCTCAGTTTCAGTTTGGTATTAGTCATCAGTTATACACTGATATATATCAGGGACTGTACGAGGTATCAGTACAGAAAATTGTAGGAGTTGATGCAGGCAAGGTATAAAGTCAAGTGTCAATAGGGTATATATAAATATGTAGGTTAGTGATGTTTAGAGATGTTAGATAGGAGTGTACTAAGATGGTATCTAAAGGGCAACAAGTGGGTTAGAATTGATAGGCTCTCATAACTTTTTCAAAATTTTCATGAATTTGGAGAGATGTTGTATCATCTAATGCTATAATTAAGTTGACACCTCTTCAGAATTTTGGACCCATACATATTATATATATATATATATATATATATATATATATATATATATATATATATATATATATATATATATAATCCAAAATATTATAAAATCTCATTACATAAGTTTGATTTTGTTACTAAAAATAGTGTATAAACTAATTTTGGACCCATGCATATTATATATATATATATAAGCTAATAAAGCCAAAATATATCTTTCTTCTAATTAATGGTTAATAGACTAAGCCAGCCAAAACACATCACACATTTTTCTCGCAGTTAAGTCTAGTTTGATTCATGAAATCATAATCTTGAAAGAAAAAAAATATTCATTTTATATATTTAAATGTCAAAAAGAAAAAAAAACATATTGCCTCTCTCTAGCTAAGTTTGTAGACATTATTGAAGGCTATTCAACATTCCATAGTATTTTTATTGTTAGGACAAAATGTTGAGCAATAGATATTTTGGTATGGAAGAGGAATAAAATAGTAGTTAAAGGAGGAAGTGATGCCTCCTACTGTTAACAAACAGCTAATTCTTTGTGAGTCATCTAATTCTTCCATTCCGCATTATTAAGGGTATGTCTTAAGTAATATCTGTTATCAATTATATTCTTTGTTTTTATCTATCTTACCAGATGGCACCCAAGAGAGCGACACCTCCTACTGTTAAGAAGGAAGTGATGCCTCCTACTGTTAAGGAGAAGGTGATGCCTCCTACAGTTAAGGAGGAAGAGATACCACCTGCTGTATCTCAGACGGAGAGTTCCAGTTACCCAGCACCTATAGCGGCTGTATCTCAGACGGGGAGTTCCAGTCACCCAGCACCCATAGCGGAGATTGATAACATAAACCCTGTTTATGTGCAGTATCTGAGGGACTGGTATATGCCCCAGGTTTTTGGATATCCTCGAGATTGATACTGTGATGTTTCATATACTTTTATTGTGGTTATTGTATGATTGTGATACTTATATATTATGCCCATTTTGTGACTGTGATACTTATATATTATGCATTTTATGTGACTGTGATACTATTATTTTGTGTGTATTGTGTGACTGTGATATTTTAAATATTTTGTGTGCATTAATTGTATGATTGTGATACATTTATTCATATTAAATGATGTTAATATACCGATGTTGAGTGTTCCACCGAAGGGGTCGGCGAACCCAGAGAATTCATCGGAGGGTTGCTCCGGGTCTATTTTTAATTAGAAATTTATAAATTGCAGGAATAATAGTTTGGAACAATTCAGTAATTTTTTTTTATTTTTTTGTAAAATTAGCGACGTACTTAGCGACGTTTAGCGACATTTTTTACATCGCTAAATAAGTGGCTAATTAGCGACGTTAAGAGCCGTCGCTAATGGCGTCGCTAAACGTCGATAAATACGTCGCTGTACGTCGCAAACTGATGACATGGCAGTATTGCCAGATCATTAAAGACGTCGCTGTTACGTTGCTATATAAGTCGCTAATTAGCGACGTTTAGCGACGTGTTATTACGTCGCTAATTAGCGACTCTGAGTCGCTAAACGTCGCTAAATTAGCGACACGTATAAGTCGCTGAAAAACGTCGGTATAGCGACGTTTTTCCTTTCAGCGACGTGATCATTACCGACTTCTGTAAAACATCGCTAATTACGTCGCTAAATGTGATTGGTGACATTTTTTTGTCATTTAGCGACGTTTTTGGGCGTCGGTAATTTTACTTTTTCTTGTAGTGAACCTACACTATTTGTGAAGACACAAGGTAAAAATAAAATACTTATTGTTTGTGTATATGTGGATGACATAATCTATACGAGTTCTTCTATATCTCTTATTGAGGGCTTTAGGACCATTATGATGAATGAATTTGAAATTTTAAATCTTGGATTATTGTAATATTTTCTTGATCTTCAGGTCCAACAGACAACCTGTGGTATTTTTATCTCTCAAGAGAGATACATTCAATCTTCTCAATAAATTTTAGATGCAGAATTGTAAAGGATGTTAGACCCTATTGAATGCAAATGAGAACCTGGTTCTAGAAGATGGCACAAAAAAAGCTAATGCAAAATACTTTAGATGGCTGGTTGGTGGACTAATGTTCTTGACTCATTCTTGACCTGACATCGTGTTTACAGTAAGTATGATACCAAGGTCCATGCATAATCCTTCCAAACATCATCTTGGAGCAGCAAAATATATTCTCCGCTATATTCGAGCAACCATGAACTGTGGGATATAGTATTATCCTTTCTCTCATTTTAATTTAGTTGGTTTTACTGACAGCTATTGGGCAGGTTCCTTAGATGACATGAATAGTATAAGTGGATTTATTTTCAACTTTGGTTCGGGTGCAGTGTCATGGATGTCTAATAAGCAAGAAAGTACCGCATTATCCTCTTCAGAAGATGAGTATGTTGCTGTAACATTAATTGTTTGTCAAGCTTTGTCGATGAGAAGAATCATGGAGGATTTTTTTGAGATTAATTCATACATCTCCAACTCTTGTATACTGTGACAACAAGGCAGTAATATTATGTATGACAAAAAATCTATCCTTCTATGGCAGGACAAAACATATTGAGCTTCTTTATCAATTCATACGTGAAGCTGTTACAAAAAGATTCGTTGGGCTGAAGTTATGTTCTATAAATGATCAAATTGTCAATAGATCCACTAAGACATGATCCTACGAAAAGTTCTTCAAATTTAGAAAAAATTTTGGTCTTATAGATTTTGAATCAAAGAAAAGTATTGGAGAATAATTCAAACACCTAACGTTGCACTCAGTATTGATTGAGTTGTTCTTTGTTGCTAATAATTAGAAATAGTACTTGGTACGTAGGAGTGGTTATGAGCTGCCGGTTTCTATCCTTTTTTGGTTCTGTTCTCGTTCTATTTAAAGCATTGTATTATGAATGAATAAATTATCTAAGCAAAGTTTGTCCTCGCCATTTTGTTGCCAGCTCTACCATTTTTATTCTTTTGTTTTGGGTTTTAACTGGAAGATTTCTGACTACCGTATGATTCTTCATCAGATCCCTCAAGCAGACTAGACCATATTCATATTCCTTAAACCCCTAACGCCCAAGACTTATCCTCCCCACATTATACTATCGACTATGCAGACGATTTGGAAAGTTAAAGGACCTGTTAAAATGTGCCATGGAAAATTGGAAGATCGAGAACACATTATGGAAAATGGGCCATGGAAAATCAAGAACCATCTACTGATTCTTGAACGACGTCTTCCGAACAAACCACCAAGTGGGTACAAGTTTTCAATGCTAAATCTTGGATTCAATTACATGGACTCCCAGTTAATCTTTTAACTATGGATTTCATCTTTAACCTTGCGGCAAGAATTCGTGTTATTCGTCCCCCGACGTGCCAAGAGGTTAGCAAATAAAGCCTATTTGCGAGAATCAAGTGAAGATTGACATTTCCAAACCCCTTATCAGGATACTTAAGATATCACTGGGAATGACTCTACTTGTATTGTTGATATCAAGTACGAAAGATTAACAAAATTTTGTATCTTGTGGTATACTGAGACATGGATTTCAAAAATGTTTTTCCCGTCAAAGCTACATAACTATGATCAAGGATGACTAGCCCCAGGAACAGAGTAATCACATCCTTTTACTTTTAGATAGGAAACTAGATTACTCTATCTGTGTCAATGTTGTTGGCAGATACAATCACATGATAAAAAATCGTAATTCAAAGGTGGATTCTAATATTCAGTCGAGAAAGCACAAATATGTGGATGCCAAAGATCAGGTTCCAAAACAGACAAGATCCACAATGCAGATTTTCCTACCAGTCTTCACTCTTCCTCCAAAAATTATTATGATGGAAGACAATGCTACATTAAATGCTAGTGATCATCATCCCCATCTAACATCATTCAATCATCAGATGAGCTATAGTGAAAGTATCCCAGTTACCAATTTGTCACCGACGGTGATCACCGGAGACACTCTGATCGGTCGACTAGAATCTACTACAACGGTTCATCCAACTGCCCCTGTTTTCCAGCATCATGGATCTCAAATTACTCCTACGACCTGCATTTTGATAACTGATCACATCTCAAATATCTCTAGTACCACTTATACCAATGAAAACCATCTTTCTAAATCAGTTACTCAAACTCTCTACACTGAAGAATCAACCAACATACAAGCCTGTATTTCCTCCTAGTACTCTAATTAACCCTCACCCACATATTCTTCAAACAGATATCATCCATGGTCAAAAAATAAGCATATCTCCATATACATGTAGAAGCATGAAAAATCTGGATCCACGCGTCCAACAACCATGCTCTCCCAAATTAAAGCATATCTTTACCGGATTTCTTTGTTGAGAAGATGGATCTCCACCCAATGGTGTCATCCCGTCATCATAAGTAATTATCGCACCTGGTAGGGTTCTCATGGCAGTATCGTCACTAGTTCTTGGATCCATTATCCTGTACATAAAGTAAACTATGAGAGTCGCACAGAGAAATCAAGGCAGGATGCAAGTCAAGAAATTATTTTGAATTTGATAAAGAGATCAAGAAGAGGTCAACAAGTGGATGAGATCCTATAATTTATTCTATCCCTCTGTAATTGGAATCTGAAGCAATATATTCAAAGACCTGCATGGGCCACCACAAAAACTATGTCATGCCCAGTTCCAAAATACCAAGGGACTAACCACGTGGCAATGGCCAACAGCACAACTCCAATGGACAAACCCAATTTAATGGACCCGTTAGAGTGCACTTAAGTTGTAATTCATATAAAATGGTATACAAATATCAGTCACAGTTTATATATCTAATCTCATCCACAATAAGTAACAAAATAACAAAGAGACAAGTCCATTCATTATATTATAAATGATCTGTCCAACCAAAGCGATACAAATAATGTCATGGGGAATAATCCGTCATCAAAATAGAAAGAAAAATAAATCCAAGTACAATATCCAGAAGTCACTACGAGATCAAATATCTAAGAACATTAAGCATAATAAATAAATGTTGAGAATATTGTGTGCTCAAGAAAAGTCCTCCGGAACAACCTTGTCCTCTGTAACCTGTACGTCTCCAATAGCAGCACCTACCCCATAAACATCGGGATAGCTTTCCTCATCTACACCTAGGGACATAATCTGAATCCAGGTCTTTAGGGGACATAGCAAGGTACAATAAACACTCAAGCCAAATTCAATGCACTAAGTAAAAACAGATCCTTAGGAAAAGCTATGTAACCAGCTAAGTAAAATACAAATGAGAGCATCACTAGCACTAAGGCTGAGACCACTACAGGCTCTGTGTCGGGGAGCCCATAGCGGCAAGTAGTATCACGTTGGGCCAGTAAATGTGCCAAGCTCTGGTACAGAGACTAAAGCACCTCAAATAACATAGTATATATATAAACATAATCAGCATGTAGCATGTGTGTCTCTTTGCACCCAATGCAATCTCATATTTCATTTTCACAATAACTCATGTCCATAACACACAAGATCATGACCTCTAGTTAGTACAACGAGTCATAATGATATCTCTATAATATGCAAGTCTCATATCATGAATCATGTAAGCCTATACAAAATCACCATGAATAACTCAAGAAAGATTCTATCACATAAAATAGTGTTAAGTGTCCTAAAGTCTAACGTACTTGGTAAAACAAGCACGTAAAAATAGGATCATGGAATCAACTCTCTAAGTGACATTAAATAATTCCGTGTACGGCATCAACACCCGAATCTTGTTTGGACGCTAAGCAACGTCTCACGGTTTTAGGTTGAAAAGGTATATCACAAGAGTATATATATATGGAAAGAAACACAAGCAGATAATATAACATGATCTACTGTAAGTTTGGCAAGGTACACTTGCTTGGGTCCTGAACTCCGTCAACTACTGTCACGACCCGTACCCGATGTAAGGATACTAGTCGGAAACAACGCCCAGCCTACGCCGCAGAATCGGCGGTAGAACGCTGTCTAGATAGTCTATCTAAAGTAATGAACCACCAATAATGATAGAATACTCAATCACAGAACTAAGATAGAATGAGCACTAAATCAGATAAGAATAGAATAGTCATCATATAACTCATGAGTTTAAAATAATATATCAATGAGTCTGAAGAGTAACAAATAAGCTGGAGACAAATCCAGTACAAAAGAATACTATCATACTACAAAGCTACACTCCAGGGTCAACTGTCTCAGTTGGGATAAGTCCCTCTTGAGCCAGGGTCTCCGAATCTAAACCCACAACATCCTGGGGTCCATAATAGGTAGGGTACTCCTCAGTGTCATCTGGAAAAATATATCCAGTCAGGAAAGGAGCAGAGTACATCTCTAACAGCAGTTCTAATCCATGATAAAAACTATGTAACAGTAAATAGCTGTGGATAAATAAGATGCACAATAGATACAAGAGATATATAGACAATAAGAAAATACTGGAAAGAAATACAATAATGAACAATGTGCCAATAAAATAATAATACTAATGACTAAGTGTGTGAGTACTAGCTTAACATGTGATCGGCTTGGGCAAGATACAATATGGCCTGGCTAATCATACGTGCGGTGCATGATCAACACTATTCGCTTACCAATACTTTATTCAATAGGGATTTGATCACATATCTATACTAATACTCCCCACCCCCAACTGGTATAATAGATCCAACCACGGTATGCTATGGCACTAGATTCCCCAAGAAGAGAGCGACTCCTCCCGAAAATCGGTATCTGTACATGTACAAGATAACCAATGAAACAATACTTGCACCATATACACCATATACCAAGGAATAACATCTCATGACGAGATCCGGATATACTAATCCGTGTAACCATAGTGTCAAGAGAAACATGTATATCTACACTAGATACAACGAACATAGAGGATATCATAAATGAGAAACTATCAGAGAATGTACTCGCCTGAAGTCTAATGAATAGTCTCACAGATGTCTGACTCGGTGCCTCGAAGACCTAGATATGGAATACCACATTAATACAAGGTCCCGGAAAGAGAATAAGTCAAACTAGTCAACTTCTAGGTCAATAAATAAATCCTAAGTTAAAAGTCAACTATGGTCAACTCTAAAGTCAACTAAAGTCAAACATGGTCAAACCAAGGTCAACCTCTCAAGACATCTATATAAATAATATAGAATAAAATACACAATTAGGAATCAAGGTCTTGATCCCAATTGCTACCCACACAAAGTATAAATAATATACACTCTAATATAAAGTATATACAAACCAATATTTATACAAATAAAATAATATATCACTACTAGTATTATACTACACAAAAGCACATATATATATACATATATATATATATATACAATTATAATATATAAAATATAATTTAAATCTGCCAATTTATCACTGAAACAGTGAACTGAAAATACAATTTAAATAAAATAGCTTATAGTGACAGTCTCAACTGTCACAGAAAATTTGTCGCAGAAACTCTATATATAAACCACTGCTGTCACAGTTTGATGACAGTTTCAAACTGTCACAGAAAACCATCACTGAAGGATTTGCCGCTCAAAACTGTCCGCAGCATTAATGACAGATCTGTCATTAATGCCGAACCACTGTTACATCGGCTGCTGTAACCGATCGAAATAATGACAGTTTTCAACTGTCATTAAACCTACTATCACCAAAAAAAAAATATATATCTATATATATATATATATAAAACAATTAATAACTATATACTTATATATATACAATTAAATACTATTAGTTATAAAACACAATGCACATATTAATGTACGTATTTTACATGGCTAGAAGCACACATAAAAATATATTCATTAAATTAACAATTAAATATATAATAATTATAAATAATATAATTACACATTTAAACACATAAATATATTTTATAAAATATTTATGTATAATTTATGTTATTAACATAAGTACATATATAATTGCATGCAAGAAAGCTACATACATATATTTATACACCACATTAGAACACATAAAAATATCTATAGATCTATGCTACAATAAATACCATAATAAATACACTAAAATAAATATATAATATCTATATATATTTGCTAGTTATAAATAAAGAATTTAAAGCATAATTAATTAGATCTACACATAAACACACCAAATTGGAGAGTATCACACCGTATCCCACTAGATCTAGGATACGCATGTGACACGAGTCCAACACACAACCAATTGCACCCCGAAGGACACAAACATGTCACAAATAATATTTATGAATAAATCAAAGTGTTAAAAGTAGATCTATGTGTCCGTGTCAAAATGCGACATGTACAAAGCCCCGTGTCGGAGGGAAACCCCCAAAATGACATGTATCACCAAATAATTGGGATACGAACCACATGTACCCAAATATGGACACGACACAAGCCCCAAACACATAATCATATGCCCAATTGATCTATAGGATCAATTGACACACACAACAAAATATAAATTCGGAATTCCAACAAAATTGACACAAAAAGCACCATAACTTTCTCCATGGGTCTCCTATGAACATAAAACAAAGTTCTATGGGTAGTACATACATATGGGTTGATTTTACATGATTAAATATCAGATTTAGAAGCTATTTTAATTTAAAAAACTGAATTATACCTATTGGGAGATGGATTCCCAATGAATTTGGTGGGGAATTGGAATGGAAATGGAGAGAATTTGGGAGTGGGAAATTCTAGATCTAGATTTGGAATGAGAATGAGAGGAGAGTGAAATTTCCCCCCCTCTAATATAGGCCGGCCATGCCCCCTTCCCCAAGCAATTATAAAATGTCCAATGTACCCCTTGGGGCCTCTCATGAAGAAATAATTAAGGAAGAAAGCTTCTAGTCTAATCACTTAATTAATTTAATCCATCTCCTTAACTATAGGCTTTCTAAATGGGCCAAGTCTAACTATTTAATTCATGTTGGTCCATGGTTCCAAACTACACTAGTTGGGTCTACTAAAATAAGTCCAAAATAATTAAATAACATCCAACAATAATTAAATAATACAACAAAAATTATTTACCATGCACAATATTTATTTAAATAGGAAATTACTAAAATACCCTTTTTCCTACAATGTGGTAGTGACAAGTCTACCCTCCTTAAAATAATTTCGTCCTCGAAATTTAAAGATAAAAACTACCCCCAGAAAATCACAGAACAGAACGAAAGAATCACAACTAACTAATGAACAAAACATAACAATGAACAGAACATAGCTAGAGAATAACATACCTCAAGGTACAAACAAATATGGATAACGCTCTCGCATGTCATCCTCTCTCTCCCAGGTAGACTCCCCCGGAGAGTGATACCTCCATGCGACGCGTACCAAAGGAATAGTCTGGTTCCTCAGCACCTTCTCTCTCCGATCCAGAATCTCAATTGGCTGCTCTGGATAGCTAAGAGTAGGGCCCACCTCTATCTCTGAGTGATCCAATACATGACTAGGATCTGCCACGTATCGTCTCAACTGTGACACATAAAACACGTTGTGCACTCCCTCCAATGCAGGTGGCAAGTCTAGTCTATAAGCAACTGCACCGACCCTCTCTAGAATAGTGAAAGGTCCGATGAATCGCGGACTAAGCTTTTCGTCTCCACCGAAGCGAATCGTGCCTCGTGTCAGAGAAATTCTCAGAAACACCAAACCACCCACCTAGAACAAAACACCATCTTAAGAACTTAATCTATAACAAACAAGAACAAGCACAAACAAAATCTAAACTATACCTCGAACTCCAAAGGTCTCCGATGGCTATCGGTCCAATGCCGCTGTCTGTCCTGCGCCACTCGAAGTCTGTCTCTGATCAACTGAACCTTCTCTGCTGCATCCACAACCATCTCTGGCCCAAGCAAAACTCTCTCTCCAACATCGTCCCAAGACTAAGGAGTACGACACCTCCGACCATATAGAGCTTCAAAAGGTGACATCTCTATACTGGCCTGGTAACTGTTGTTGTAAGCAAACTCTACCAAATGGAGATGGTCCTCCCAAGAACCCCCAAAATCTAGTACACAAGTGCGCAATATATCCTCGAGAGTCTGGATAGTCCGCTCATACTGCCCATCTATCTGGGGATGATATGCAGTACTGAAATTGAGCTGAGTGCCCAAACTCTCCTGCAAACTCCTCCAGAAATGAGAAGTGAAACGACTATCCCGATCTGAGACTATGCTGACGGGAACTCCATGTATCCTAACGATCTGCCTCACATATATCTCTTCCAGCTTCTCCGTAGACAAACCCACCTTGAAAGGCAAAAAGTGGGCCGACTTGGTCAACCTATCAACAATGACCCAAATCGCGTCTTTCCTTCCTGGAGATCGTGGAAGTCCGGACACAAAATCCATAGTAATGTGTTCCCACTTCCACTCTGGAATGGGTAATGGTGAAGTAACCCTCCTGGCCTCTGCCTCTCGATTTTCACCTGCTGGCACACTAAGCATCTAGATACAAACTGTGCCACATCCCTCTTCATGCCATACCACCACACACTCTCTCGCATATCCCGATACATCTTGTTAGCACCTGGATGTATGGAATACTGGGAGTGATGCGCTTCCTGCAACACCTCCTCACGCAACTCCCTACTAGGCACACACAATCTAACTCCATGCCTCAAAGATCCATCCTCTGAAATAGTGAAATCATCCTCCAATCCTGCTCTCACCTGAGCTCTGATACTCCTCAAAGATACATCATCATACTGTGCTGCCTTAATCCTGTCCATCAAATCTGAGTGTATCTGCAATCTCCACATCTGCATAGCACACCCAGGAACAATTACCTCAATGCCCAAGCTCTCCAAGTCCTCCAACAAATATTGATCATGCGTTAAGAACATTGCTACTGGATACCTGCTCAAAGCATCGGCAACTACATTGGCTTTCCCAGGATGATATTGTAAAGAGATATCAAAATCCTTCATCAGTTCCAACCACCGACGCTGCCTCATGTTCAACTCCTTTTGCCTGAAAACGTACTTCAAGCTTTTGTGGTCTGTGAAGATCTCCACACGCTCTTCGTACAAATAATATTTCCACAACTTCAGAGCGAAGATGACGGTTGCCAACTCCAAATCATGGGTAGGATAGTTCTTTTCATGAGGACGCAATTGCCTGGATGCATAGGCAATCACTTTTCCATGCTGCTGAAGAACACAACCTAAATCCTTTCCCGATGCATCACTATAAATAGTGAAACCTCCGGACCCTGAAAGCAACGTCAAAATAGGAGCAGACGTCAACCTCTTCTTCAACTCTTCAAAAGCAACCTGGCAATCCTCCATCCAAATAAACTCTACATCCTTCCTTGTGAGTCTGGTCATCGGCTCAGCAATCCTCGAAAAATCTTGCACAAACTTCCTGTAGTAGCCTGCCAATCCCAGGAAACTTTTAATCTCTACTACCGAACTCGGAGTCTTCCAAGATTCCACTGCTGAAATCTTCTTCGGATCTACTGAAATACCATCACCAGTCACAACATGCCCCAAGAATTCTACCTTGTCCAAGAAAAACTCACATTTGGACAACTTCCCATACAACTTCTCCTTCCTCAGCACATCCAACACAATCCTTAAATGCTCCTCATGCTCCTCCAGTGTCCTCGAGTATATGAGTATGTCGTCGATGAACACCACCACGAACTTGTCAAGGTACTGGTGGAACACCTTGTTCATCAAGTTCATAAATACCGCCGGTGCATTAGTCAAACCAAACAGTATCACCATAAACTCGTACTGACCATACCGAGTTCTAAAAGCAGTCTTCGGTATGTCCTCCGGCTTCACCTTCACCTGATGGTAGCCTGATCTCAAATCTATCTTAGAAAATACCTTCGCACCATTCAACTGATCATCAATCCATGGCAAAGGATACTTATTCTTGATAGTGAGATTATTCGAAGCCCTGTAATCAATGCACATACGCACCGATCCATCCTTCTTCGGTACAAATAATACCGGGGCTCCCCATGGTGAAGAACTCGATCTGATAAACCCTTTATCCTGCAATTCGTCCACCTGCTTCTTCAACTCGACCATCTCGTTGTTGTTTACTCTATAGACATGTTGCAAAATTGGTTCTGCACCTGGCACCAAATCTATAAAAAATTTAACATCTCGATCTGGCGGTAATCCTGGCAATTCCTCAGGAAACACATCCAAGAATTCTGCTATCAACGGATGTGGCAATTCCTTGTCTTCCACCATAGCTCCACAAATAATGCCTTCCCCCTGCTCCGCAGCTCCTCTAGCAAACTCGAACTCTGGCTCTCCTGGCGAACCAAACAAAACTCTACCTCCTCTACAGTCTATGCTAGCACGGTGCCTACTCAACCAATCCATTCCAAGTACAATGTCGTAGCTCGGAAGTGGCATTACAAGTAGACACGCACTCAACTCCCGGCCTCCCAGAGTAACTCTCCGATCCTTGCAAATATCATTAACCAGGATAATGCCTCCCCCGGTCATGATCTTGCAAGTCCTAAGCAAAGACTCAGCTACCAAACCATGCTTCAAAGCAAAAGAAACAGATACAAAACTATGGGAAGCACCACTATCAAACAAAGCTAAAGCTGGAATGGAATCAAGAAGAATAGAACCTGCGATGACATCTCCTGTGGGTTCCTCCTCTTCGACGGTCATATCAAACGCTCGTCCCTGTCGAGCACCTCCCTGTTGTTGATGCTGGACAAAACGCTGCTGCTGTATCGGAAGCGGCCCCCTCGGCTGTGCTGCAGGTGGTCTCGTCTGTGTCCTCGGAGCTGGAGCTGCTCCCTGAACTGCACGACGAGGATACTCCCTTGATTGATGCCCTTCAGTACCACAATACAAACAAACTCCTAGCCTTCTCCTGCAAACTTCCCAGATGTGGCCAGGCTTCTTGCAAAAGTTGCATGGAGCTTGCTGTAACTGTCTCTGCTGCTGAGGTGCCTGGTGAAAAGATGCTCTAGCTAGAGTCTGGTTCTGCTGTGGCTGCTGGAAAGGTCTGGACTGGAAATGAGGACGTTTGGCAGATACTGCACTGCCGTTGGCCCCCAGAAAAGAATCACGGTCTCTCTTGGTCTTCAAACCCAGATCCCGCTCAACCTTGCGTGCCTCCGCAAGTATCTCCAAGTATGTCTCATAAAAAGACGGAATGAGAATCTTCACTTCCCAGTTTAGACCCTCTTGGAAACGAATAGCTCAAACCTCTGGCTCTCTCACCAAATACTCTCCAAATTGGCTCAACCTACCGAACTTCGCAGCGTATTCCTCCACAGACATGCTCCCCTGAATGAGACTCTCAAATTGTCTCCCCAAGTCAAGCCTGTCTATCCGGGCGAAAAACTTCTTCTTGAAAAGGTTCTTGAATACCTCCCAAGATTGTCCTACGTCAACTAGAACCGGCTCATTCCTGAACCAAGTGCGAGCGACGTCGAACAGTTGAAGTCCTACCGCCTCAACCTTCAGATCTTCAGAAAGATGAGACACCCTCATAAGACGCTCAATGTCCTCGAGCCAATCATCAGCATAGACAATGCCCTCCGTCCCTTTGAAAACCCTAGGCTCCAGTTTCTTGAAGTCTTGAATGTTGCCTGGCCGAAGCTGAGCAACTTAAGGAACAACCTGCTGCTGGATCGGAACTCCTCTCTCAACTACAGCACGAGCAAGCTGATGAGCACTCTCGATGCCCTGCCGTAGAACGTCGGTCTGCCTCTGATGTGCCTCTGACTGAGCCCTCTGTGCCTCGAGCATCTCACGAAATAGTGTAAACATCTGTGACGCCTCTGCTGGCACAAGAGATGGAGGTGGAAGCCCCTCAGATACAGCTGGCATAGTCCTCTGAGTAGGTGGTGGACCTCCGAAAGCAGCTTACACTCCAATCACTGGAGAAGTGACTGGTGCAGGCCCTCGGGATGTCGCAGACCTCTCAGAAGCTGCTCTCCCATACTGTGATCTAGTCTTAGGCAGCATCCTGAGACAAAGCGAAAGAAAGAATCAATATGGCACAAGATGTAAGACATCAAGGAAAGGACATTTTAAGGGTTCAAGTATCAATGTCAAAGGAGAATAGTTGAATCAAAAGAATTTTTCTAGATGTGATTGAGTATCTCAGCCTTTATCCCATATCCTACCGCAGGCTCGCAGTAGTACAACTAAGTTATCGTACTACCACGACATCACATACTTGTGAAGCTAGACCTGCATGGGCCACCACCAAAAATGTGTCACGACCCGTACCTGATGTAAGGATACTAGTCGGAAACAACGCCCAGCCTACGCCGCAGAATCGGCGGTAGAACGCTGTCTAGATAGTCTATCTAAAGTAATGAACCACCAATAATGATAGAATACTCAATCACAGAACTAAGATAGAATGAGCACGAAATCAGATAAGAATAGAATAGTCATCATACAACTCATGAGTTTAAAATAATACATCAATGAGTCTGAAGAGTAACAAATAAGCTGGAGACAAATCCAGTACAAAAGAATACTATCATACTACAAAGCTACACTCCAGGGTCAACTGTCTCAGTTGGGATAAGTTTCTCTTGAGCCAGGGTCTCCGAATCTAAACCCACAATATCCTGGGGTCCATAATAGGTAGGGTACTCCTCAGTGTCATCTGGAAAAATATATCCAGTCAGGAAAGGAGCAGAGTACATCTCTAACAGCAGTTCTAATCCATGATAAAAACTATGTAACAGTAAATAGTTGTGGATAAACAAGATGCAAAATAGATACAAAGATATATAGACAATAAGAAAATACTGGAAAGAAATACAATAATGAACAATATGCCAATGAAACAATAATACTAATGACTAAGTGTGTGAGTACTAGCTTAGCATGTGATCGGCTTAGGCAAGATACAATACGGCCTGGCTAATCATACGTGCGGTGCATGATCAACACTATTCGCTTACCAATACTTTATTCAATAGGGATTTGATCACATATCTATACTAATACTCCCCACCCCCAACTGGTATAATAGATCCAACCACGGTATGCTATGGCACTAGATTCCCCAAGAAGAGAGCGACTCCTCCCGAAAATTGGTGTCTGTACATGTACAAGATAACCAATGAAATAATACTTGCACCATATACACCATATACCAAGGAATAACATCTCATGACGAGATTCGGATATACCAATCCGTGTAACAATAGTGTCAAGAGAAACATGTATATCTACACTAGATACAACGAACATAGAGAATATCATAAATGAGAAACTATCAGAGAATGTACTCGCCTGAAGTCTAATGAATAGTCTCACAGATGTCCGACTCGGTGCCTCGAAGACCTAGATATGGAATACCACATTAATACAAGGTCCCGGAAAGAGAACAAGTCAAACTAGTCAACTTCTAGGTCAATAAATAAATCCTAAGTTAAAAGTCAACTATGGTCAACTCTAAAGTCAACTAAAGTCAAACATGGTCAAACCAAGGTCAACCTCTCAAGACATCTATATAAATAATATAGAATAAAATACACAATTAGGAATCAAGGTCTTGATCCCAATTGGTACCCACACAAAGTATAAATAATATACACTCTAATATAAAGTATATACAAACCAATATTTATACAAATAAAATAATATATCACTACTAGTATTATACTACACAAAAGCACATATATATATACATATATATATATACAATTATAATATATAAAATATAATTTAAATCTGCCAATTTATCACTGAAACAGTGAACTGAAAATACAATTTAAATAAAACAGCTTATAGTGACAGTCTCAACTGTCACAGAAAATCTGTCGCAGAAACTCTATATATAAACCACTGCTATCACAGTTTGATGACAGTTTCAAACTGTCACAGAAAACCATCGCTGAAGGATTTGCCGCTCAAAACTGTCCGCAGCATTAATGACAGATCTGTCATTAATGCCGAACCACTGTTACATCGACTGCTGTAACCGATCGAAATAATGACAGTTTTCAACTGTCATTAAACCTACTGTCACCAAAAATAAATATATATATATATATAATACATATATAAACATATAAATCAATATATATATATATATATATATATATATATATATATATATATATATATATATATATATATATATATATATATATAAAACAATTAATAACTATATACTTATATATATACAATTAAATACTATTAGTTATAAAACACAATGCACATATTAATGTACGTATTTTACATGGCTAGAAGCACACATAAAAATACATTCATTAAATTAACAATTAAATATATAATAATTATAAATAATATAATTACACATTTAAACACATAAATATATTTTATAAAACATTTATGTATAATTTATGTTATTAACATAAGTACATATATAATTGCATGCAAGAAAGCTACATACATATATTTATACACCACATTAGAACACATAGAAATATCTATAGATCTATGCTACAATAAATACCATAATAAATACACTAAAATAAATATATAATATCTATATATATTTACTAGTTATAAATGAAGAATTTAAAGCATAATTAATTAGTTCTATACATAAACACACCAAATTGGAGAGTATCACACCGTATCCCACTAGATCTAGGATACGCATGTGACACGAGTCCAACACACAACCAATTGTACCCCGAAGGATACAAACATGTCACAAATAATATTTATGAATAAATCAAAGTGTCAAAAGTAGATCTATGTGTCCGTGTCAAAATGCGACATGTACAAAGCCCCGTGTCAGAGGGAAACCCCCAAAATGACACGTATCACCAAATAATTGGGATACGAACCACATGTACCCAAATATGGACACGACACAAGCCCCAAACACATAATCACATGCCCAATTGATCTATAGGATCAATTGACACACACAACAAAATATAAATTCGGAATTCCAACAAAATTGACACAAAAAGTACCATAACTTTCTCCATGGGTCTCCTATGAACATAAAACAAAGTCCTATGGGTAGTACATACATATGGGTTGATTTTACATGATTAAATATCAGATTTAGAAGCTATTTTAATGGGAAAAACTGAATTATACCTATTGGGAGATGGATTCTCAATGAAACCTCCAATTGAGATGAACTTGCTTCCAAATTGTAGATCCTTGCTCCTCTTTGTAGATCCTTGCTTCCTCCTTCTAGATCCTTGCTTCTCAACTTTCTAATGGTGAATTGGGAAGAATTTGGAATGAATTTGGTGGAGAATTGGAATGGGAATGGAGGGAATTTGGGAGTGGGAAATTCTAGATCTAGATTTGGAATGAGAATGAGAGGAGAGAGAAATTTCCCTCCCTCTAATATAGGCCGGCCATGCCCCTTCCCCAAGCAATTGTAAAATGTCCAATGTACCCCTTGGGGCCTCTCATGAAGAAATAATTAAGGAAGGAAGCTTCTAGTCTAATCACTTAATTAATTTAATCCATCTCCTTAACTATAGGCTTTCTAAATGGGCCAAGTCTAACTATTTAATTCATGTTGGTCCATGGGTCCAAACTACACTAGTTGGGTCTACTAAAATAAGTCCAAAATAATTAAATAACATCCAACAACAATTAAATAATACAACAAAAATTATTTACCATGCACAATATTTATTTAAATAGGAAATTACTAAAATACCCTTTTTCCTAAAATGTGGTAGTGACAACTACTCCCGAAAAAATAGAATCTGCAAGTACGCCTCTGGATGCTGAAACAAACATTACCAATATTTTCAAAATACATGAAATAGCTAGAATTGACTACTCATAAGTCCAAATTGGACACAGGGGCAGAATTGACAGTTTTGGGTCAAAGCGGAATTCACCTGTGGTCCACTTCACCCCAAAAAATATGTCAGAGTTAAAGTACTCCAAAATTATCAAACCTAGTGTCTACGAGTCCAAAATAATGATATGAACTCAACGGAACATCTAGAACTAGATTTTGATGAGCCGGTCACAAAATTGCCTGTCATGTGGAACTGTGGGTCCACGAAATGGTGTTTCATCAATGTTCTCAGATTTGAACCAAACTTGGGTCACAAGAGTAGTGTGATGCTAAAAATCTAATGGCATAAGTTTCATTGTGAAATGACAAGTACACACGAAGTTATGTCGAGGTGTTGGAATAGACCGATACGATATTTTTTGGCGGATACACATTGATTCCGGAGTGCACACACGTCCAAATCGAATTAATCGAAAGCCCACACATCCATGTTTACGTTATGCACCATTCAGTGCAATCCTTATACGATGACATTGCCTCGTTTGGTGGAACATACCCCGTATCAAAAAATTTAGGTTTTTCAAAATCATGTTTTTTGACAATTTTCTATATTAAATTATTCACAGAATAATACCTAATAAAATAAAGTATTTAAAGGATTTAAAACTCGGTTAGGTAGTTTTCACACAGGAAAAAGAATTACTCGATTCGGCATCACGGTTTGGGAGTTATCACTCATGAAACATGGGCATATGGGATGTTTCGAAACTGTCGCGAAGTCAGTTTTTCGCCCGACTTTCGGGTCAACTTTCTCCGATTATAAACTACTTTAAATCAATACTCTTAAAGGGGTTTGAGGTCCTTCATATTATGAATGTATATGGACAAGAAGCTCATGAAATGATCGAGCGAGGAGGTCGTGCTCATACCTCGAAGAAGACCTCACGAAACGATATTGCTGCTGCGCTCGGCTGGTCCCTCCCCTCTCCATTTGAGTATACACATGGTGCAATTTAGTTAAGATGGTCCAAGATTTATGCTATTAATAGGTTTATGCTAAAATTTAAATAAAAGAAGGTAAAAAATAGGATTTGGTGTGAGAAAAAATGTTATTTGGGGCATAGAAAAGTGGGGGATGGGTGTATGGTGTTGTGCATGAGTTAGACAAGTTGGTTTGAGGTTCAAGTTGGAGGTTCAGAATCAGCATGCATCCATCCCAGTGAGCATATGCGGCTGAGAGTGCCATGCGGCCTGAGAGGGTTATGCGGCCTAAAATCTTGCCGCATACTGGCAGCATGCATCCATCTTGTTGGACGTATGACTTTTGTTTACACAAGTATCCTTGAACACATTGTGCTTTCACTCACTGAACGAATAAAAAATTTGCTAAGTCCTAGAGAACTCCATGCGACAGAGAACCTCATGCGGCGTCGACACCCATGCGCCCAGGAGAGCATGTGGCCACTATTTTCTTGGACGCATGGCTCTGGACCGTTGGCACTTATTTCTTTGGTTTTATTTTTTTCTTAACACACTTTATCGCTTTTTATATCAGTCACATCAGACACTTTATGTCACATCACTGACAATTTATTTATTTGTCTGTCACTTCAACACTTGTCCCAAGGAGTAGACCTTAACCCTGAGCATGCAGCCAAGTGGTTCATGTCACTACCGTATTTTCTAGAAAAGGGTATTTTGGTCATTTTATAATTAATTAAATATTGTGCATGTTAAATATTTATTTATTTTATTATTTATTTATTATTAGCATATTAGATTTATTTTTTGACTTGTGTTAGTGGACCTAACTAGTTTAGTTTAGACTCATGGACCAACATGTATTAATTGTTAGAATTGAGCCCAACTAGAAAGCCCATTAATTAGGAGGATGATTAAATTAATTAAACCATTAGACTAGAAGCTTCCCTCCTTAATTAATTTCTTCATGAGAGGTCCCAAGGGGTATTTTAGACTTTACATAGTAGCTTGAGGGAGGGGGCAAGTGAGGCCTATATAAAGGGGATGAAAACTTTCTTTCTCTTCATTTTTCATTCCAAATCTAGATCTAGAATTTTCCTCAACCAAAATTTATCAAATCCCTACCAAATTTTCACCTAATTACTTCCCAAATCACCATTGGAGACTAGAAGAGCAAGGATCTAGAAGGAGAAAGCAAGGATCTACAAAGAGGAGCAAGGATCTACAAGTTGGAGGCCAATTTCACCAATTTTGGAGGTTTCATTGGGAATCCATCTCCCAATAGGTATAATTCAGTTTTTTCCCTTAAAATAGCTTCTAAATCTGAGATTTAATCATGAATAATCAACCCATATGTATGTACTATCCATAGGATTTGGTTTTGTGTTCATAGGAGACCTATGGAGAAAGTTATGGTGCTTTTTGTGTCAATTTTGGGAGAATTCCGAAAATGACTTTTGTTGTGTGTGTCAATTGATCCTATAGATCAATTTGGCATAGGTTTATGTGTTTGGGGCTAGTGTCGTGTCCATAATTGGGTACATGTAGGTCGTATCCCAATAATTTGATGATACGTATTATTTTGGGGAGTTTTCCTCCGACACGGAACTTTGTACATGTCGTATTTTGACACGGACACATAGATCTATATTTGACACTTTATTTTGTTCATAAATATTATATGTGATTTGTTTGTGTCCTTCAGGGTAAAATTGGATGTGTGGTGGACTCGTGTTGCATGCGTATCCTAGATCTAGTGGGATACGGTGTGATACGCTCCAATTATTATGTGTTTATGTGTAGATCTAATTAATTGTGCTTTAATTCTTGAATTATAATTGTGTATGTATCTATATATATTATATATGTATTATGTATATTTATTATAGTGTTTATTGTATCATAGATCTATGTATTATATATGTATTAATAGAATATATATTATGTAGCTTTCTTCTACATGCATTAATATATATGTTATAATATATGTTAGGGATGTAAATATATATATATATATATATATTTTATATAATATATGTGTATGTTTGATTAAGTAATTAGATTATTTATAGTTATTATATGATTATTTATTTATATATATATATGTATGTAGATATATATTTATAAGTGGTAGCATATGTATATATAATATAGTAAATATATTCATATGTGGTTATATATATAGTTATATTATATATTGTTATATATTTATATTATTGTATGATTATATATATGTATACATATATGTATAGTTATATATACATATTACTATATGTGTGTGTGTATGTTACTATGTGGTATTTTATACAATTTACTATGTATAAGTGTATGTATAGTTATATATAGTTTTATATGTATATTGTATAAATATATATTATGGGTTATATATATGTATTTAAATATATATTGTATAAATATATATATGGTGGGTTATATATATGTATTTATATATATATATATATATATATATATATATATATATATATATATATATATATATATATATATATATATATATATATATATATATATATATATATATATATATATATATATAAATATGTTCCTAATTGCTATTTGTATTATAGTATACTATATATGTATATATTTAGTTGTAGCATATAAATTTATTAGAATAATTAGTATACTTTAGTTATCAATTGTTATGAGTATCTTTTATATATTATATATTTGTAGGTATGTATGTACGTATATATGTATTAATAGTTAGTGTGTAGTTGGTAGTTAGTATTATTCTATTAGTACATACTAGAGTTATATTGGATTGATATATGTAATTATTGATGGGTAGTTAGTATATATATGAGATTTTGGCAATTACCTTGAGATACCAAGGTAAGTATCAAGATATACCAAGGTATGAGTAGTAGGTATTGGCATAAGTAATAGGATAGTTGTAAACTAATTATGGGTTGGTATTAAGGTAACTAAAATAAGGTATATAGTATTATATAAATATTAAATGCATAGTAGTTTATAATTATTATTGGGTAGTTAGTATAAATAAGGTTTTGAATTTACCTTGAGATGCCAATGTAAGTATCAAGGTATTGGAGGATAATCAAGATATTGGGTTTGGATATCAAGATAGAGGTTTAGTATTGTGATACCAAGTTGGTTCGAAACCAAGGTATCCATTTAGCATTTGTAATTAGGATTTTATATATATAATATTGTTTGATATGTACATATGTGTTATATTTATCCCTTGTTTGCGTATCCTGAGATACGGTATCTTAGTATCCTAAGATGTAGCTTGTATGGCCTAGATTCATAGTGTGTGAGCCCAATATCTTTGAGTTAGACTCATGCAACCTAGAAATAGGTAGTTGACCATAATTGGACTATAGTTGACCATAGTTGACTTAGAGTTGACCTAGTTTGACTTTTGACTTAGAAATAGTTTTATGACCTAGAAATTGACTAGTTTAATTTATTTCTCTTCCCCAAAACTTGTATTAATGCAATATTTCATATATAGGTCTGTGACACCAGTTTGGACATCATTTTTCATCATTTGCTCTGGACCACAGGCGAGTACATTCTCTGATAGTTTTTATTATTTGATTACCACTATAATTCAAGTATTTAGAAATGTTACTTATGATTCTTGACACGATGGTACACGGATTGGTATTGTTATTGGATCGTCAGTCATGGGATGTTACCTTGATTATGGAGATGGTATCGGATACTGTCCTTGTTGGTATTGGATAACATTAAATATTGTAGATTAAATATTGGATACATTGGCTAGTGACGTGTCATGATTTGATCCATCATATCAGTCGGGGCGGGGAAAATACCAATTAAATATGTGATCAAAAACTATCGGCTAGTAGTGTAATCATTGGCTACTAACTAACCATGCAATTCACGTATGGTTGAGTTAGCTCCTTAGTGTAATCATTGAATCTCCCAGGCCGATCACATATTTAGTTAGTATCTCAAATCACATAGTTATTGTAGATTCCATTATTCAGTTCATTGATTACCTTGTTCTATTATGACATTATAGTTCATTGATTATTCAGTTCATTAATTATATTCTGTTGTTAATATTGCCTATTCTCTCATTGTTCTTGATTATCAGTTATATCCTCATCGTATATAGCATCTTCTATTCTACTGCTTTATAGTTTTTGTCAATTAATTGAAACTGCTATTGGATTGTACTTCGCTCCATTCCTGACTGGAAAACATTTTTCAGAGGATCCGGAAGATTGGTGTCCGACATACTACGGACCTCAGCCTATTGATGGTGCAGACTTGGACCCACTAGTTCTGGAGTGACTGTTGAGAGATTTAGCCGGATTCACTAGTTAGCATAGTTAGTTCTCTTTAGCATTTTGGTACCGGATTTATTTTCGGCATATTTTTGTGTTTGGATATTATTTCTATTTGTTGTTGTTATATTTTTTAACTGCTTAGTTATGTTAGACTTCTGTGATATCTTCTCGTGCCATAGAAATGTGATTGAGTATTGTGTTGAATTAAGTTGATTACTCTCTTCTTGGAGTTGAGATATTATTGGAGATTTATGCTTTATAGTAAGATAATTAGATAGTATAGTTGACCAAGACAGCGTTCTACCGCCGATGCTGCGGCGTAGGCTGGGCATTGTTCCCGACTTGCATCCCTACACCGGGTGCGGGTCGTGACAGTTCATGCGGCCTGACTTTCCATGCGGCCTGACTTTTCATGCGGTCAAAATTGTCATGCGGCCTGATTTCCCATGCGGCCTTGTTTATTTTGATTGAATGTCTTATTGATTCATGTGACCCAATGTATAATTGGTAATTGGACTCGAATATTATATCCGTGGTGATACCACTATTGCCTGATTATTATTCATAATTTAATATGCCCCGAGGAGCGACACATCATGTCATGTGTTAAGTGATTATATTTGGGTTATGTATCGAGAATGCCTCCAAATTCCTGAACGCATGATATTATTAATATATACATTATTTTCCCGGTATGGACATAACAAGTGAGTCAACTAACAAATTGTGGCTAGGATATTGATTGTCTGAATATTGCATACACGCTCAGGTGAATCCAGATTTGACTTCCATGGATTCGTATCTAGCGTGTCCGTACTTTATACGATATCTTAAGGGAAATTCTTATCTTAAGGAAAATTCTCATATGATCGTACTTTTATGTTCTTTTGCTTTTCTTTAGGGCTTATCCTTCCCCTATGCTGCAACAACAAGAGAGGCAGAGTTGCCAGTGGAACAAAGTCATATGGAACCCCATCCAAGAATCTGAGTTGAGCCCACGATGAATGGTATAGAGCAGCAGGCTCCAGGTGTCCCCGTACCTCCCGAAGTACCGGCAGTACTGGATACCCCGGACTTACAAGAGATTATCCGTGGATTGTTGGCTGCCCAACAACACCAGATGGTGGTGCCACAACAACAACAACAGCAATAGCAACATCAGCAACAACAGCCCCAGCAACAAGAACATAATGTGCTGTTGAACCAAGGGTTGCAGACAGCCCTAGAACGAGATAGAAGAACAGATTCTAGGGCATCTGTTAGATTTTGCAGACTGAACCCAGATACTTCGATGGCATGGAGGACGCAATAACGGATGACGATTGGCTCCAGGATATTGAGACAATTATGACAGCGACTAAAGTTTTGGCCGAGGAACAAGTTGACCTGGTTCGCTTACAACTCCAAGATCTGGCAAGAGATTGGTGGGCTACGATGGAGGTAAGACTGAGGCATCCTATTTTATAGAAGGATTTTAGGACCCAGTTCAGGGCGAACTACTTTGGGATTGTGGCTCAGTACGAGTTACAGTAGAGGTTCATTAACCTCAAGCAAGCTGCAAGGACTGTAGACTGCTATGCGACAAAATTTTGTCGACTTAATAGATTTGCTCCAACTATGGTGGCAACATAGTTGAAGAGAGCAATAAAATTCCAACAGGGACTTCACTTGGAGATCTTGTATATGGTAGAGGTGCACGACTAATAGACCTTCGAGGTGGTATTGATAGCAGCTAAGAGGGTTGAGCTTACTTCCCAGAGGATGGCATAAAAAAGAATGGATTGAAAGAGACCTCATGGACAGAACAATAAGGGAGAACTATTACCCTGAATGTCAGCACCATCACTGGCATTCGTATACATGATTCAGTGTTGCAAAGGGTGGCAGTTTCAACAGTGAAAGTACTAACTTGGCAATAACAGCCGAGGCAGCAGCAGCAACAACAACAACGAGGAGCGCCGATAGGTTGTACCTACTATGATAATGGAGGTCATACCCGGGATATTTGTCGGGCAGCTAAAAACTATATTTAAGATGTGGGAGCCCTGATCACAAGATTTCTACATGCCCATTGATACAGAGGCCAGGAGGGCCAGTACAATAGTTTTCAGTATTGACAGCTCCGGGGGCAGTGCAGCAACTAGGACCAGCAGTAGCAGCACATCCTTTAGTTTAGCGTTCGTTGCCGATACAGGCCTAGCATTATAGGCAGCAATAGCAGAATCAGCAGGTGCCGTAACCAAGGCTGCAAGAAAGATAGTAGCAAGGAGCTCAATAAGGCCAAGGCCAGGCACTCATCTTGTCTTTGGAGGAAGCTATGGCGTCGGACGATGTAGTGGCAGGTAAAATTTTTGTTACAACCTTTCCTGCCATAGCTTTTTTTAATTTTGGAGCTTCGCATTCATTTATATCGGCATAATATGAGACACGTATTAGATTGAATTTTAGGGCATTACTAGTGAGGCTGAATATACTCACTGGCAATGGGATCGTAGAAGTTAGTAAGGTGCGCCAAGCATGTCCGGTCGTAGTATGTGGACATTTATTACCTACAAAGTTGACTAAGTTCACTATGGGTAACTTTAACGTTATCTTAGGCATAGTCTGGTTGAGAGACAGTCATACAACGATAGACAATCGTGAGAGTAGAGTGTTGTTTAGAATTTTTGGTCTAGAAGAGTTTGTCCTTAGCAGAATAGCAAGAAACTAGTATAAGAAAGGAGTCACAATAGTAGCAAGGGAAGCAAACCTGCTATCCAAGATAGTTGAAGAGTTTATGGATGTCTTTTCCAACGATCTTCCCTGATTACCCCAATTAGAGCAGTAAAGTTCTGTATAAAGTTGATTCCAGGAGCAGAACCAGTATCCCATAAGGTGTACCCTATTTTACCATTAGAACTTGATCAGTTATATCGACATATGGAAGAACTAAAGACGAAGAAGTTTATTCAGACTAGTACATCATCGTGGAAAGTCCTAGTGGTATTTATGAAGAAGAAGGATGGATCGTTGCGGTTGTGTATGGATTACATGCGGCTTAATACAGTGACCGTGAAGAACAAGTACCCACTACCAAGGATTGATGACTTGTTTAACCAATTAAATGGAGCAAGAGACTTCTCCAAGATAGATTTACGATCAGAATATCATCAGGTAAGAGTCCGGAAGCAGGATATACCGAAGACAACATTTAGGTCACGATATGGACATTATGAATTCTTAGTTATGAAATTCGGGCTGACTAATGCTCCAGCAGTAGCAGAAGTGTATAGTTTCCTGGGCTTGGCAGAATATCAGATATCCTTTGAAGAGTTAATGAAGAAGTTAATCTCTGCACCAATCCTTACTCTTCCAGCAGGCTCCAGAGGATTCACCGTGTATTGTGATGCATCTAAAAAAGGACTTGGATGCATTTTGATGCAATAAGGAAGAGTGATAGAATGTGCTTCTCGGCAGCTTGGAGATCATGAGAAGAACTGTCTAACTCATGATTTAGAGTTAGCAGCAGTAGCGTTTGCACGTAAGCTATGGAGGCACTACTTATATGGCGATCGAGTAGAAATATTCATAGATCATAAGAGTTTGAAGTATGTGTTCAGTAGAAGGACCTGAACATGAGGCAGAAAAGTGACTAGAGTTATTAAAAGACTATGACATGGAACTTCAGTACCATCCAGGCAAGGCTAATGTAGTAGCTGATGCACTTAGCAAGAGAGGTGGAGAATTTATGTTGACTACTCAAAAGCACATTTTAGAAGACTTAAGAGAGATGGGTTTCAAGATAGTACTTCCATAGAGTACAGGAGTTCAGGCTAACCTATAGATTCAATCAACTTTGGTAGATATGATCAAACTAGATCAAGCAAAGGACCCGAAGATTTAAAAGCTACGAGAAGAATATGAGTCAGGTCTTCGAAATGAGTTGAAATACATATATATGGAACGCTAAAGTTTGGGAATTATCTATGAGTACCAAGCGGGGATATTTGGCAAGAAGTTATGACTGAATCACACAGTTCCCAGTATTCTATTCATCTGGGAGGCACGAAGATGTACCAAGATATCAAGCAACACTTTTGGTGGAACGGAATAAAGAGAAAATAGCACCATTTGTATCGCGATGTCTGATATGTTAGAAAGTGAAGGCAGAACAGCAGAGACCGACATAATTATTGCAGCCACTTACTATTCCAAAGTGAAAGTGGGAACACATTATAATGGACTTTGTGACTGGTTTACCTAGATTACCGACTGGCCGAGATACAGTTTGGGTGATAGTAGATCGTCTCACAAAAGTAGTTCACTTTCTTCATTTTCGAGTAGGACAGTCTACAAAAAATTTGGCAAAAATGTATATACGACAGATAGTGAGACAACACGGTATCTCAGTAACTATCGTGTCAGATCGAGACACTCAATTCACTTCATAATTTTGGAAAAGTTTGCACCAGAGCTTTGGCACTAAGTTATGATTCAGAACAGCTTACCACCCCAGACAGACAGACAATCAGAGAGAACCATCCCGACCTTAGAAGATATGCTATGAGCCTGTACCTTAGATCTTGGTGGATCTTGGAAGAATCACCTTCACTTGGTAGAATTCTCGTACAACAATAGTTATCAGACTAGTATTCAGATGGCACCTTTTGAAGTACTGTACGGCAAGAAATATAGGTCAGCATTGGTTTGGGAACATTGGTGATCGAAAGATGTTAGGCCCTGAAATGATTACGCAAACAGTAGGGGTTATCAAGCAGATCAGAGAGCAACTTTGGGTTACACAAGATAGGCATCGTCGTTGGACATATCAGTATCGTAGACCTTTAGTGTTTTATGTCGGTGACCACGTATTTTTACTAATTATTTCTACCCGTAGAGTCATTAGATTTGGGGTTCGCGGGAAGCTTAGTCCGCGGTACGTAGGTCCGTTCGATATTCTCGAGCGGGTAGGCAATATTGCTTATCATCTTGCCCTTCCACCTTCGCTACGTGAGGTGCACGATGTATTTCATATGTCTCAGTTGCCTAGGTATGTTCCGGATCTGGGTCATCCTCGATGACTCTAAATTAGTAATTGGTACCGACTTATCTTACGAGGAGCAACCCGTATCCATGTTGGACCGAAGGGAGAAGGTGCTCAAGAATTAGACTATTTCTCTTGTCCAGGTTGCTTGGGGCCATCACTCTCTAGGAGAATCAACATGGGAGCACGAGGACAATATTTGACCCCTGTACCCACATATATTCGATTCAGAAGGTATATTCTACCTTATGCCTTCGTATCTAGTTTCTAGTTTCCGTGATCTGGTGATCACCTATATGTTGTGATGATATTGCTTGTATGTATAGTTGCTAGTAGATTTGTATCGTGCTTGTCCTGACTTCTCTAGCTATTGCGTGGATTCAAATTCTGAGGACAAAATTTTTTTAAGGTGGATATAGATGTCACTCCTCGTTTCTGATATACGTATTTGGAACATATTTATATTTTAGCATGGTTGCATGAGCATGGAGACTAGACCCATTCTTTGGTTTAACCTGGTTCATGGTTCATTTTGTGGGTTGGTTCAACTCATGAGAACCTTTAGTTTAACCCTCAAACCGTACCATATATAACCTAATATTTTTTCTCTCTCTCTCTCTCTCTCTCTCTCTCTCTCTCCTCACTTATTCATTGCTTCCTCTTTCTTTAGCTTTTTCTACCGATTTCATAGGCAAGTACACCTTGCATGAGAAATCGAGAAATCCTCCATATTAATGTTCCATTATGTTTATTATGTGTTTTTAAGAACTTTTAATTCTTGGAGTTTTTTGTTTTGTTCAATGGATTAGTGTAGATCAATATTTCTAAACTTAGGGTTTTATTGGGTTTTATGAGTTTTTCTTTGTTTTGATCTATTAAACTTGTGTGTTTGAATTTTTTTTTTTTTTTACATGATAGGGCTTTCAATTTAAAGCACTTTGGCTTTTGGTTCACCCGATATGGACTTAAAATGAGGATATTATGTACAAAATAAGATTTCAGTTTTTGGAGCTTTTTTGCCATGGCCGAACCTGCTATTGGAGAAGAAGAAGTTTTCATGTGGCCAGTGAGCATATGCGGCTGAGAGTGCCATGCGTTCTGAGAGGGTTATGCGGCCCAAACTCTTGCCGTATACTGGCAACGTGCGTCTATCTTGTTGGATGCATGGATATTGTTTACACAAGTGTCCTTGAACATCTTGTGCTTTCACTCACTGAACAAATGAGAAATTTGCTAAGTCTTAGAGAACTCCATGCGGAAAAGAACCCCATATGGCACGACATCCAAGCAGCCTGGATAGCATGCGGCCACTATTTTCTTGGACGCATGGCTCTGAACCGTTGGCACTTATTTTTTTGGTTTTGTCTTTTCTTCCTGACATACTTTTTCGCTTATCACATCAGTCATATCAGTCACTTTATGTCACATCACTGACACTATATTTATTTGTTTGTCACTTCAACACTTGTCCTAAGGAGTAGACCTTAACCCTGAGAATGCGGCCAAGTGGTTCATACGGCCTGATATTCCATGCAGCCTGACTTTTTATGCGGTATGACTTCATGCGGCCTGACTTTTCATGCGGCCTAAATTGTCATGCGTCCTGATTTCCCATGCGGCCTAGAGACCTATGCGGCCTTGCTTATTTTGATTGAATGTCTTCTTGATTTATGTGACCCAATGTATAATTGGTAATTGGACTCAAATACTATATCTGTGTTGATATTACTATTGTCTGATTATTATTCATGATTTAATATGCGCCGAGGAGCGACGCATCCTGTCATGTGTTAAGTGATTATATTTCGGTTGTGCATCGAGAATGCCTCCAAATTCCTAAATACGTGATATTATTAATATATATTATTTCTCCAGCACGGACATAATAAGGGAGTCAACTACCAAAGCGTGGCTAGGATATTGATTGTTTGAATGTTGCATACACACTCGGGTGAATCCAGATTTGACTTCCATGGATTTGTATCTAGCGTGCCCGTACTTTATACGATATCTTAAGAAAAATTCTCTTATGACCACGCCTTGCGATTTGAAACACAACATAGGAATAATTAAGTAACTAAAAGTGGTACTATCATTTGGAGGAAATGGTAACCCGAGGTCATGCCAACGAACCTTTCCACAGAGATTCAATCTAAGTGCGTTGTGGGCTGGCCACCACAGATACTGTATATCATTTGCTTTAGTGGAGTGCAGTATCTGACTATTATTATGCTGAGCCACTATTTCCATATACGAACACTGGAACCACCAATACCATATTTTTAGAGCAGTGGCCCTAAGGGGGACTGGTGCATCCTCCAAGTACCTATTTTATTATATTGGTTCGGTTAGTTCATGTTCGGCACTGGTGTGATATGAGGATACTTATTATGCATTATTCTGAGATAACCTCAGACTCTACAAAATATCAAGCCGTATAAATGATTGGCCGATTTAGGAAAAAATGAATTTGGTTGTGATTGTATTATTCAGCTAGTAGACTAGGGAAGTAGACTATCATAGTGTGATGGTTCAACCCTTATCCTTATTTGGTTGTAGAGTTTTTGTTACGACACTAAACATATGTATTATTATATATTTTTCTTGGGTTTTTGTTTCTCCATTTAGTGCTTCCTTTGTGGTACTTTCTATTTTGGGTCTAATCCCACTGGTTTTGTATGACCAAGTTTCGAGCCAGCACCTGAGGATCCAGTGTACTTTCTTCCAATATATGGCGCGTACCAGGAATATGGTCGCAAGGGATAGTGAGTGAGTTTTATTCTTCCCTGCTCGTCTTGCATATTTACTTCTTTTTGGCATTTAGCCATCAGCATCTGTTAACTGGCTCGGCTAGACATTTATTTCCTTACATGATTTTATTAAATCAAACTACAGCTGATTACTATCATATACTTATTTTACTTTTCTAGATTCACTTTTTTTGTACAGCTGGACTCCAGAATATTTTGAGAAAGTGTTTGGGATGCCTTATTGCTTATCATATATGCTCTATGCTTACTATTTCATTTTTGAATGATTAAGACATAGAAGTCTTGACCAAAAGAGACTTGATTGTAGCATGCACCCCCTTGTCTTATATAGTCGTGATCGTCGTACAACATATATCACCTTGTACGGGGTAGCTGGCTATGTCCGTCTCCGTATTTCGATATTTAGGCATGACATAAACGACCCCATTTCCAGCAGTAGAGGACCTTCCAGCATAAGAGAGAACAGTTTTATGCACCATTTCGAGCACCGACGCAGCAAGCGTATCAGGCCCCGAGACCAGCACAACAGGCCCCGTAGTATACTCACTGTGGGAAGATTGGGCATACGCGATTGGTTTAAAGGAAGAGGCTTCGAGTGTTCCTCCATTGCAAAGAGACAGGCCACTAGTTGAGGGAGTGTCTAGTGGCTCCAGTTCGAGCAGGCTAGGGAGCAGCACCAGCACAAAGAGCACTATCGAGACCACCTACGGGACAACAGAGAGGTACACCATGAGGGTAAGCTTTTGCCGTGGCAGTTAAGAAGGAGGATCCAGTCGGAGATTTGATATCAGGTTCAGTTCTCCTTGATTCCATTCTATCTTATGCTTTGTTTGATTTTGGTGCTTTATATTCTTTTATATCTGTATCTTTTGCTCTTAAGCTTCAATTAGAGTCTGAACCTTTGGCTAGGACTTGTAAGATCACGACTGGGAGAGGCATTATCCTAGTTAGTAATATTTTTAAGGATCGTAGAGATATACTTGGAGGCTGGGAGTTGAGCGCATGCTTACTCGTAATGCCACTTTCGAGCTATGATATTGTATTCGGGATGGATTGGTTGAGTAGGCACCATGGTAGTATAGATTATCGTGGAGGCAGAGTTTTATTTTGACTGCTAGGAGAGCCAGAGTTTGAGATTGCCAGAGAAGCTGTATAGCAGAGTGGGAATGCCATTTTTGGAGTCATGATGGAAGAGAAGGAGTTGTCACATCCATTGATAGCAGAGTTCATGGACGTTTTTTCAGAGGAATTATCGGGTTTTTTCAGAGGAATTATCGTGGAGATCTTCATAGACCAAAAGAGCTTAAAGTACGTGTTTACCAAGATAAGCATAAGACATCGATGGTGGTTAGAGCTGATGAAGGACTTCGATATATCATTCCAGTACCATCCAGGGAATGCCAACATATTCGCTGATGCCATGAGCAAGTATTCAGTGGCTATATGCTTGACTACAGACAGATATTTATTGGCCAATCTTGAGAGCTTAGGTATTAAGGTACTAGTACCAGATGTCGAGATACAAATGTGGAGGCTGCAGATACAATCAGAGCTGATGGACTGGATTCGAGCTGCACAATATGATGATGAGTCTCTGAGGATCATCAGAGCACATGTTTCGATAGGATTATCCATGGACTTCACTATTGTTGAGGATGCATCACTACGACACAGTCTATGGTTGTGTGTGCCAAGTAGGACATTGTGAGAAGAGGTTCTTCAGGAGGTGCATTGATCGCAGTACTCTATACATCCCGGTGCCAACAATATATATAGAGATCCGAGGGAGCATGTATGGTGGTATAGTATGAAGCGGGAGGTAGCGCTCTTTGTATCCAGATGTTTAGTATGCTAGCAGGTAAATGTAGAGAGGCAGAGGCCAGGTGGTTTACTTCTGCCTTTATCCATTCCATAGTGGAAATGGGAGCATGTTACTATGCATTTTTTTCAGGGCTTTCGCATTCTCCAGGAGATAAAGACGCTATTTGGTTCATCGTAGACATGTTGACCAAATTATCCCACTTCTTGCCATTCAAAGTAGGTACGTCTACGGAGAAGCTAGTGAAGGTGTATGTGTGACATATTGTCAAATTGTACGGATTTCTTGTAAGCATAGTCTCGGATCGGGATAGTAGCTTCACATCCCACTTGTGAAGGAGTTTGCAGGCTAGCTTGGGCACCCAGCTCAAGTTCAATACCGCATATCACCCCAGAGAGACGGGCAGTCGGAGAGGACTATTCAGACTCTCGAGGATATACTTCTCACTTGTGTTTGAGATTTTAGTGGCTCTTTGGAGGATCATCTTCACCTGGTAGAGTTTGCTTACAATAGTTACCAGGACAGTATTGAGATATCACTATTCGAGGCTTTATATGGATGGAGAATTCACACTCCTCTATCTTGGGATTATTTTGGTGAGAGAGTCTTATTGGGACCAGAGATGATTGTGGATGCAGCTGATAAGGTAAAGCTCATCAGGGATAGACTTCGGGTGGCGCAGGACAAACAGAGGCATTGGGCCGATAGCCACCAGAGACCTTTGGAGTTTGAGGTATAGATTTTGTTTGTATTGCTTGTGTTTGCTTTGTTTTAGGTTGAGTATTAAGGCTGTATTTTATTATAGGTTGGAGATCTTGTATTCTTGTAGATTTTTCTGACACGAGGAACTATTTACTTTAGGGAAGAAGAAAAGCTTTGTCTATGTCACATCGGACCCTCAATATTCTTGCGAGGGTCGGTGTAGTGGCCTATAGACTAGAATTGCTGCCTAAATTAGAAGGAGTGCATGGTGTGTTTCATGTGTCACACCTGAGATAAAATATGGCAGATCCTAGTCATGTATTGGCTCACTCAGAGATCGAAGTGGGTCCGACTCCCAGCTACCCAGAACAACCAGTGGAGATTCTGGATCGCAGGAAGAAGGTGTTCCGGAACCAGATAATTCCTTTGGTGCACGTCGCGTAGAGACATAACTCTTCGGGAGAGTCTACCTTAGAAAGAGAAGACGAGATGCGCGAGCAATACCCTTATCTCTTTGAGCCGTAAGGTATCATCCTTTCTTGTTTACTGTGATTGTTTGTTGAAGTGCTAAGTTCTTCCTTTAATTTCTAGGACAAAATTTTCTAAGGAGGGTAGACTTGTCACTACCACATTTCTAGATGAGGATATTTTGGTCATTTAGTATAATTATTATTTAGTAATTAATATTTATTTATATTGTGCTATATATATTTAGATTGTGCTTATGCTAATTATTATTTGTTAGTGGGCTAGCCTAGCTTTATTGGACTTGTCATTAGTGGACCCATTAGTTAGTCATGACACATTGAGCCCAACATGAGTCCAAGCCCATTAGACCCTCTTTCTTAAATTAATTAAGAAGATTAGTTAATTTGCATTAGTTTAGAGCATTTCCTATAATAGCCATTCTTAATTATTCCTCATAATTATAGAGTGGGGGTACATTAGATATTTGTTATTACTTAGAGAAGAAGGAAGGGGGCCGGTCATATGAGATATTCATATTCTCTTTCCTCTTTATTAGTTTATTTCAATTAGATCTTCAATTGTGTTCTTCTCCAAATTGACTCATCCTTCCACAAATTTAACCCAATTCACATCTATTTCCTCTCAATTTCATCAAGTATAGAGCATTGTAGCTTAGATATGCAAGGAGCACTTGGTAAGGAGATCGTGTCCGGATTGTGTTCATTGATCATTTTATTAAGAATCTATCTTCTAATAGGTAAATTCTAAATCTACTCCTTAAATTATACTCTAATTCATGCATTTAACCATTAGAAATTATCCCTTGGCTTAGGACTATCCCTAGGATCAAGAATTAGGTCAATATGACTTGTATTATGGAAGTTACATGGTAATTTGTGTCCAATTCGGGAAAATTACGAGATTGACACATCAATTGTGTGTCATAAAACCAATTAGATCTAATTATACTTAGATCGGAGTTTTGGGACTAGGTACATGTCCATAATTCGATACGAATAGGCCGTATCATGGTAATTTGTGATACAGTGTGATACATGGTTTATTTTTGAGTGAATTGTATAATTCTCTTCAATCCTTAGTGTAGCAAGTTGTATTAGTTATTATATTGAAGTATTTGATATATAGGAATGTGTATTGTGTAGTATTTGGGAATTTGGTACTTGTTGGATACGTATGATAGAGTAACCTATATGTGCATGCCATGTGTTTGATTTAATACTCATAGTGTATGTGTCTTGTATATATATATATATATATATATATATATATATATATATATATATGGATGAAGATATAAGTTGCTAGTTATATATTTAATGATGTTAGTATTTAGTGTATTGGTGGGCATGTATAATGTGAGTGAGAGTGTGTGTGATTGAGAGAGCTAAGTGTGCTTGTAGGTATCAGTTATGAAGGGAGCTCCGGTATCATATTGTAGCAGCAACAACAACATAGGTAGCTTAAGCAGCAATAGCATTATGCAGTAGCAGTAGTAATAGTGCTAATAGCAGCAGCTAGGTGAAGCAGCAACTAGGTGCAACAACAAGATATATTAGCAGCAATAGCAGTATCAGTAGAAACAGCTAGGTGCAGCAGCAGCAGCAAGATGTATTAGCAGTAGTAACAATACAGAGCAACAACAGTGCTCGAACACAGGTAATTGGGGTTCCTAGTTGATGTACAGATATTAAAAGAATGAGTTCTGTTCAATAATCTTAGTTGTAACCAACTAAGACAAAGTGAGCATTGAGGGGAAGGAGGAGAGAATCAGTGCACTATGTGCACTGATTAATTGCAACATAGGGAGGTTGACAGTGATCTAGTGTTAGATTAACAGGTTAGTGAGATAGGGATTCTTGAACTTGATATATGATACTCTAGAGAGTAAAACACACTAGGTAATGGTACAGATGAGTATCAGTCCTGAGTGCTATGGTGGATGCAGGGACAAGTACCAGTTGTATTTGTAGTGTATATGTTAGGATGTGAACCTGTGAGATTGTGATGCTAGTGTACTAGTTGGGGAAAGTATCAGAAGTATCCAAGATTTTTGGAGTATGGTGTATTAGCATTAAGTATGAAGTTAAGTGGATTGTAGTAGAGTAGCAGTAGTAGGGATAAGCTGGGGTGTATTAGTTAGTGTATGTTAGAATCTAGTTAGTATCTAGTTGTATGTTGGTGTAATGTAACAATTAGCTAATTACTAGTATATATATATATAGCAAGTTAATGATAAGTTATTAACTAAGGTATGGTTTGTACTCTAAGGTAATACCTAGTATAAGCTAGTATAAGTTAATTAGTGACCTGTATGAGCCTAAAATCTTAGTGTGAACCAAGTTTAGCTAGAGTAACTTAGAAATGGCCTAGAGAATCATATTAGTTTATTTTGCCTTATTTCTCACTTTATTACACCATTTGACATGTCATTCATATATAGGTGTGTGTGACACCAACTCAGATACCGAGATATATTATTTGCTCAGGACAATAGGCGAGTACATTCTCTGATAGTTTTCTTATTTAATAGCCTCTATGTTTCATGTATTTAGTATTGATATATTTGATTCTTAACACGATAGTTTCACGGATTGGTATACGTGAATCTTGGTCATGAGATGTTATTATCGTGGTTACTCAGTGATCGTCGTATCATGCTTCATGATTACTCAGTGATTACCATAATATCTTAGTGATTATATAGACCGCGATCATAGTACGATATTATAGACCGTGTAGTGTGATATACATGTTATAACATGTCATAATTTGGATCCGTGTACTAGTCGAGGGTTGGGGAAGTATTAGTGGATATGTGATCATACCTTATAGCCCGTGTTTTAGTATAGTCCATGATAGTTAGCAGATCTAGCAACTCACGTGTGATCATGCTAGCTCACCTTTTATATATAGCCCGTGTTAGGTCCAAGACGATCACATTATGTTACTAATATTTCAAGGCACATTTATATTTATTGTTTTCTCTATTCCAGTTTATTACATTATTGTTTCTCACTATATTGTTCTCAGTTCTTGTCATTATTTATCGTGATGCTCTTTCTTGTGATATATGCTAGTTCAGTTACTTCTATCATTTATTTTTATTGCTATTACTGTTTCATAGTTCTGTCAATTATTGGAACTGCTATTTATGTTGTACTTTGGTCCAATCCTGAATGGATATATTTTTTAGATGATTCATTAGAGGCCTTGTGTCCTACACATTATGGGCCACAAGATGGCGAAGCAGTCGAGTCATCACCCGTAGAGCCTGTTGAGTTAGTTCCAGCTATTGATGAGGCATATCTAGATATTCATTATATTGTATATGTTAGTTAGACACTTGGCAATGTATTATTATTTGGTATCCTGTGTTAAGATTAGACTTGGACTTGTGATATATTTGTGACTCTTTTTCTTTTCTTCTTTTCCATATCGTGCCTTATCATTCTCTAGTTTGTTATTATGATTGAGTATTGTTTACCATTACCATATTATCATATTGTCCTCCATTTGGAGTTGACATAGCATGACATGTACCTTATTTATCATATGTGAGATGTGCAGATAGTATTATTGACCTAGACATCATTCTACCATCGATGTTGCAACGTAGGCTGGACGTACCCACGTACTCGTGCTCTTATAGCGGGTATGGGTCGTGACACCTTTGGGTCCTTTCTTGATGCTCCATAAAAGAATAGTTGCCAGGTGTCATCTCTCATTGCCATATTAGATTCTAAGACTTCATCTAGGATGTCATGGTACAGTTTGGAAGTTTTCGGTACAGGATGAGCTGCCAGGAAATTAGCTAGCGCGTGACCCTTCACTGCTTTTTACGGGATATATACCATGTCATAATGTGATAGCATCATTGCCCATTTAACCAATCGAGAATTGAGTGTTCTTGGCTTGGTCATTAATACCCGGAGGGAATTTATCCTGGATATGACATGAATGGTTTGACCTGACACGTATTGTCGTGTCTTCTGAATAGCAAACATCAAAGCGAGGCATTCTTTTTCCCCAAGATTGTACCGATGTTCAGCAAGGACCATCATGCGACTAAGATAATAGATCACATATTCATGGCCTTCATCACTCTTTTGTGCAAGAAGATCTCCTAAGGAGTGATCTATTGCTTTAATATACAACAAAAAGGGTTTTCCTACGATCGGAGATACCAGAACTAGTAGATTTGTTAAATATTATTTAATGTCATCGAATGCTTGTTGACATACTTTATTCCAGACAAAGGATACGCCTTTCTTCATTAACTGAGTGAATGGTCGACATCGTCCTGAGAGATTGGAGATAAACCTCCTAATCTATGCCATACAGCCTTACAGACCATGAAGTTCTTTGAGATTACGAGGAGGCTGCATTTTGAGGATAGCTTTGATTTTATCAGGGTCAATGTGAATACCTTTAGAAGTTATAACAAATCCAAGGAACTTGCCACTGGAGACTCCCAAAAAATATTTAGTTGGGTTCATCTTCAACTAGTGGTGGCACATCAATTCGAACACAGTCTTCAAATTATAAAGGTGGTCATCTTTGTAGCGACTCTTGACAGCGATGTCATCTATATTACATTCTACTATTTTTCTTAAATACTTCTAGAAAATTATACTCCTGGCTTGTTGATATGTTGCACCCGTATTCTTCAAGTCGAAGGGCATGACTGTATAAAAGTAAACTCCCAGTGGTGTACGAAAACAGGTATATTTTTTGTCATCAGGCGACATCTTGATCTGATTGTATCCTGAGAATCTATGCATGAAGGACGTACATTCAAAGCCATATGTATTATCAATCATGACATATGTGACAGGAAGAGAAAATTCATCTTTTGGACAAGCCGAGTTCAGATCTCGATAATCTACACAGACCCAGACTTTTCTATTTTTCCATAACTGGAAGGACATTGGCTACCCAGTCTGGATGTTGCTCTTCTCGAACGAATCCATATGCTATGAGCTTCTTGACTTCTGCTTCAATTGTATCCATCGATATACTCCTTTATTAGCTGGAGTAAAGCGTGTTAATTTTCTTCAGGAAGACTATTGCTAACGAAGATTGGTCTTAGAGAAGATTCTTCTCCTATATCAATTTAGACTATTTCATCCTCTGTAGGTGGTTCACATTGCTCGAACCGAAGCTCCCATTCATTATTGTGCCTATGGATCATTTTTGAATGGTTCCAATAGTTTAATGTCTTCCTTATCTGGGGCAGTTGACACCATATTTACAAAGCAAGCCTGTTTGAATATGTCACCCATGCTTTTGTCAAAATCCTGTAATAATGAACAGAGAAATAAGAATGCGTTACTTCTTCTGATTCTAAACTTTCAGGATGTGTTGCTGGTGTAACATATCCCAAACCCCGACTAGTCCATTGGTAGTATACTTTTGGCTTTCCTTTAGGAGAGAGATGATGTATTGGAGTCTGTATGACTTTTCCATAATTTAGTCCCAAGCCATATTTTAAGTTGTAGCACATCCTTTGTATGATATTCTTGGTTGGTTGGCTATAATGATACGATTGTATCTTCTCCATGAAGTATGCGTCCTCATGGTTCATATGACGTTGTTTGTCCTGTCTCGCTGGGACTATGAAGTATGCCTCCTCATGGTTCATATGATGAACCATATTGAAATGGAGATGCCATGGGTATGGACAGAGGTTCGTAGAGGTAAAGAGCCTCTAAAATTTTTCCAGCAAAGGGTTCAACATCAATGTAGTGCGAAGTAGAGTCTTCTTTATTCATGAAATATAAAATTTCTTTATTTTCTACATAGTCGGCAAAATCTTTGGTCTTGACAGGAAGCTTGGCGAGATTGATGACTAGGGGATGATTCACTGATGTTGATGGCTTTTTAAGACGAAGGTCGATAACAAGTAGTTTATTCTCCATTGTTGGTTGTTCATTGCATCGAAGGTTAATAACCAATGGAGATAACTTGTGCAGGTCGATGCCGAGAGGCTTTAAAGGAGTTGGACGAGTAGTACATCCTTTGACTCTGATTATCAGAGGCTCTTCTTTTAGAGTATTTTCAACTTCATTACTAGCTTGATTATCTTTCTCTTTCATATACTCCAGTGTATAGAGTGGAGAGTCAGCAAAATAGGCTTGACATCTTTGAAAGGGTTAAGGTCAGCTACATCTATTTTGACCTCTTCTCTATTATTCACATACTTAAAGTATTCATGTAGGATGGAGGGTAGAATTTTATGCTCGAGTATCCATGGTCGTCCAAGCAAAACGTTGTAGGATACCTCTGTTTTGACTTCAGTACATAGATCGTCTATCAGAATTTTTAGCCATATCTTTCCTAGTGGTTTACTTCTTCCAGCATTGAAGCTTCTCGAGTCTCCTTTGACAAATAAAGCAACTCGAATATGGAGAGTCGGGCAGGGGTATTGGCCAATTGTGCCAATATGTCAAAATTATAGGGCTTTTTAAGTCCTTAGGGTAAATTTTTCTTCATATATTTGTCGAAGCGTGCTTCCTTTTGCTTTTCTTTCTCTGTCATAGTAGGCTTCGAAGGACCAGGTTCGGTTATGACCAGAGTCGCAGGAGTTAACGAAGTAGGAAAAGTGTCAGAAATATCTTCCGGGATAGATTCATAAGTTTTATGATAATCTTTTTTGGACCTGGTACCAATCAAGGATTCTTCTTTGGGCATCCGAGAAAGAAGTACCATGTTACAGGACTTGAGTTTCTTTTTATCATGTCGTTTCTTGGGGTGAGTCTGTGGGTTGGTCTCATCGTAGCCTAATCCACTATAAGTTTTATTAGACTGTCCTCGAAGTTATATAGGAATACGGCATCCCTTGCCAAAGTTTAAATCTTCAGCTTTCTGAAAATTATACCCTATTTTTTGTATCAGGCGTACAACTTATTGGCTGTATTGATAAAATTAGGGGCGATCCTTGTCAAGCACCTGAGGCAAGGTTGACGCTCTAATGGTTGCAGAAGAAGAAGAAGAAATTTGTGTAGGAACACCTTCATAAGCACTAAAGATTTATTATGCTCTATATAGTGGAATGTTGGCAATCATGGACCATTGTCGGTATGTAAAGCGAAGCTTGCGAGTAGATCTTGGTGGGGCAATATTCAGATTTTAAATCTGAAATCGAAAGATACATCTTCCTGATGTTGGTCCTAATTTCTGTCTGAATGAGGATCCAAAGAAATCATATTGCATGATTTATACTTCTTACCCTTCTTAGATTTTGAATTAGAAGATGCTACTCCCTGGTTCCAATCTGACAGCAGATCAGGATGAATGCACATAATCTCGCCATGATCTATGGTAAGAGGCACCAACTCCTCTACTTGACTTTTAGGCGGCAAAATATTTACCACTTACAATATTGCTTGAGGTATTGGGATGACATTATTCAGGACTAATTGTGTTGGAATGTCACCAAATTTAAGAGACACCATATTGGCAGTGACTATCTTTTCTTTGTTGGAAAGGGTGATAGCTTTAGCATCTATCAACTGTTGTATCTTTCTTTTCAAGACATAACAAGCCTTGGTAGGGTGATTTATGTATCGGTGGTACAAGTAGTAATTCAGGTCATCTATTTTACCAGCCTCATTTGGTCGCCTGACTTTAGGCAACTATATCTTGTTGCTTTTTATTAAGCATTCAAAAATGTTGGGATATCGCTCTCATCAAAGAAATATTCTTTCTTAGGACTGGAAGATTCTGGAGGCTTTTGTGCTGGAGGAGAGGTGGGTCGCTTTGAAAAATTTATCGCCAAGGCCTCATTTTCTTGCTGTTGCGATTATTCGCACTATTGGAGGAACACTTCCCTTCTGCATTGGTCATTTGTAACCCAAAATTTTATACTATTTTTTTGTTGCCTTCATCAGCTTCGGCCTCGATGATGAACGTCGTCCAGTCTTGAAATTGAGTTGGACCTGTCCAGAGCCTACTATAGGCAGTAGGTTCTTTTTGCTGGAATCAATGAACGCAAAGTCCGGAATATCGGAGGGTAACTTCAGAGTTGCCTGCCTGAAACGCTTAACGAATTCATGAGCGAATTTCTTCTTCTTCTTCTTCTTCTTCTATTTGATATCGATGAGTGAATACATCATCATATCCATACCTTCCTCGTAGAATCATGAGAGAAAAAGTAACTTCATATCATCAAAAGAGGATATACAATTATCAGGTAAACTGTGATATCAATCATAGGGTATGTCGACCAAGCATCCAACGAATAATCTGGTAAGGAGAGCATCCTTTTTCTGCTGATAAGCCACCATCATATTGAAGTAATTAATATATTAGCTCAGTGATGTCCTTCCTTCAAACAAGACTATAGATTGGAGTTTGTATTTAAGAGGGAACATAACATTATCCTAATACGAAGGTGTCACGACCCGCACCCGGTATAGGGGCACGAGAGCATAGGTACGTCCAGCCTACGCCACAGCATCAGCGGTAGAATACTGTCTAGGTCTTGATGCTAACTAAACAATCTCACACGAGCATCCGACTCCATGAGGAGACACGGATACCAAAATATAATAGGAACAACATACTCAATCACAACTACAGCACGATAAGATCTCAAAGAAACAAGATAAAATGCAACATCAGTCTAAAATAGAAATAGTCTAACTCAACAATAAATCCAAGTCTCAACAAGTATGCCGGAGACAAATCCGGTACCAAAAATAATCTGCTAAGAGAACTAACTAGATAACTAGTAATTCCGGCTAAACCTCCTGGAATCACAACTGAACTACCAAGTCCAAGACTGCAGCTACTCACCCTGTGGTCCATAAGTGTCGGACACCAGTCCACTAGGCATAGTCTGGAAAATATTTTCCAGTCAGGAAGGAGCAAAGTATATCTCAAATAACATTTCCATTTAATTGATAAGGGCTATAAAACAATAAACAGATAATGCTATATACTGAGAGAAGACAGTGAATAAATGCAATGACAAAATAAAGAGACAGGCAATATAAAGTGACAGGCAATATAGACAATATGAAATAGTCAGTGCATGTATGATACTTGGAGAAAGAGGTACAATATCATATACGGGTGATGTAGTATATGATCTAAAGTAGGGAATTATAACTATTCTAAGTGTTTCGAATATCAGTCTATCATATGATCGGCTTAGGACTGATCAGGCTGGCTATATATGATTAACTATGATTCATGTATGGTCAGGCTAACCATTTGGTTAGCTATGATGCATGTAGAGGTCAGGCTAATCATATATAACAGCTATGAGGCATGTAATGGTCAGGCTGCACCCGACGTGAGATGTGCGGTGAGCTATGATGCATGTAGAGTTGGGTATGATCACATAATCTACTAATATTTCCCCCGCCCCTAACTAGTACAGCGGATCAATCACGACACGTCATGATACACGAGCAATATCTAATATATCATCATTGTAACATCTCATGATTTACAGGTCCAAGCTATATACTAGTTTGTGTAGCACAGTGTCAAGAATCAGATGTAATATTTTTAGATAATAGAATTATAGATATTATCAAATAATTAGAAAATTATCAGAGAATATACTCGCCTTGGGTCCTTAGCTGGTAAAACCACTGTCCGGTTCCAGAGTATCGTCTGGAAGATCCAACAGTCCTATAGATATATCATAAAATAATACAATACTGCATCAGATGCTACACTAACACAAAATCAAAAATATATCGAACTCAGGGGCTATGCCAGGTATGGCACTAGTCAACTAGGGTCAAGTACGTCAAGTTGCACGGGCGTCGCATCTGTGATTGCTGTGCAAGACAGACGATCAAAATGATATGGAGCTCGCCAGTACGTCAGTGTACATGTGGCAGTCTACTAACATGCTACGTGGTCATACTTGGTTCATCTAGTAGATAGACCAAATATATATATATATATATATATATATATATATATATATATCATACACATTAATACTAATTAATTATAATTATAAAAGATACATATATAAATATTATATATTATACATATTATTAATAATTGAATTTAATACATATTTATGGGTATACCAATAATGATATACAAATATGTATAAAATGTGTAAACACTAAATATAATCATATAATATATATATATATATATATAAATATACACACCACATATTATATATATCACAACTATTATTCAAGAATTTATTCTTATTGAATATATATATATATACATACATATATATATATATATATATATATATATATATATATATATATATATATATATATATATATATATATATATATATATATATATATATATATATATATATATATATATATATATATATATATACATACTAGTAAAAATATACATATGTTATATTTATATCTATATATACCAATAAAATATACCTATACTATGTTTATATATATATATATACCCAAGATTCATACATATATATATTATAAATATGTAAATACAAATACATAAATTTAATTTATACTAGTATACATTTTATTAAATATATATTATATGAAAATACCAATATACATATATATATATATATATATATATATATATATATATATATATATATATATATATATATATATATATATATATATATATATATATATATATATATATATGAATACAATAATAATAATACATACATATACGTATATATGTATATTTGAATACATATACTATTACATATAAATATAATAACACATTACATAGAATTAATTTTAAATAATGAAGGAGGGAAAGAGGGAGAGGGAGGCTCACCGGGGTCGACGGTGGTGGTGATCGTGGCCATCTCAGGCGAGTCGGGGAGGAGCTCAGGCAGGAGGAGACAGAGGAGGAGCTGGCCAGACCAGTCGGGGGAGGTCTTGGCCGAAGCAGGGAGCTCGGGGGAGCTCGGGGAGGTTGCAGTAGCTCGGCGGGAGGAGCTGTAGCTCAGTCGGAGATGAATGGAGGTAGCCGGTGCACAGCTGGCCGGCTGGGCAAGGCTACGGTCGACGAAGTTAGAGAGATGCAGGGAGGAGAGGGGAGTGGCTGTAACCTCCGTATTCTGAAATTCATGCTTAAATGTTGTTATTAGGTTAATTTGGGACTATTGAGATTTTTCCAAAATTTTTAGTTAATTAAAAACTAGTAACCCTAATTTTCTAGGACTTTCAAGAATTTATTTTAGGGACAAACTTAACTAAAAATATTCCAAAATTTTATTTTAGGTTCTAAATAGTCAAATATATTTTCTAGAATTTTCTGAATATTTTTCGTATTTATTGGGAGTTATTTAGACTAATAACTAATTTTTAGGAATTCTAAAATTTATTGTACAAGCTCATGTATATAGAATGGAAGAACATAAATTATTTAGTGTTTATAATATTATTATATATTTTTTGGAATTATTTCAGAATTTTTGGAATATATTTAATATTTATTTTTATTTAAATATTTAAAACTAATATTTAGAGCTTCCCCTAATTATAGTAGGAAATCTATGAATATAAAATTGTCCCAAATATTTTTCTAGGATTTTTAGGTTCAAAATATATTTTTTGTAATTTTTCCAGATTTTTATGATTATTTTTAATATTTATTTTGAGTTATTTAGATTTAAAACAACTTAAATAATGTTTTGATAAAGACAAATCAAAAATAAATAATATAAATAAAATCATCCAATAAGATTTTGACACGTGTCAGCCTATAGATATCCATTCAGCCGCAGGTACATATATATATATATATATATATATATATATATATATATATATATATATATATATATATATATATATATATATATATATATAATAAACCTAATTATCCCATTATTTTTGAAAGAGAGAGATTTGGTAGAATTGCCATCTAGGGTTCCTTCATCTTCCAGAAGCCATTGCGCATAGCTCCGGACTCCAAACGAGGCCCAGTTTCTTGCGTTAGAACGGTATTGAGGTTAGCTTTCATATTATATAAATTTTTTACAAAATTATGAGTATTAAATTCTGGAAAAATTAAAGAACACAGCATGTCCGAAAATAGATACATTTTGATGTTTTTGCGATTCCGGGAGAACCAGGAATCAGAATCATGAACCGTTTAAAGTTTCGGAAAGATAATGTCGATATAATTGACATATGTTTTTCCCAGAATTTAAATCGAAGTATTTATATACTGTTAATTCTGTAGAACTTATAGGTTAGAATTTAACCATCGGCGCACACTACAAAATTTGTATGTGCCATAATTCCCAAATAAATTTGAATTCGGGCGAGCCATAAATTCCAGCATATTTTTGATGCTGAAATCTAAAGGAAATCATGCATGAAAGTCGAGTTTGTGATGGTTGAATTTTTGGTCAACAGATTGCCTCGATTTGCGTGCCATGAGTCTCGAGTTGATAAAATTCAGTTTTTTTGGACAAAATTTAGGAATTAACCTAAAAATTAGAATAATAAGATTAAAATATGATTTTAGAGTAATTATTCTAGATTAAATAAATTAAAATAAATTATCTTTTGACATGGTAGATTTGTAATACATAGGCTATTTGGACTGTGACTTGGACTCTGATTTATACCAGCAGCAGGACCCCAGGCGAGTGCATTCTCTGATAATTTCTGTTATTTAATAATTTCTATAATTTAAGTATTTAGAAATGTTACATCTGATTCTTGACACAGTACTAGACAGACTAGTATAGAGATTGGATCTTTAGTCATGAGATGTTACATTGGTTATCGTATTGACATTGTACACGGACATTGATATTAGACATTGTACATAATATATTGGACATTGATCGTGTATCGTGACATGTCTTGGTTGGATCAACAGTACTAGTTAGGGGCGGGGAAATTGCTAGTGAGAGATGTGATCAAAATACCTATCGTACACGTGTAGACATTGAACGGTGTTAATCATACACCTCACGTATGATTAGCCAGGCCATGTAGTCATCGAACAAGTTCCCAAGCCGATCACATTTCAAAACTTTGATTTCAAACACTTAGAATAGATACAGTTCTCTATTTTAGTTCATATACTACATCACCCGTATATGATATTGTACCTCGTTCTCTTTATTTTATATATGCACTGACTGTACCATATTGTCTATCTTGTCGGTTCTCCTTATATTGTCATTGTATTTATTTATTGCCTTCTCTCAGTATATAGCATCATCTATTTATTGTTTTATAGTCCTTATCAATTAACTGGAACTGTTATTTGAGATGTATTTTTCTCCATCCTGACTGAAAATATTTTTCCAGACTACGCCTTAGAGGACGGGTGTCCGACATTTTATGGACCATAGGGAGAGTAGCTGCTGAATTGGACCTTGTAGCCAGGTGTGATTCCGGGAGGTCTAGCCGGGATCACTAGTTATTTAGTTAGTTTCTTTTAGCGGTTTTTGGTACTGGATTTGTCTCTGGCCTATTTAGTTGAAACTTGGATATTACTGTTCAGTTAGATTATTTCTATTTTAGACCTGAGTCGCATTTTGATTTATTTATTTCTTCGATATCTTATCGTGTTGTAGTTATGTGATTGAGTATATTCCATATTATATTGTGATATCTGTGACTCCTTATGGAGTTGGATGCTCGTGTGAGAATGATTAGATAGCATTGTGACCTAGACAACGTTCTACCACCGATGTTGCGACGTAGGCTCGACGTACCCACGCTCTCGTGTCCCAAATTCAGGGTACGGGTCGTGACACATTTTTTTAGTGGTGGCCCATGCAGGTCAGACTTCGTAATTAGAGCGATGTCGTGGTAGTACGACAACTTAGTTGTTCTACTGCGTGCCTGCGATAGGATCTAGGATATAGTATACTAGGATGAGAGCGGATACTCAATCACAACTAGGAATATTTCTAATCTATTATCTTGTTGTCCTTATTTTCCTTCTGAATGTTGCTTCCTTAGAATTTTACTGTCCTCCCTTGATGATATCACATCTATTGCCTTGATTGATTCCTTAGTACTGTAGCGTGTATTCATAATTTTCTTATTAGAATATAGTTAATACTTCACTCTGACAGAGACTGCAATACCATAACAAAAGTGACCATAACCATACATGTTTTCCTTAGATTGTATGTTGTATGATTGTAGGTAGAATTCCCTTAGACTTTGATTGTTGAGGATTTGACTGTAGTAAAGATTAACGAAGAGGTTATGACTTGACAAAGTGAGACAAGGTGCCTAAAATTTCGAGGAGAAATATTAAATTAAATAAAGAGTTGGGAATTTAATATGGCAGAATTGAAGATTTTGTTAAATCATTTATTTTTATGAAGATTATGAAATGATTGAAATTATTATTGAATTTTGAGGAATTTAAGAAGGCTATCAATATATTTATTAGACTGCAAGTTATGAACCTTTTGAATATTGTGTTGGAGGTTTCATAAGTATTCCATCGTTGAGTATTGTGAAAAAAAAAATCGACGAATAAGAACACAAATGGATTAGTGTTGAATTTAAATTTTGGGATGAGATTCAATTTTATAATATGCATTGATTGGATTTAAATTAGAGGAGTAAGATTATTAATGGATTAGTGTTTGAATTTAAATTTTGGGATGCAATTTTTAATTTTACAAATATGCATTGATTGGATTTCAATTAGAGGATTGAATATTAAATTCTTGTATTCATTATTAACTTAAAATTTTGGAGGAGATTGTAATAAGAATGGAATTTGATTTTATATTTGAAGGTTTTAGGATATGATATTTATAGAATTTTAAGAAATATTGTGAAATAACAATGTGGATTAGTTCATGGTTATATGATTTGATGAATTCAATTTTGATGGTAATAAATAAAACAATTGAGGATTTTAAATTTTGAGGATAATTTTTTTTAAGGTGGGTAGACTTGTAACCTCTGTATCCTGAAATTCATACTTAAATGTTGTTATTAGGTTAATTTGGGACTATTGAGATTTTTCCACAATTTTTAGTTAATTAAAAACTAGTAACCCTAAATTTCTAGGACTTTCAAGAATTTATTTTTGGGACAAACTTAACTAAAAATATCCCAAAATTTTATTTTAGGTTCTAAATAGTCAAATATATTTTCTAGAATTTTCTGAATATTTTTAGTATTTATTGGGAGTTATTTAGACTAATAACTAATTTTTTAGAACTTCTAGAATTTATTGTGTAAGTCCAGGTATATAGAATGGACCCACATAAATTTTTTAGTGTTTAGAATATTATTATATATTTTCTGAAATTATTTCAGAATTTTTGGAATATATTTAATATTTATTTTTATTTAAATATTTAAAACTAATATTTAGAGCTTCTCCTAATTATAGTAGGAAACCTATGAATATAAAATTATTCCAAATATTTTTCTAGGGTTTTTAGGTTCAAAATATATTTTCTGTATTTTTTCCAGATTTTTACGATTATTTTTAATGTTTACTTTGAGTTATTTAGATTTAAAACAACTTAAATAATGTTTTGATAAAGGCAAATCAAAAATAAATAATATAAATAAAATCATCCATTAATATTTTGACACATGTCAGCCTATAGATATCCATTCAGCCGTAGATACATCTATATATATATAATATAATGACCTTAATTATCCCATTATTTTTGAAAGAGAGAGATTTGGTAGAATTGCCATCTAGGGTTCCTTCATCTTCCAGAAGCCATTGCGCATAGCTCCGGACTCCAAACTAGGCCCAGTTTCTTGCGTTAGAACGATATTGAGGTTAGATTTCATATTATATAAAAAAATTTATGAAATTATGAGTATTAAATTCTGAAAAACTCGAAGAACACAGCATGTCCGAAAATAGACGCGTTTTGATGTTTTCACGATTTCGGGAGAACCAGGAATCAAAATCATGAACCGTTTAAATTTTCGGAAAGCTAATGTCGAGATCATTGACCTATTTTTTTACCAGAATTTATTTCGAAGTATTTATATACTGTTAATTCTGTAGAACTTCTAGGTTAGAATTTAACTATCGGTGCACGATACAAAATTTGTATGTGCCATAATTCCCAAATGAATTTGAATTCGGACGAGCCATAAATTCCACCATATTTTTGATGCTAAAATCTAAAGGAAATCATGCATGAAAGTCAATTTTGTGTCGGTTGACTTTTTGGTCAACAGATCGTCTCGATTTGCGTGCCATGAGTCTCGAGTTGATAAAATTCAGTTCCTTTGGACAAAATTTAGGGATTAACCTAAAAATCAGAATAATAAGATTAAAATATGATTTTAGAGTAATTATTCCTGAATTAAATAAATTAAAATAAATTATCTTTTGACATGGTAGATTTGTAATACATATGCTATTTGGACTGTGACTTGGACTCTGATTCATACCAGCAGCAGGACCCCAGGCAAGTACATTCTTTGATAATTTCCATTATTTGATAATTTCTATAGTTCAAGTATTTAGAAATATTACATCTGATTCTTGACACAGTACTACACGGACTAGTATAGAGATTGGATCTTTAGTCATGAGATGTTACATTGGTTATCGTATTGACATTGTACACGATATTAATATTAGATATTGTACATGATATATTGGACATTGATCGTGTATCGTGACATGTCTTGGTTGGATCAACAGTACTAGTTAGGGGCGGAGAAATTGCTAGTGAGAGATGTGATCAAAATACCTATCGTAGAAGTGTAGACATTGAACGGTGTTAATCATACACCTCACGTACGATTAGCCAGGCCATGTAGTCATCGAACAAGTTTCCAAGCCGATAACATTTTGAAACTATGATTTCAAACACTTACAATATATACAGTTCTCTATTTTAGTTCATATACTACATCACCCGTATATGATATTATACCTCGTTCTCTTCATTTCATATATGCACTAACTGTACCATATTGTCTATCTTGCCTGTTCTCCTTATATTGTCATTGCATTTATTTATTGTCTTCTCTCAGTATATAGCATCATCTATTTATTATTTTATAGTCCTTATCAATTAACTGGAATTGTTATTTGAGATATACTTTGCTCCATCCTGACTGAAAATATTTTTTCAGACTACGGCTTAGAGGACGGGTGTCCAACATTTTATGGACCACAGGGAGAGTAGCTGCTGACTTGGACCTTGTAGCCAGGTGTGATTCCGGGAGGTCTAGCCGGGATCACTAGTTATTTAGTTAGTTTCTTTTAGCATTTTTTGGTACCGGATTTGTCTCCGGCATATTTAGTTGAAACTTGGATATTACTGTTCAGTTAGATTATTTCTATTTTAGACTTGAGTCGCATTTTGATTTATTTATTTCTTCAATATCTTATCGTGCTGTAGTTATGTGATTGAGTATATTCCATATTATATTGTGATATCTGTGACTCCTTATGGAGTTGGATGCTCGTGTGAGAATGATTAGATAGCATTGTGACCTAGACAGCATTCTACCGTCGATGCTGCGGCGTAGGCTGGACATACCCACGCTCTCGTATCCCAAATTCACGGTGCGGGTCGTGACAGTGGCTCAGAATGGGTCGTGATGATTCTAATGGTGGTGGTGATTGAGTAAGGCTGACTGGAGGCCGCTGAGGTTGCAACTGAGGGGAATGCAGTCGGGAAAGGGAGGTGGTGGTGAGGTTCGTGGTGGTGGTGAATTGAGAAGTGGAGGGGAGCGGCTGAGGTCGGCTCGAGGGTGGTAGAGTTGGCTGACCGGAGCCGGAGTGCAGGGGAGAGCCGCCGGGGAAAGGAGTAGGCTGGCTGTGCAGGGAGGAGGAGAATGTCAACGATGGTGTCGGGGAAGAAGAGGGGAGGAAGCAGTGGTCGTGGAGGGCTGTGGGTGAAAACAGGGAGGAGCTCGGCTGAGCTTGTCCGGCCGGAGTGCAGAGCAGCGGGACCGACTGAGGGGTGGCTCGCCGGGGAAGGACCGGAGCTGAGGGCCGGGGTTGCCTCGGGTGAACAGTGGGGGTGGTGGAGATGAATCCCTCTCTATGTAATATTTGAAAAAAACAAAGGAGAAGGAGAAGAAAGGAAGAAGAAGAAGAAAAGAGAAGAAAAAAAGAAAAATAAAGAAATAGAGGGTGGCTACGATTGAGTGAGGGGGAGGATGATGGGGGCTTCCCTAGGTTTAGGGATTAGGTCTAGGTTGGGTAGGGGTGTGATGGGACATTAAAGAGGATGGTGAGAGGAGAATGAGTGGTGATGATGCACCCATCTTGAATGGGTGGTCAAGATTTGACATGAGAAATTCCTTCATGTAAGGATGAGGGTTATTGACTAGTCAAAATGTTGGGCTTCTCCATTTGGTTTGAACCAATGGGGTGTTGACACCTAATGCAATATTTGTAAATTAGCCCCCTTAAATTTAGGTATTGGCTCAGACACATAAAATGATAAAAATTTGGTGGGCGATTTGGTGTTTGGTGTTTTGTAGGGTGAGGGAGCGTTGTGTGTTTGGTAAGGGCTTAATTAATAGGGTATTGGAATTAAATCGGGATTAACGGAATTAGTCAAAATGGTATCCTCAATTTAATTAGAAATAAATGCAAGCTGTGTTCTAAAATTAATTAGGAGTACATGGGGCCAAAATTAGGTCGGGTCACAAATGCCATTAGTGAAGAAGACTCAGAACAAAATATTACCCTAATTTGGGTTGCACGAAAAATGGGTCAAGATTGTCTCCAATTTCGATTGGAATGCACAACGATACAAAGTTGGAATTTATTTAAAAATTAAATAAATGTCCACGACGAATATTGTGCGGCTAAAATAAAGCACAAGAGAGCATAATTATGAGTTACAAAAAGGTCGGAATGGAAGGCGGGCATGTCTACGGCAAGGTTGTAAAATTTGTTGGAAGACAAAAGCTAGGGTATCGCTCCAAATATCGAAGCAACGGCAAGGCGCAACAATTAAATAAATTACGGTAATTAATTACTACCTCCAATAATTAAATTCTAAATAAAATAATTAAATACATAATCCTATAATTCGGTCAGGTGTTCGTCTAGTGGGCTTCTAGGTCAAGTCTACCAGCTCAAACATTAATGAACACTGTATATAATAATATATTTTATTATACATCTCTCACAATTATTCAATTTAAATACACATATCATGAAATCATTTAATATAAATACCATAATATTAATAATATATAAAAATTTGAAAATACCCCTATTTTTGGAATGTGGTAGTGACAAGTCTACCCTCCTTAAAAGAATTTCGTCCTCAAAATTTAAAATCCTCATAGTAGTGTTTATTCATTATATTATTTTTCATCAATAGTTAAATTCACCAACCCACATAATCCTGAAATAATCCACCTTGTCATTTCACAAATTTCAAAAATTCTAAATTTTTTGTATTCCTGAAAAATCCTCGAAATAAAATCAGTTTCCATTTTTCTCACAATTTTCTCCGAATTTTTAAGTTAAAAATTAAATACTCAAAATTTAATATCTACTCCTCAAATTTAATTTCAATCAATGCATATATATAAAATTGAAATCTCGTCCCAAAAGTTTGAATTCAAATACTAATCCATCAATGATCTTATTTTTTGGTTTCCTTTTTCCTCAAAATACTCGACAATGCGATACCTTTGGATTCTTCAAATGCAACGTCCATAATATAAAATTTTAAAATTCATAACTTGCGGTCAAATATATAATGATAATCTCCTTAATTTTCTCAAATGTTAGTGAGATTCAATCATACCACAATCTTCATAAAATTTTTGATTTAACAAATCGTCAATTCTGTCATATTAAATTATCAACTCTCTTCATTTAAATAAATATTTATCCTCGAAATTTAAGGCACATTGTCTCTCTTCGTCAAGTCATAACCTCTTCATTAATTATTTACTTACAGTCAATCCTCAATAATCAAGGTCTAAGAGAATCCTACCTACAGTCATACAACACGCAATACAACACGTATTCTAGATAAATACGTAATCCAGATGAAACATGCATGGTCATAGTCACTTTTGTCGTGGTATTAAGGTCTTTGTCGGGGTGTACTACTAGCTATATTTTAGCAAGGAAATCACGAATACAACTAAGGTATTAAGGAATCAATCAATCAATAGACGGAAAAGGAACAAAAGGAAGAACAGAACATAGTCTTCTAACCCATTACTTGGATATCTTCATCCTCTAATATACACTTAACTCTGGCACATTCACTAACTAATTCCTATCCTTGTACACTGTACCCATATCAACTAATCATTACTTCACAACATCAATAAATACATCCATATTAAACACCTGTCTATTAATACCAAAATTTGATACCAAGGACCTCTAGCACAATCATAGGTCAATGATGCATTCAAGGTTTGATACTCCTATCCCTTTAGGTACCTCTGTTCTACTATAATTACACCCACTGCTAATTCTCTTTCCTACTATAATTGTTCATACTAGTTGTTCTTACCACTCAAGTGCACACCAAGTGCAATATATCATACTAAGTACTGTTCTCTCTATTACAACTCTAGATGGACACCCAAGTCTGTTTGCAGCGCCATCTCAATCATGCCCAAGTCAATAGATCTTTATGTATGCACTTCATCCACTCATATACTAATATATATTTCTTACCCACTGAAAAAATTTAATCCTCAAAATAAGATCATCAAAGTTTAACTCCTTGAATAATTTAAAATAAAATGCATATACTTCCTCAAAAGTCAAATACTCAATATCGAAATAAAATTTTAATCACTTCTAAAATCTTTATAGCCTTGATAATGTTTCTTGAATCAATTTTTTTTTTGAATCCTTAATATTTTATCAACATAAAATCTCAACTCCCTAAAATTCTCAAAATTGCAATTCATTTCCACTCTTCAAACGATTAAATTCACAAGTATACATATAAATGCTTACGGTCTCTAATACTCAAGGTGCACACTAATACCCCAATTATCTATAACTCTCAACTGTGTACTAAAATTGTATCACCTGAATCACTTGCACTATTACCTCCAAATGATCAAAGTTATCATCACATGTATTTTCTCTAATGAGTTTCTATCTATATTAACTGATATACTAATTTAACATTATCATACAAGGCACTTACTATTAGCACCTTGCTCAACTAATTCCTCGATATAGAATCATTAGTACCCTTGGTATGATAACACTAGCTTCATTATTGGATTATCTCATCAAACCTATTAGAACTCAGGATTACTTGCGCCTTCTATAACACCCATGTTTTACTTTACTCTCATGGGCATGTATATGGTTCTTCATCTCGATTGATGTATATGTATTTTCCTTTAATCTTTTACAACATGTTAAACTAATCTGTGATACGCTTCACCATTTTCATTACCAATTTTGATATTTCTCTACTCATGACATCTCATTATAACTCTTTATGCATATATTTCTTTATTTTTAACATACCCGGTATCAATCATCCAATTAAACATCATGCTCCATTAATCCTTAACACAATTCCTTGATACTTAATTGTTTACATAGATCATCTAATTATATAATCATGATTATCCAGGACGGGTATGCTGGCTCTGATACTAACTCTTGGAATCATACTGATACTCTATACTCTTATTTTATCTATAGTGCCAATACTAACTATAACACACCTATCATAGAACTATTGCTACAAGGCACTACGCCATGGGTTAACTCTAGATTAATGCCTACTGCTCACATTTCCAACTAAGAAACACTTACAAACTCACAAGCAACACTCAGTCAATACTAATACTCAAGACACAAACAAAATTACAGGTCACTAATTATCATACTTAACAAGGAATCCTCAAAGAATAGAAGCTAAAAAGTAACTGGATTGAGGATTGAAAGAATTGCTACCGCTAGCAAGGAAATGATGGAACAAAGTCCTGTAATAACAGAAAATAAGTATTGAGATAAGAATTTAAGAACCAATTTAAGATACAACCTGATAATCATACACGTCTGTCCGAAATCATGACACTCAGAATCTTCGCCACGCCAGTAAGCATAGGTGCAATAAACGACAGGTTCCGTAACTAAAGTATACAACTCTATAATTATGTCATCTAGAATCTTCGCCATGCCAACCGATATGGCTGCGAGAGACTCTAAGTTTTATAACTACAGTATGCACGTCCAAGTCAGGTTCCTATATTCTCGTTACGACAGCTAGTATGGCTGCGATAAACTCTAGGTTCCATAACCAAAGTAGATTTTTTACCTTTCTCACTGTCCTCATTAATATATGTCATTAGATGATACAGTAAAATTTAGTCCATAAAAATTTATCTCGTTAAGAAATTAACTCAACAACAATACCAAGAATTAAATTTAACAACTCATCAACAAGAATCAAACTCAATATCAACGAGTGAGGACGGACGGAAACAAGGGCGAAGGATTAAATTTAGAAATTGTAATAAGATTCTCAAGGGGTCGTCCCAGGAATCTCTCAAGAATTTTGTGATTGAGTATCCTCTCTCATCCTAGTATCCTATGTCCTATATTTTATAGCAGGCATACAGTAGTACAACTAATATGTCACACTACCACGATATCGCACAACTTGCGAAGTCAGACCTGCATGGGCCACCACTAAAAACGTGTCATAACCCGCACCCGGTATAGGGACACGAGAGCGTGGGTACGTCCAGCCTACGCCGCAGCATCGACGGTAGAACGCTGTCTAGGTCTTGATGCTAACTAAACAATCTCACACAAGCATCCGACTCCATGAGGAGACACGGATACCACAATATAATAGGAACAACATACTCAATCATAACTACAGCACGATAAGATCTCAAAGAAACAAGATAAAATGCAACATCAGTCTAAAATAGAAATAGTCTAACTCAACAATAAATCTAAGTCTCAACAAGTATGCCGGAGACAAATCCGGTACCAAAAATAATCTGCTAAGAGAACTAACTAGATAACTAGTGATTCCGGCTAAACCTCCCAGAATCACAACTGAACTAACAAGTCCAAGACTGCAGCTACTCACCTGGTGGTCCAAAAGTGTCGGACACCAGTCCACTAGGCATAGTCTGGAAAATATTTTCCAGTCAGGAAGGAGCAAAGTACATCTCAAATAACATTTCCATTTAATTGGTAAGGGCTATAAAACAATAAAAAATAATGCTATATACTGAGAGAAGATAGTGAATAAATGCAATGGCAAAATAAAGAGGCAGGCAATATAAAGAGACAGGCAATATAGACAATATGAAATAGTCAGTGCATGTATGAAACAAAGAGAAAGAGGTACAATATCATATACGGGTGATATAGTATATGATCAAAAGTAGGGAGCTGTAACTATTCTAAGTGTTTGGAATATCAGTCTATCATGTGATCGGCTTAGGACTGATCAGGCTGGCTATATATGATTAGCTATAATTCACGTAAGGTCAGGCTAACCATTTGGTTAGCTATAATGCATGTAGAGGTCAGGCTAATCATATATAATAGCCATGAGGCATGTAATGGTCAGGCCGCACCCGACGTGAGATATGGGGTGACCTATGATATATGTAGAGTTGGGTATGATCACATAATCTACTAATATTTCCCCCGCCCCCAACTAGTACAGTGGATCAATCACGACACGTCATGATACACGAGCAATATCTAATATATCATCAATGTAACATCTCATGATTTGCAGGTCCAAGCTATATACTAGTCCGCACAGTGTCAAGAATCAGATATAACATTTCTAGATAATAGAAATATAGATATTATCAAATAATTAGAAAAATTATCAGAGAATGTACTCGCCTTGGGTCCTTAGCTGGTAAAACCACTGTCCTGTTCCAGAGTATCGTCTGGAAGATCCAACAGTCCTATAGATATATCATAAAATAATATAATACTGCATCAAATGCTACACTAACACACAATCAAAAATACATCGAACTCAGTGGCTATGCCAGGTATGGCACTAGTCAACTAGGGTCAAGTGCGTCAAGTTGCACGGGCGTCGAGTCTGGGATTGCTGTGCAAGACAGACGGTCCAAATGATACGGGGCTCGCCAGTACGTCAGTGTACATGTGGCAGTCTACTAACATGCTACATGGTCATACTTGGGTCATCTAGTAGATAGACCAAATATATATATATATATATATCATACACATTAATACTAATTAATTACAATTATAAAAAATACATATATACATATTATATATTATATATATTATTAATAATTGAATTTAATACATATTTATGGGTATACCAATAATGATATACAAATATGTATAAAATGTGTATACACTAAATAGAATAATAATAATAATAATAATAATATATATATATATATATATATATATATATATATATATATATATATATATATATATATATACACACCACATATTATATATATCACAACTATTATTTAAGAGTTTATTCATACTGAATATATATATATATATATATATATATATATATATATATATATATATATATATATATATATATATATATATATATATATATATATATATATATACTAGTGAAAATATACATATGTTATATTTATATCTATATATACCAATAAAATATACCTATACTATGTTTATATGTGAAAATATACATATGTTATATTTATATCTATATATACCAATAAAATATACCTATACTATGTTTATATATATATATATATATATATATATATATATATATATATATATATATATATATATATATATATATATATATACCCAAGATTCATACATATATATATTATGAATACGTAAATACTAATACATTAATTTAATTTATACTAGTATACATTTTATTAAATACATATTATATGAAAATACTAATATACATACATATATATATATATATATATATATATATATATATATATATATATATATATATATATATATGAATACAATAATAATATTACATACATATAATTATATATATATGAATACAATAATAATAATACATACATATACGTATATATATATGAGTACAATAATAATACATACATATACGTATATATATTTATGAATACATATACTATTAGGTATAAATACAATAACACATTACATAGAATTAATTTCAAATAATGAAAGAGGGAAAGAGGGAGAGGGAGGCTCACCGGGGTCGACGGTGGTGGTGATCGTGGCCGTCTCAGGCGAGTCGGAAAGGAGCTCAGGCAGGAGGAGACGAAGGAGGAGCTGGCCGGACCAGTCGGGGGAGGTCTTTGCTCTCTGCAGGGAGCAAGGGGGAGCTCGGGGAGGTTGCAGTGGCTCGGCGAGAGGAGATGTAGCTCAGTTGGAGATGAATGGGGGTAGCCGGTGCACAGTTGGCCGACTGGGCGAGGCTACGGTCGGCGGAGTTGGAGAGATGCAGGGAGGAGCGGGGAGTGGCTCAGAATAGGTTGTGATGATTTTGATGGTGGTGGTGATTGAGTAAGGCTGACCGGAGGCCACCGGGGATGCAGCTGAGGGGGATGCAGTCGGGAAAGGGAGGTGGTGGTGAGGTTCATGGTGGTGGTGAATGGAGAAGTGGAGGGGAGCGGCTGAGGTCGGCTCGAGGGTGGTAGAGTTGGCTGACCGGAGCCGGAGTGCATGGGAGAGCCGCCGGGGAAAGGAGTTTGCTGGCTGTGCAGGGAGGAGGAGAATGTCGACGATGGTGTCGGGAAAGAAGAGGGGAGGAAGTAGTGGTCGTGGAGGACTGTGGGTGAAAACAGGAAGGAGCTCGGCTGAACTTGGCCGACCGGAGTGCAGAGCAGCGGGCCGAACTGAGGGGTGGCTAGTCGGGGAAGGACCGGAGCTGAGGGTCGGGGTTGCCTCGGGTGAACAGTGGGGATGGTGGAGATGATTCCCTCTCTTTGTAATATTTAAAAAAATAAAGGAGAAGGAGAAGAAAGGGAAAAGAAGAAGAAAAGAGAAGAAGAAAGGAAAATTGAAGAAATGGAGGGTGGCTACGGTTGAGTGAGGGGGAGGATGATGGAGATTTCCCTAGGTTTGGGGATTAGGTCTAGGTTGGGAAGGGGTGTGATGGAACATTAAATAGGATAGGTGAGAGGAGAATGAGTGGTGATGATGCACCCATCTTGAATGGGTGGTCAAGATTTGACATGAGAAATTCCTTCATGTAAGGATGAGGGTTGTTGACTAGTCAAAATATTGGGCTTCTCCATTTGGTTTGAACCAATGGTGTGTTGACACCTAATGCAATATTTGCAAATTAGTCCCCTTAAATTTGGGTATTTGTACAGACACATAAAATGATGAAAATTTGGTAGGCGATTTGGTGTTTGGTATTTTGTAGGGTGAGGGGGCGTTGTGTGTTTGGTATAGGCTTAATTAATAGGGTACTAGAATTAAATCGGGATTAACAAAATTAGTCAAAATGGTATCCTCAATTTAATTAGAAATAAATGCAAGCTGTGTTCTAAAATTAATTAGGATTACATGGGGCCAAAATTAGGTCGGATCACAAATACCATTAGTGAAGAAGACTCAGAACAGAATATTTCCCTAATTTGGATTGCACCAAAAATGGGTCAAGATTGTCTCCAATTTTGATTGGAACGCACAATGATACAAAGTTGGAATTTATTTAGAAATTAAATAAACGTCCGCGATGAATATTGTGCGGCTAAAATGAAGCACAAGAGAGCATAATTATGAGTTACAAAAAGGTCGGAATGGAAGGCGGGCATGTCTAGGGCAAGGTTGTAAAATTTGTTGGAAGACAAAAGCTAGGGTATCGCTCCAAATATCGAAGCAACGACAAGCCGCAACAATTAAATAAATTACGGTAATTAATTACTACCTCTAATAATTAAATTCTAAATAAAAAATTAAATACATACTCCTATAATTCAGTCAGGTGTTCGTCTAGTGGGCTTTTAGGTCAAGTCTACCAACTCAAACATTAATGAACACTGTATATAATAATATATTTAATTACACATCTCTCACAATTATTCAATTTAAATACACATATCATGAAATCATTTAATATAAATACCATAATATTAATAATATATAAAAGTTAAAAATACTCCTATTTTTGGAATGTGGTAGTGACAGGAGGATAAGGCTATTTTACCCCCAGCTTGAGGAGTTGGTCTTTGTTCTTTAAAACATCGACCTATGTATGCAACTCTCGGATTGCTTCGAGAGAATCTTCTGGTCAGAATGGTACGAATGACTGATAGGATCTTGGTTAAACATGAATCATCACCGGTGGAGATCCACCTCCAATGTTGAGAGGATTAAGAGTTGGTGATACTGAATCTAGGTTTATGACCTCTTCTGGACTCGTGTTATCCTACAGAGGTATTATTCCAGGAGTAGGTTGCGCAGGTATAAATAAAACCACTTAGACGCAAGCATGCTGGTGTAGCAGAATGTTGGATTGCCATTATTTGATGCATATTTTGCATCATAGTATGCATGTCCTTGAGGGTGACCTCTAGGGATTGGTAGAAAGAACCGTGTAGTTGGAGTCTACACTGTTAGTTTCAGAATCGAGGGGATTGCTACCCCCAGCCTCAAATTATAAGGAATAGGGATTCTCGTGATGAACGAGATCCCGTCTTCGAGAATAAGTATTTTGGTATACTCCTTCAAAGGAGTCGACGAGTTGGTCAAATCTCCTCTGGCTGGGTGTTCTTGAAGAACTTATTCTTGATTGTCTCCTACCACGGGGAAGATGCGAAGCCATATGTACTGAAGCAAAAAGTAGTTCATCATCATACTCCTGGTTGTCAACTTTCTTTATATATTGAGACTTAGGAGATATAGTGTAAGTCAATTGGTCGAACGCAGACCATTTTGTTGATGCACAGCAACATTCGATTAAAATTTTATGATTATTGCAACGATGTTCATTAGAAAAATTATTGTAATGTCAGATGGGCCCCTCTCCTTACATTTTTGTACAATGATCTTACGTAAATCAAAAGAGGGAAGAGAAAAGGAGGAAGAGGTCCGACTCTGCCTTTTTACATGAGATATATTAAATCTTCTATGCATATTTTGATCCCTTATATATAGAGTTATGTGCTATCTTGGTTGGCAAATGATTCTTCATATCTCGAGTTTTTGCTCTTTAAGGAGGGAAGAAAGTTGTCTCTAACAGTCCTTTTCTGCACACGTGCACAATCAGCTAATTGTGTAGAGATTGCTCCTATTTGGCGCATATTCTGTGGTGCAGACAAAGTTTGCAAAGTTTGTCTACATGCATTTAATTTTGTAGGGAGATTTTGACATGGTGCACGAGTGGCGCATAATTTTTTTCCATTGTGCGCGTAATCAAGATGTTAGAAGAATGATTCTCCCTGACTAACACTTTATTTGTGCGTTGGTTGGTTTAGACAGCAGTGGCAATGCCTTGCTTGCCTTACATATTACGATGAATATGCGCAGGTTGAGGAGATTGTGTGTGGATCACCCTTTGCTCAAAATTGTGCGAGTTGTGCGAATTATATCCCTTATTTAACGCAAGGGATTAAGAAGCTTAGGTGTGGATCACCCTCTGCTTGAGATTGCATGAGTTGCACGAATTATATCCCTTGTTTAACGCAAGAGAATTATTCACCAAGTCATTGATCTGAACAGAATTGACAGGGAACTATCGTCAATCAGAATGCTCTTTTCTTATTAGAAGAAACTTTGGGATATGCCTGACGAGATTTGGGCAACCAAAGTTTACGAGTTTTCCTCGACTTGAGTGCGAATGATGAGTGAACATTATCCTCATAATAGATCATTTATTCATATGCCTGTTGGTCTAACTTTACGACCAAGACCTTCTGCGTTGATATGACAGAAGTAGTGTCGAGTTGAGATATCACCTTCTCGTTAGAGGAGAATGAAGTCCCCAACAGAGTTGCCATCTTTGTTTACGAGGAAAAGTTTTTTAATACGAAACTTTTGTGTTACAAACTATTAAAATGTACAAAAGAAGATCCTAAATAGGAATCTAAGTACAATTTGATTCTAGAAAAGTATAGTTGCAGATATCTGATCTAAAAATGATCACTTTACTCCTTTGACCACTCGACGATAAAGAAATACACACGATGATAGAGAGATGTGGGGAATGCTACGAACAACTTAGAGAGTTGAACAACAAGAAAGCTCTGGCATAATGGCACGAGAAGCTTATGTTTCTCTCCCTTTGCTCTTGAATTTTAAAGACTTGAAGATTGCTGCGAACAATTGGGTGAGTTAAACAATTAGAAAGCTCTGGCACAATGGCACGAGAAGCTTCTATTTTTCTCACTCTGCTCTTGAATTTCAAAGACTTAAGAATTCTAGCCCCCCTCTCATGTCTATATGTTCCCCCATTTATAGGATTTAGGGGCGGTTACGAGTGTGTGCGTGCACTATGGACAGTCAATACTGTTTTACCATTATGCGCGCACTTTTGGTGGATTAACACCCCATGTTCTGTATGAGTCGGTGCACAACTTGATGCCTTCTTGACACGTAGCTTCCTATATGTCACACTCGTTCCCAGATTTGGTATTTCTTGAATTTGTGATATTTAAAATTTACCCTGTAGATGTATTCATATTGTATTTACATGTAGGTTCCTGTTAGTCATGTTGTATTTATTTAATTGTATTCATGTTGTTTTGGGAGACTGCCCGAGACCAGTAGTGAACATCTTGGAAATTACCATAGATCCGTGCTAGGACCCGTATATAGGATGGATACTAGACCCGGTTCACTCTTGGAACACTAAGCCTATTTTGGATGGTTGAGATTGGTTGGAGAGTGTCATGACTCAATCCTAGGGCTAATCTTATTTCTCCACTTGGTATATATATGTGGTTCTCTCTCCTCTCTCATTCTTTCTCATTTCCACTTTCTTTCTTCTTTTGTCATGCCCCGGTCCAAAAAATACATAGGACTAGGAATATATAACAGGCTAGCTATGCATTCGACCAGACTCTGGTCCGACTCGAATATTTATAAGCTGTGTTATAATGGTCACTATCTAAATAATCAAGTAAATATAAATATCTATGTCTCAATCCCCAATGAACAAAATACAAAAGAATGAGCTGCATGTTCTAAAGTCGGTCGTCCAGTAACACACAAACTCGAATAGACTCGAGAAAGAGATATGAGTCTATAAAACTAGACTACATCGGCAGATAAATAAATAATATAAATAAATAAACATAACTCCGGTAGAAATGATATAAGTACCTAGTACCAATGCTTGCAAGACAAGAAACTCCATCAGCAACTCCAAAGGCTCCGTAACCATCTATGCTGTAAAAACTGGCAGGGGACCAGGTCCTCAGAGGGACGTAACAAGGTACAAGAAACAGCATGCCAAAAGTAAAACAATATAATGCCACACACTCAAGGGTAAACTAATGTAACCATCTATGTGATATGCACGTGAGAGCATCACTCGTACTCAGGCTGAAACCACTACAGGCTCTGTGTCGGGGAGCCCATAGCAGCAAGTAGTATCAAAATTCAGTATAGGTGCTAAAGATCTGAGACAGAGTCCAAGGCACCCCTAGGGTATTGCGACTCTGGCGTTTGTGCCTCAGCACCTCCAGTAGTATATATATATATATATATATATATATATATATATATATATATATATATATATATATATATCAATAATCACCCTATAGTATGCTGTGTCTCTCCCCATCCAATGTAACCTTACGTCTCATATCCACAACGCCTCATGTTCATAACACGCAAGATCATGACCTCTAGCTAGTTCAACAAGGCATATTAATATACATATAATAAGCAAGTCTAATGTCACGAATCTCGTAAGCCTATACAGAATTACCATGAATAACTCAAGAAAGATTATGTCACATAAAATAGTGTCAAGTGTCCTAGGGTATGGAGTACTTGGTAAAACAAGCACGTAAAAATAGGATCGTGGAATCAACTCTCTAAGTGACGTTACTTGACTCCGCGTACAACGTCGACACCCGAATCTTGTTCGGACACTAAGCAATGTCTCACGGTCCTAGGATAACCACACACATCACACATATTAAATAACTATAATCACTAAATAAGATAATAAAGGAAAGGAACTGTGATACATCATGACAAGGTACACTTGCATGGGTTCTGAACTCCGTCAACTGCTCCTGAAAAAGTAGAATCTGCAAGTACACCTCTGGATGCTGAAATAAACATCACCAATGTCCTCAAAATACTAGAAATAGCTAGAATTGACTACCCATAAGTTTAATTTGGACACAGGGGCAAAATTGACAGTTTTGGGTCAAAGCGGGATTCAGTTGTGGCCTACTTCACACCAAAAAATGTGCCAAAGACAAAGTTCTCTAAATTCGTCAAACTTAGCGTCTACGAGCCCAGAACGAGGATACGACCTCAACGAAATATCCAAAATTGGATTTCGGTGAGCCGATCACGAAAACTCCTGTCATGTGGAACCATATGACCCACAAAATAAGGTTTTGTCAACATTCTCAGAATTGAACCAAATTTGGATCATAAGACCAGCGTAACGCTGCGAATTCGATGGCTTAAGTTTTGTTGCGAAACGATAAGCACACACGAAGTTACGACGAGTGTTAGAATAGGCTGATACGATATTTTTTGGCGGATACGCGTTGATTCTGGTGTGTACGCACATCCAAATAGAGTTCTGCGAAATCTCACACGTTCGTGTTGATGATACGTATCTTTTAATGCAACTCGCACACTATGAAGTCTCCTCCTTTGGCAGAACGCACCGTATATCGTGAGATTTTTGGTATTTTAAAAATAAATTTTTGGTCGTTTTACAACAAGAATAATTTTACCATTAAAGCAAACTAATAAAAACTAAACGAACAGTAAAAACTTGGTTATATTATGAAGAATTTCTTTCAATTATATTTGAAAAATAGTTAACGAGTTGGTAGAAAATTGGATATGAACAGGGGTACTTGGACTGAAATTCTGAGCTATTTCCAAACAGTTTTTCGGCCAACTTCCGGTCGATTTTTTGACCAAACCGGGGTGCCTAAATTCGTTCCACTTGAAGGAAATCCTAGAGGGTTAGGTTGTGAACAAACCAGCAAAGACGGGGAGCAAAACGGATCAGCGAGGAGGGTCGAAGCTCCATGCGAAAGAAGCGTGCCGGTCGCGGCTGTGCACAAGCATCTGTGCGCGGGCGGCCCGCGATTACTGCGACGGCAGTCGCCAGCGACGCAGCGGCGCGGCGGCGTGGCTGCTGGCGGTCGACTGCGGGCGCCGACGTGGTTCCGACGATAGTGATGATGGAGGTGGGAGTAGGTTAGGGTTAGGGTTTTGGTTTGTAGTATATGTATATATAGGAAAAAAAATGGGGGGTTCCTATGTGTACGCGGGTGGGGGGATTTGTTTAGAGTTTGGATTTTGGGTTTGTTAATAAGTTTAGGGTTTAGGGGTTGGGTTAATGGGTATGAGTTTGGGTTTTATTTCTTTTTCTTTTCTTTCGTCTTATTTATATATATAGGTGTGTGGCCATTTAAAATTAGTTTTAGATCTCAATACATTCCAGAAAAATTATACAATATACTAATAATAGTTGTACACCCAAAATTATATTTATTATATAATATTAATAATTAATTAAATTCACATAATTATAAATTTATGAATATTATATGTTATAATTAGCTAGAATAAATGCAAAATTCCCTTAATCAAAAAAAATTTCGAAAACCAAAAATATTAAATTATAAAAATCAGCGTGCTTACATCTTTCTTCTTCCTCCTTCCCTCAAGAGCTCCCCTTGGCTAAAGCCCTAGCCCTAGCTCTAGACTTGGTTATAGGAAAAGGTTTGTTAGTCCACCAAGGCAAGTACATCTTGCTCAAAGTAGTGAAACCATAGATTTTCAAATTTATATATATATGTTGTTTTAAAAATATATTTGATGGAAAATATCGAGTTGCTGATCATATTTAGTTCTTGGAGTTTAGGATTTTGATGTATATATTCTTGTAGATTTGAGTTTCAAGAATTAGGTTTTTATGTGTTCTATGAGTTTTTCTTAGTTTTGATCTACTAAAAATTTGTGTTTTCGAAAACTAGTTGATCCTTATGTTAGAGAATTTTATTTTGAGCATTTTGACTTTTGTTTCACTTGATTTGGACTTAAAATAAAGTTTTTTATGAAGAAAACATTTTTGGATTTTTGGAGCATTTTTGCCATGGCTGAACTTGCTATCTGGAGAAGACAAAGTTCTCATGCGGCCAGCACAATATGCGATCGAGACTTCTATTCGACATAATCCTTATATGGCTGAACTCTTTGTCTCATAGCCAACCAGTATGCGTCCATCTTGTTGGATGCATTACTGCTGATATACACAAGTGTCCTTGAATACTTTGTGCATTCACTCGCTGAATGAATGAGAAATTTGCTAAGTCCAAAAGACACTACATGCGACATCGAACTTATGCGGTAAGCAGAGCATGCGGCCACCTTCCCTTGGAAGCATGACTCTAAACTTTGGCGCATCCTTAGCGTATCTTTCTATGGTTGTCTTTTCTTCCTGACACACTTTATGTCACATCATACTTTATGTCATATCACTCTTTATGTCACTTTACTGACATACATTTAATGCATGTCACTTCAGCACTTCTTCCAAGGAGTGGACTTTGCCTTGACGCTATACGACATCATGCGGCAAGCAGTCCATGCAGCCTAGAGACATATGCAGCTAGATCGTCCAAGCTACCAGCGCTCATGCGCCTGATCAGTATATGCGGCCTGACCTATGCTGTAATTCATACGTGTATTTCTCATGCGCATATGTGATCCTATGCAACCCTAGTGATCTATGTACACGTTCCATGATTTCTTGAGTTTATTTTTTTTTGAAATATTTTTTTTGTTTTATATGGTTGGTCTAGACAATTGCTTGTTATTGATACTAAGGTAGAAATAGAATTTGTAACCAGACTGTGCTTGGCCTGGCTATGTGCTAGAACTGACTATGTACATAGTATGATTATATGCTATTGTAGGCCATATGGAAACCCAAAGTGAACTCATATTAGTAGATTAAATTATCCTTTGTTCGTCGGATTGATTGAGGGGCGTGATTCTGCTCGGAAGATTATCGGCAATCCTGGTACTTGTTTGGTTTAAGGATTGTGGATCTACTCCAGAGTGGTTCACACTTTTTCCCTTACTCACATTCGACGGCAAAGTCATTGATCGATAGTAGGTGTACATGATTTGAGATTATATTTTGACCAAGTGTCCCCATATGATAAGACTCATATGACCAACTGTAAGTTTGGTGATTTGACCCAATTTGTTCTATCTGTGCCGATATAATTACTACGTGCTACGTGTACATATACTATAAATATACACTGAGGTACGACATAACTTGCTACGTGCGATGAGATTACATGTTTCGGGTTGTGCATCGAGAATGCCTCCTTTACTAAGCGACATATGTTATTATTATATTAAATCTCCAACACGGGCATGGTATGTGGGTCAACTACCAAAGTGTAGCTAGGATCTGTTGATTGTTGCATCATGCTGGGGTGAATCCAAACTAAACTATCAAGTAACAAATGTGATTTGTATCTAGCATGGTCGTACTATGGTACGTCATATAAGAGGAATATCATGTGACTACGCCATGAGATTTTGGTTAAAATTAGAGTTAACTAGGCAACTAAACTTGTAGAGCATTGGGAGGGAATAAAATCTCGAGATTGTGCCTAACTAGCCACCAGTATCTGAATTGGGGTGTATAGGCTAGTCCCCATGTATATTGTTTAAATTCTCATTAGTGGTGTCATATACCAATTTCAAAATACGTAGGACTAGGAATACGTAACATGCCAGCTACGCATTCGACCAGACTCTGGTTAGACTCAAATACGTATAAGCTGTATTATAATGGTAATTATCTAAATAATCAAGTAAATATAAATATTTATGCCTCAATCCACAATGAACAGAATACACAAGAATGAGCTACATGTGCTAAAGTCGGCCGCCCAATAACACACAAACTCGAATAGACTCGAGAAAGAAATATGAGTCTATAAAACTAGGCTACATCAGTAGATGAATAAACAATATGAATAAATAAATAACCATAACTCTGGTAGATATGATATAAGTACCTGATACCAATGTCTGCAAGACAAGCAACTCCATCAGCAACTCCAAAGGCTCCATACCCGTCTATGCTGCAAAAACTGGCAGGGGGCCAGGTCCTCAGAGGGACGTAACAAGGTACAAGAAATAACATGCAAAAGTAAAACAGTATAATGCCACATACTTAAGGGTAAACTACTGTAATCATCTTTGTGATATGCACGTGAGAGCATCACTCATACTCAGGCTGAAACCACTATAGGCTCTGTGTCGAGGAGCCTATAGCAGCAAGAGTATCAAGACTCAGTATAGGTGCCAAAGATCTGAGACAGAGTCTAAGGCACCTCTAGTAGTATCACGACTCCAGTATATGTGCCACATCACCTCTAGTAGTATAATATATATGTCAATAATCAGCCTGTAGTATGGTGTATCTCTTTCCATCCAATATAATCTCATATCTCATGTCCATAATGTCTCATGTCCATAACACGTAAGATCATGACCTCTAGCTAGTGCAACGAGTCATAATAATATCCATATAATATGGAAGTCTCATATCATGAATCATGTAAGCCTATACAGAATCACCATGAATAACTCAAGAAAGATTTTGTCACATGAAATAGTGTCAAGTGTCCTAGGGTATGGCGTACTTGGTAAAGTAAGAACATAAAAATAGGATCGTAGAATCAACACTCTAAGTGACGTTACTCGACTCCACGTACGGCGTCGACACCCGAATCTTTTTCGGACGCTAAGAAACCACTCACGGTCCTAGGATAAATACACACATCACACATATCAAATAACTATAATAAATAAATAAGATAATAAAGGCAAGGAACTGTGATACATCATAGCAAGGTACACTTGTCTGGGTTCGGAACTCTGTCAACTGCTCCTGGGAAAATAGAATCTGCACGTACACCTCCGGATGCTGAAACAAACATCATCAATATTCTCTAAATACTTGAAATAGCTAGGATTGACTATCCATAAGTCTAATTTGGACACAGGGGCAAAATTTGACAGTTTTTGGTCAAAGTGGGATCCACATGTGGCCCACTTCGTACCGAAAAATGTGCCAAAGACAAAATTCTCTAAATTTGTTCCACTTAGTATCTACGAGTCCAGAACGATGATACGAACCCAACTGAATATCCAGAACTGGATTTCGATGAGCCGATCACGAAATCGCCCATCATGTAGAACCGTGGGGCCACAAAATGATGTTTCGTCAACATTCTCAGAATCGAACCAAACTTGTGTCACAGGACCAGCGTAACACTGCGAATCCAATGGCATAAGTTTTGTTACAAAATGGCAAGCACACACGAAATTATGGCGAGTGTCAGAACAGGCCGATACGGTACTTTTTGACGGATATGTGTTGATTCCGGTATGCACGCACATCCAAATCAAGTTCCACAAAATTTTACACATCCGCATTTACGTTACACGCCTTTCGGTGCAACTCATACTCGATGAAGTCATCTCGTTTGGTGGGACACATCCCGTATTGTGAGATTTTGGGTATTTTTAAAAATAAGTTTTTTGTCGTTTTAAAACAAGAATAATTTTACCATTAAACCAAACTAATAAAAACTAAAATAACAGTAAAAATCTTGGTTATATTATGAAGAAGTTCCTTTAATTATATTTTGAAAATAATTAACGAGTTGGTAGAAAATTGGACATGAACATGGGTACTTGGACTAAATTCTGAACTATTTTTGAACAGTTTTTCGACCAACTTCCGGTTAATTTTTTGATCAAACTGGGGTACCTAAATTTTTTCCACTTGAAGAAAATTTGAGAGGGTTAGGTTTTGAGCCTAACAGCGAAGACGGAACGCAAATTGGAAGAGCGAGGAGGGCGAAGGCTGCGCGCGAAGGGGGCCGCAATGCTGCTATTGTTGTCGCTGCTGCTGCTGCTATTGCTGCCGCTGCTGTTGCCAGTGCCGACCGGGCTCCGGCACTGTGGCGGTCGGCGGCACACTGGCGGAGGGGTGGAGGCTGGGTGATGATGGATTAGGGTTAGGGTTTTGGTTTGTTATATATATATATATATATATATATATATATATATATATATATATATATTGGGGGGAGGAGGTTGCTGTGTACGTGTAAGGGGGTGGGTTGGTTTAAGTTTGGGTTAATGGGTTTAGGGTAGGGTTAATAAGTTTAGGTTTAGGTTTTAATTTAATTCTTTTATTTTGTTATATATATATATATATATATATATATATATATATATATATATATATATATATATATGTGTGTGTGTGTGTGTGTGTGTGTGTGTGTGTGTGTATGACCATAAAAAAATAGTTTTAGACCTCAATAAATTTTAGAAAAATTATACAATACACTAATAATAGTTGTACACCAAAAAATATATTTTTGCATAATATTAATAATTAGTTAAATACACATAATTATAAATCCATGAATATTATATATTATAATTAGCTAAAAATAAATAAATAATTTTCCTTAATCACAATAATTTTTGAATACTAAAAATATTAAATTCTAAAAATTAGGGTGCTTACAATCTACCCAACTTACAAAAATTTTGTCCTCAAAATTAAAAATAAACATAGAAGAAAAGATTTTAGTTAAGAAGGTTGCACTAAAGATGGGGACACAGTTACCAAATAGAGTCCTAGTTCGATGTCGCATTCTAAGAATAAGGGTACGCTTACTCAAGGCTCTACCCAACTTATAAGGATAAAGTTGGCCGCAGGACTATAGTCATGATAATATTTCTAAGGATTTTAGTAAGTCTAACTTCAAGAAGGGATTCGAGATGGTAAAAATTTTGTAACCGTTATCACAGCCTATCAAAGAAAATTTATGTACTACCATGGCGTTAATCGGTCAATAACTCTAAAAAAGTTTTACCAATTCTTCTTGCTTCTAATTAGGTCATGAGTCTACAAGACAATAGAAAATATCATAGCCAAATACAACTAGGGTGAGATGGTACCAAAAAGTTGTTCATTGCATATCATGGATGCCGATGAATGGTTCAACAATAAGCGTCAAAAGGTAATATAGCTCATTAAGGTATTTAGTATTGTGTAAAGAGTACAAGGGGTTCAATTTAATGCAACACAAGGGTCATAAACTTAGGTTGGCATGAATAGGATACGGGTATATCAGTGGTTGGGATATTTGGGTTGCCTATGTATAATTAATTCAATTACAACGGAGTTGGATATAGGATTTAGAAGAAGATATGCCACGAATGTTGTGGGATCTATATGGAGCATGGACGTGTATATTTAGAAGTAACAGTTGTGTCATCAGTGAATAGGTTCCAGTTAGGCTCATGAATGTCAAGGTGGCCGAAAGAATTGAGTCGGTGTTGAGTATTAAAATCGACCACAACAAAAAGGATATCTATGTTTCATATGTGTACAATTGCGTCATGAATATCATGCGACTAAAACAAAACATGGAAAGGCCAGTTTATGAGTGATAGTCATGTCATAGGTGTACAGTGACTAGTTTAGGTCATAAGGATGGAAGTTGTTGAAAAGGAAAGGATAGTGTTGTGCTTCAAATATTCGAGCCACAACAAAGAGTATCAAGGATAGAAAATTAAATAGGTAATTTAATCCGTTTGAGATTAACCTAATTAACACCAAAATAAATTCAATTTTACCCTAAATTTCTAGAAATAACCCTACATTAAAACCAGGGGCTACGATCTACCCAACATATAAAAATTAAGTTAGTATCCAAAACTAAGGTTATGGTCATGGTAACAAGATTTCTGGAAGGGCCTATTTTCTAAATAATGTTACAAGAATTCTATGATTTACTAGCCGTAATCAAGGATTTTCTAAAGGAACCTAGAAACTATTAGGGTGCTATTGATCAATAACGTGAGTTGGTCGGGTCAAGGAACTGGGGCAGTCTTTATAAGAGAAAATACTACTCATCCATTACTGCTCTTGTATAGGTCAAGCTTCTACAAGACAGAAGAATGACTGAGCCAGATCTAACTAAGGCAAGGTGGTAGAGAGGCTTCGATCATTGATTGGTATTGATGACGAAGAGACCAAAATTTAGGCCACGACAAGAAGAATTTCGGATAAGTCTACATGGTTTAATAAGGAACGATTATGTAGGTATTTGGAGAATTGAGTCATGGTGACTAGATCAAGGGAATTATAGTAGAAAAGAATTGATACCTATGGTGATATGGATATTAACACAAGGAGTGGTACCAACTAAGGGATTAATTTTGTAATTAAGGCACAACTAGGGATAGAGGAAGGATCTACTCATTATTATAATTAGAAGATCGTTGTTGCAAAAGCATAAGGCCATATTTGCAATACAAGATAAGAATTTGATAGAAAGGATAGGATGCAATCGAGGGGCTAATATAACTAATCCTTAAACTCAATACTATATTCAATTCTCATGCTAACAATCTATACTAGCTCTAGCATATAGGAATAACCTATCTATCTACCCTACTAAGGGTAACCTTCTTCTCAAAACTTTATATCCAGCATGTCTTCTTCCGCCTTGACAAGGATCTGCTTCTGGAGGAAACACCGTGCACGAACGTCCATCTCTCTAAAATATGGAGAGATGATAAACAATAATAAATATATCGAGGGAATGCACGAGTACAATTATGAAGTCCAAGGGCGATAATCAAATGCTAAGAAATTGTCAAATCGATTGTGGATTGAGATACTAATACTGCTAATCCTGATTACAGGCTTGCTCAGTACCAAAAAGTAACTAAAATAATTTAATCAGGACCTGCAAGGGCCACTACAAAAATATATCACGCCCTAGTCCTAAAATACGTAAGACAAGGAATACGTAACATGTCAGCTACGCATTCGACCGGACTCTGGTCTGACTCGAATACGTATAAGATGTATTATAATGGTCACTATCTAAATAATCAAATAAATATAAATATCTATGCCTCAATCCACAATGAATATAATTCACAAGAATGAGCTACATGTGCTAAAGTCGGTCGTCCAATAACACACAAACTCGAATTGACTCGAGAAAAAATATAAGTATATAAAACTAGGCTACATCAGCAGATGAATAAATAATATGAATAAATAACCATAACTCTGGTAGATATGATATAAGTATATGATACCAATGCCTGCAAGACAAGCAACTCCATCATCAACTCCAATGGCTCTATACCCGTCTATGCTTCAAAAATTGGCAGGGAACCAGGTCCTCAGAGGGACGTAACAATGTACGAGAAACAACATGCCAAAAGTAAAATAGTATAATGCCACATACTCAAGGATAAACTACTGTAACCATCTATGTGATATGCACGTGAGATCATCACTCGTACTCAGGCTGAAACCACTACAGGCTCTTTGTCGGGGAGCCCATAGCAGCAAGTAGTATCAAACCTCAGTATAGGTGCCAAAGATCTGAGACAGAGTCCAAGGCACCTCAAGTAGTATCACGACTCCAGTATATGTGCCACAACACCTCTAGTAGTATAGTATATATTTCAATAATCAGTCGGTAGTATAGTATATATATCAATAATCAGCCGGTAGTATGGTGCACGTACATCCAAATTATGTTTCACGAAAGCCCACACGTCCTTGTTTACATTATGCGCATTTTGGTGCAACTCGCACACGACGAAGTCGCCTCGTTTGGTAGAACGTACCCCGTATCGCGAGATTTTATGTGTTTTTAAAAACAAGTTTTTGGTCATTTTGGAACAAGAATAATTTTACCATTAAAGCAAACTAATAAAAACTAAAAGAATAATAAAAATCTTGGTTATATTGTGAAGAAGTCCCTTCAATTATATTTTGAAAATAATTAATGAGTTGGTAAAAAATTGGACATGAACATGGGTACTTGGACTAAAATTCTGAACTGTTTTCGAACAGTTTTTCGGCCAACTTTCGGTCGATTTTTTGATCAAACCGGGGTGCCTAAATTCGTTCCACTTGAACAAAATTCTACAGGGTTAGGTTGTGAACATACCAACGAAGGTGGAACACAAATCGGATGAGCGAGGAGGGCGGAGGCTGCACGCGAAGGGGGTCGTACGGCTGCTACTGTTGCCGCCGCTGCTGCCGTTGTCGGCCTCGTTCCGGCGCTGCGGTAGTCGGCGGTCGACGACGCTCCGGCAGAGGGGGTGGAGGCTGGGTAATGGGTTAGGGTTTTGGTTTGCTATATATATATATATATATATATATATATATATATATATATATATATAGAGGGGGGGGAGGTTGTTGTGTATGTGGAAGGAGGTGGGTTGGTTTAAGTTTGGGTTAATGGGTTTAGGTTTTAGGTTTTATTTTAATTCTTTTATTTTGTTTTATTTTAATATATATATGTGTATGGCCATAAAAAAATAGTTTTAGACCTCAATAAATTCCAGAAAAATTATACAATACACTAATAATAGATGTACACCCCAAAATATATTTTTTGCATAAAATTAATTAAATACACATAATTATAAATTCATGAATATTATATATTATAAATAGCTAAAAATAAATTTTTTTTCTTAATTACAATAATTTTAGAATATCAAAAATATTAAATTCTAAAAATTAGGGTGCTTACAAGTGGATGGCAATATCCGACTATTATATGATACCATGTGTTCTATGTGATCTTAGCACGATGGCCTTACGAGGGACCAGTATATACTAATATGTACAATACGGTAATTTGTGGCTCGGCTAACCCTGCTAGTACCTGGTTCGATTTGAGGATTCCTATATGTATAATATCTCTGGGATAACCCAGACTACACATATCAAGTCGTAGGATTGATTAGCTGATTAAATGAGTATGTGCTGGTAGTCTAGCGACATAAACTATTGTGGTACGATGGTTCAACCCTTGTCCTTATTTGGTTATAGGATTGTGCCAATGTGTCACAATAGGTCATGTATCAAAGCTGCATATTTTACATATATCTTAGCTTATATTATGGCATGTGTGTCCTGGATTATATTGATGTGTTGTATCTTCATCATGTTCATAATTGGTTAGTCGTACCCTGTCTCAGAGTATTACACGATACCTCTTTTCTTTGTTTGGTTGTAGAGGCATCATACGTCTCCAAAAAAAGGCCATACGCTTGCAGTTGTGGCACGGATTATCCTATTTTATATACTTTAATGGGTTTTTGCTTCATTCACTTGTGCTCCTTAGTGATACTTGCTATCGGGGCCTGACCCCGCTGGTTTTCTTTGGCCAAGTTTAGTAGCAGAGCCCGAGAATCCTGTCATGTATCGGTCCGATAGCGTACACCAGGAGGATATCCGCTGAGGAACTTGAGTAGATTTTTTCTTCCCCACTATGATTATCATTCTGTTTTACCATTTGGCGTTTAGCCGACGTCACTTGTTAGCTGGTTTATCTGGACATTAGTTACTCTACTAGACAGTTATTCTACATAATTGTATATTATTCAGATTGTTGTAGATTTACAGTCATGTACTCTTGACAATGCACTAGTATTCCATCATGTATAAGTAGTTTCAGGATAATTCTAATAGAGCATCAGGGACGCCTAACTGTTTTATCTTATATGATCATTCTTATTATTTCTTGGTTGATGATTGAGACATAGATGTTCTTGACCCTAAGTGACTTGATTGTAGAATGCAACCCCTTGTCTCTTGACAACCTTAGCATATTGTGGCTTACTTTGGTATTCTGCAAGGTGTGGTTGGCTGAGTCGCTCCTTCGCTCTTCAGTATTCTGGTTCTGGGGCATGACAAGTTTTAGTGGTGGCCCTTGTAGGTATGTCTTTTCAGACTTGTTGGGTGTCTTGTTCTAGGAATCTCAATCAAAACTGTTTCTTTTAATATCCTAAATTTATCTTCTTTGATACCAAGCTTGAACTATCAGCAGTTTGCTTCCTTGTTCTTTCATGTCCTATCCTTTGATATCTTGGTGTCCTTTTCCTTCAGGGGAACCTCTTCCCCACCTGTTAGAGCAGCATATGTGGTAGAACTGCTAGTAGAGGAAGATCCCATTAAGCTTCAGCAAGAGGCAGTACTTCCTCAAGATCAGCTTCGAGTAGAGCCAATGGGTAGGAAATACGTACCAGAGATCGCGGTACCCCTGGCAGTTCCAGTAACACCGCAGAAATTGATACTCTAGTATTGTTAAAAATTATTAGAGGTATGATGGCTATAAAATAATATTAGATATTAGTAAAGCAGCACCAGCAGCTTCGACAACAGGAGAAGAACGTCCTGTTAAACCAAGGACTTCAAAAGGCTTTGGAAGAGAGTGAAGAAGAAGATTATGGGACGTTATATAGATTTTGTCGACTCAACCAAAGTTATCTCAATGGCCTAGAGGATTCTATTATGGTGGATGCTTGGCTTCAAGATATTGAGACGATCATGGCGGTAGCTAAGATTCCAACAGAGGAGCAAGTCAATCAAGTCCAATTACAACTACAAGATCTTGCTCGTGATTGGTGGGCAACGGAGAAAGTCAGCTTGAAGCATCATATTTCTTAGGATAACTTCAGAACCAGGTTTAGAGCCAAGTATTTTGGAGTAGTGGCGCAGTACGAGGTACAGCAGAGATCTATTAATCTCAGACAATCTAGCAAAACTTGGATGGATATGCAGCAGAGTTCTGCAGGCTGAGCAGGTTTTCTCCAGCTATGATAACGACGGAGCAAGAAAGGGGTATGATATTCCAGCAAGGGCTTCATCCCGAGATTTTGTAACTAGTTGAAGGACATGACTACCAAATATTCGATGCCATATTGATAGCAGCCAGGAGGCATGAGCTTACCATCCAAAAATTAGCTTCAATAACTGAAGGGCATAAAAGGTCTCATGCCCATAACACAGGTAGGGGACCAGTACCCGACATTCATATTCGTGATTTGGCACCACGGGGGCCAGTAGCATCAGATGAGACAATGATAACTTGGCAACAACAACCGAGACAACATCAACAACGTCCGATAAATCCAGTATGATGTACCTATTATGGTAAAAGAGGTCACACTTAGGATGTATGTAGGATGACAAGTGGAATATGCTTGAGATGTAGGGGTTCCGACCATATGATAGCTACTTTCCTATAAACACAGAGGCAGGGAGGATTGTATCAATAATTTCTAGCATTGCCAACTCCAGGAGCAGTTCTGTATCAAGAGCCAGTTTTAGCAGTGCGGCCGTTAGCCCAACGTTCGATGTTGACGCAAGAACATGTGTTTCACCCGAGACAATGTCATCTTGGTCAGCAGAGACATCCTCATAACAGAGTTTTAACAGCCCCGAGACGTGAGCAAGCTGAGTTTGGCATGCTAGAACAGATGTTAGCAGAAGGTGGTCAAGTCGAGGGTGAGATTTGAGTTCTTCTAGTTTTATCTATCTTTTAGGTTTCTTATATTCGACGAGTGAAGATGATCCTTTGTCTCACTCATCTGCCTTCGTATCTCGTGATACATGATGTATGTCATATGTCCCAACTACGAAGGTATATCCTGGGCAGATTCATGTTCCTGACTAAGTCGTTGGTACCGATTTATCTCGAGACTTGATCCATATCCATTTTGGGAGTCAGCATAGGCCAGCGAGGACGGGTTCCTATTTTGTCTGACTGAGGAGACAAGTGTATCCGTATGCCTCCAACTCTTTCCTCTCTTTTTTTGATTGTGTGGATTGCTTGCACCTTTATTTACATTATTGTTGCTTTTATTTCCTGCCTATTTCGTTATGCTTGGTATTCAATTAGTTGTAGTTTATGAGATTCGATAGTTTATAAGATTTTTTGGATCATGAGTTTCCCGATCGAATCATGAGTCTTTTGCTTGGCTATGATTTTTCTTGCTTGGTGAGCAGCTCTACTAGCCTGGCAAATTTTGATGACAGAATTTTTCTAAGGTGGGTAGAGATGTCACACCCGTTCCCAGATTTAATATTTTTTGAATTTATGATATTTAAAATATTCCCTGTAGATTTATTTATGTTGTATTTACATGTAGGTTCGTGTTAATCATGTTGTATTTATTTAATTATATTCATGTTTATTGTGGTAGACTGCCCAAGACCAGTAGTGAACATCTTGGCAATTGCCATAGACCCGTGCTAGGACCCGTATATAGGATGGATACCAGACCCGGTTCACTCTTGGAACCACTAAGCCTATTTTTGATGGTTGAGATTGGTCGAAGAGTGTCATGACTTAATCCTAGGTCGAACATCATTTCTTCACTTGGTATATTTATGTGGTTTTCTCTCTCCCCTCTCATTCTTTCTCATTTCCACTTCCTTTCTTCTTTCTTCTTCCTCATTCCCTCAAGAGCTCCCATTGACCGAAGCCCTAGCCCTATCCCTAGCCCTAGACTTGGTTCTAGGAAGAGGTTTGTTAGTCCACCAAGGCAAGTACATCTTGCTCAAAGTGGTAAAGCCATAGATTTTTAGATTTATATATATATATATTATTTTAAAATTTTATTTGATGGGAAATATCCTTCTTGAGTTGCTGATCATATTTAGTTCTTGGAGTTTTAGATTTTTGATGTATAGATTCTTGTAGATCTGAGTTTTAAGATTTTAGTTTTTATGTGTTTTATGAGTTTTTCTTAGTTTAGATCTAATAAAACTTAGTATTTTTGAAAACTAGTTGTTCCTTATGTTTGAGCATTTTATTTCGAGTATTTTGGCTTTTGTTTTACTTGATTTGGACTTAAAATAAAAATTTTATGAAGAAAATATTTTTGGATTTTTGGAGCTTTTCCGTCATAGCTGAACTTGCTGGCTGGAGAAGAAGAAGTTCTCCTGCGGCCAGCGAAATATGCGACCGAGACTTCTATGCGGCATGATCCTTATGCGGCTGGAATCTTTGCCTCATAGCCAAATAGCATGCGTCCATCTTGTTGGACGCATGTCTCTACTGATCTACACAAGTGTCGTTGAACATTTTATGCATTCACTTGCTGAATAAATGAGAAATTCACTAAGTCCAAAAGACACTCCATACGATATTAAACTTATGCGGCAAGCAGAGCAAGCAGCCACCTTCCCTTGGACGCATGACTCTGAACTTTGGCTCATCTTTGGTGCATCTTTCTATGGTTTTGTCTTTTCTTTCTGACACACTTTATGTCACATCATACTTTATGTCACATCACTCTTTATGTTGCTTCACTGACATGCATTTAATGCATGACACTTTGGCACTTGTTCCAAGGAGTGGACTTTGCCTTAACGCTATGCGGCACCGACCCCTATGCGGCACCTACCTCATACGGCAAGAAGTCCATGTGACCTGGAGCCATATGCGGCTAGCTCGTCCATGTGGCCAGTGTCTATACGCCTGATCATTGCATGCAGCCTGACCCATGCAGAAATTCATGCGTGCACTTCCCATGCACATATGTGATCCTATGCGACCCTAGTGATCTATGTACACATTCCATGATTTCTTGAGTTTAATTATATTATTTGAAATATTTCTTTGTTTTATGTGGTTGGTCTTGACAATTGCTTATATTGATCCTAAGGAAGAAATGGACTTTGTAACCAAACTGTGCTAGGCCTGGCTATGTGCTAGAACTGACTATGTGCATAGTATGATTATATGCTGTAGTAGGCCATGTGGCAACCCAAAGTAAACTCAGATTAGTAGATAGACTTATCCTTTGTTCGTCAGATAGAGTGGGGGGGGGCGTGGTTCTGCTCGGAATATGATCGGTAATCCCAGTCCTTATTTGGTTTAAGGATTGTGGATCTACTCCAGAGTGGTTCACACTTTTTCCCTTACTTACGTTCGGCGGCAAAGTCATTGATCGATAGCAGGTGTACATGATTTGAAGAGATTATATTTTGACCAAGTGTCCCTATGTGATAAGACTCATATGACCAATTATAAGTTTGGTGATTCAACCCAATTTCTTGTATCTGTGCCGATACAATTACTACGTGCTACGTGTACATGTACTATAAATGTGCACTAAGGTATGATATAACTTTCTACGTACTATAAGATTACATATTTTGGGTTGTGAATCAAGAATGCCTCCTATACTACGCGATATATGATATTATTATATTAATTCTCCAGCACGGGCATGGTATGTGGGTCAACTACCAAAGCATGGCTATGATTTGTTGATTATTGCATCACATTGGGGTAAATCCAAATTAAACTATCAAGTGATAAAGTTGATTCATATCTAGCGTGGTCGTACTATGGTATGTCATATAAGGAGAATACCATATGACCACACCATGAGATTCTAATTAACATTAGGGTACCCTATCTCAGAGTTATGAGGCACCTCTTGTCCTTGTTTGGTTGTATAGGCATCATACTGCTCCGAAAAAAGGTCATATGCTTGTAGTTATGGTATAGATTATCCTATTTTATGTACTTTATTGGAATTTGCTTCATTCACTTATGCTTCTTTGTGGTACTTGCTATCGGGGCCTGACCCCGCTGGTTTTGTTTGGCCAGGTTTAGTAGCAGAGCCTGAGGATCCTGTCATGTATCTGTTTGATGGTGCACACCAGGAGAATGTCCACCGAGGAACTTGAGTGGGTTTTTTCTTCCCCACTATGAGTATCATTATGTTTTACCATTTGGCGTTTAGCCGACGTCACCTGTTAGCCAGTTTATCTGGATATTAGGTCCTCTACATAATTGTACATTATTCAGATCGCGACTAATTTATAGTCATGTACTCTTGACAATACACTAGTATACCATTCTGTATAACTAGTTTCAAGATCATTCTGATAGAGCGTCAGGGACGCCTAACTGCTTTATATTATATGTTCATTTTTATTATTTCTTGGTTGATGATTGAGACATAGATGTTCTTGACCCTAGGTGACTTGATTGTATCATGCACCCCCTTGTCTCTTGACAACCTTAGCACATTGTGGCTTACTTTAGTATTCTTCAAGGTATGGTTGGCTGAGTCACTCCACCGCTCTCCAGTATTCTGGTTCTGGGGCGTGACACTATACAAAAAAATCATAGGTCATGGAGGACAGTTATTTTACACCTTTCATGAGAAGTTTGACATATAAAACACGCATTCGTAACTGCTCACTAACGGTTATGATAGTATGCGTACTTTTGAAGTCGTCTGAAGACTGGCACATTTTTAATAAAAATGGTACTGCGGCACACTTCTGAAGAAAATGGCATTGCGGCGCACTTTTGAGGAGAATGGCACTACGGCGCACTTTTGAATGAAATGACACTTCGGCAAAATTTGAAGAAAATAATATTGTAACATACTTTTGAAAGAAATGGCACTGTGGTGCACTTTTGAAATAAATGGCATTGTGGCACACTTTTGTAGAGAATGGCACTACGGTTGGGTCGCTAAATGACAACCTGGGTCTGTGTGCCGTATCTCCGCTGTAATGATGACCTCTCACGCTTCGATTTCTCCTTATCAGTTGTCAGTCTGTTGCATTAAGTATTGAGAGAGAGTAGATTGTTTGTGCGCCATACTTCATAATATTAAGAAAGTGTGCCACTTTTCTACTCTATGAATAGTGTGCCATCCTCTGAAATTAATAGAAAGTAAGTCATTCTTTTTACTGTTGGGTTTATTTGTAGAAAATTGTGCCATCTATTTGAGGTAAAAATTTTATGCTTCTATATTCCTCTCCAGGAATACTTATTCCTTATAAGCTGATGCTGGGGGTAGCAATTCCCCAGAGTCAGAGATGGACATTGTATACTCAAACTACACAATGCAATCTACTAGCCCTTCTGTCGTACACATAGAAGTTAGTATATATGCCATTAGAGATTAACAAGACGCTTCCCCGTCGGGAAGCACCGAACAACATCTCAATTAATTGGAGGCTGCATTCAAGGACATGTACTATATAATGCAAAATATTCATCAGATGATGATGATGCAACACTTTGTAACACAAGTACTTGTTCAAGTGGTGGTATTCGTTCCCTCACAGCCTCCTCCATAAATGACCCATTTTAAGGCGATATAAATCCAGATGCAGGTATCGATCAAGCCTTGGAAGCACAAACTCTTAACCGTCTCAACGCTAGGGGTAAGTCCCTACCAGTAGTTGTTCAATCGACGTCACTACGGTCGACTGCACCCCAACAAACTATGGATCCACACGAAGCCATTCGCGAATTATGGGCCCAGTTTGACGCTTTGAAGAACAAAGACCAACTCCAAAAGCTGGGAGTGAAACAATCTTATCCACCTCACTGGGATAATGTTTCCTTCCCTCCGAAATACAAGCTTCAATCGATGGTCTTGTTTGACGAAAAGACGTCTCTGCATCAATATATCAACTACTTCAACATGATGATATTTTACCTGCAAAAAAATGATGCCCTCCTCACCAGGGTATTCGTCGAATTCTTAGCTGGGGTAACCTATGACTGGTACTATAGTTTTTCTAATAACTATATATCATTGTTTGAAGATCTAAAATATCTCTTTCTTACTCGATTATATGATAGAGGTATGGACATGACTATGTCTTCACTCACTAACATCAAGAAAAAGGCAAAGGAAACTGCTCGCAAAATTTAGAGTGTTATAAGCAAGCAACTCTGAAGTTACCTTCTGGTATTCCTGACTCCGTATTCATAGATACTTGCAAGAAGAATCTACTGCCTACAATAAGGCTCTAGACAGGCCCCACCAAGTTTCAAGATTGGACGACTTTCATCATAGGTGCTGAAGCCGCTGAAGGTACCACGAAGAAAGCATGTTTGCTAGGACTGTAAATGCCTAGTACGGAGTATAAAGGTAAATGCCCCCTTACTAATACGAACAATCACAACAATAAGGGAAAATAATCCCTTGCCATAAACGTCTCTAAACGACCTACTTCTCCGCCAACACAGAAACCTCCAGAGTCCTCAAAGCCCAAAAAAGAATATTTTTTTATGAGAAAGACATCATCAGCATCTTTGGCTGCTTAGTAAAGAGAAAAAAAAATTATATTTGCTATATATTAAGCGGCCGGATGACGCCAACAAGATGAATGACCCAAAGTACTGTCTATTTTATCGTTATGTACATCATCTAACGAAGGCATGCTATGTACTAAAGAAGAAAATTCAGTAGTTCATAGACTCCAAAGCAATCACTCTTCACAATGATGAGAAGAATTTTACTGCCTACTTGGTGTCGCTGTAATTTGGGGACTTTCCAGCCCAAGAAATCCCAGATGGTGTTATTATGATACCTAAAGCTACCATGGAAATAATAAATCTCCCACCAGCTCGAGGTCAAACAAAAGGATTGGTGCCCCTTACCATTTAACATGGTGAATTCATGTGGATTCATACTAACTTGATGCCAGACTTGGCACAAGAAGCAACGTCTTCTAACTATAAGTCCAAAAAGAAAAGCCAAAAAAATAAGCCGTGCAATATGATTTCTATCGATTACCACCCGAACGAGGACCAAAATCAACTCTATGAAAGTGTTCCCCTCGAGTTAAGGTTCCGAACTTTAAATATAGCTCCACTAGGCTCGACTCACAAGCTTTACATGACTCATCAGCAATGGTGTATTATGGGCAGTATCCCGTTGTACCGGGAACAACAAATCTTTGCTGCATATAAAGGCGTCCCTGAACACATTCTTCTTCCCTCGTCTACAACAAATGAGACATCGGCTTCCACCAGTATAGTTGTAAACTCTCTCACCCAAAAATAGATATTTTATTTGTATTTTATATTTATTGTATTTATTTTAGATTATTGTAAATCAATTAAAGCTTAATTGATTTTATTAGGACACTACACCGTAGCTTGGACATTAACGATATAGGGTGGCCCCAAAATCTGCATCGTCCTTCGTAGGAAGTAGCATACACAGGAGACAGTACTCGTAGGATCTTTCCGTGGCACAAAATTTGATCATTTAGCATTAGTATGGCACTAGAGTAACAACCGTAGTCCTTACTTTTAATACTTAGATATTTATGTATATATGATTAATTTATGGTCATTTTCCAATCCCAACTTCCTACAATTAGCATCCCATAATTCTCCATGACATTTTAGAAAAAAATTCTTTTGTGAGATTTGCTTATTATTATTTGCCATTATCATTATCCCTTTAGAATCCCAATCAAATGTTCATTATTATTACTATTGGATAAGATTGACCAATTAGTTACTAATAACCTAATTAGGAAACACCAAATCCTAATCCTACCCATGACCGAAACTTCCTAATTTTATTTTATATTTTAAGTATTTTTATTTATTCAAATGTTGAATTACCTTAGAGTATTCTTTTAGTTAATTAGGAAATAAATTTCTTGATTTATTTAATTATAAAAATAATTATTTGAAATTATTTCTCCAAAACTCTTTTTACTATTATTTATCTCTTGTTTAATAATATAAATACTTTTAGAATTTATTTCATGTGCATATATAAATATATCAATCTTATACAAACATCTTTATATAAAAGTATATACATAAATATATTTTTAATTAGAAAATGAATTCTTTGCATTATTTACTTATATAAATAAAGTGTTGCAATGTTTCTATAATTATTCAAATTTTATGTTTCTGAATACATCTTCCTATAAAATTCAACTTTTAAGTTTTATTGATTTTTATATACATGTATATATATTTTTACTATCTATTTGTCCTAATAATTATTAATAAGAAATTATTTTTATTAAAATAATAATATATATTATCTTGCAATTTTATATATGGAATGTTTATTTTTAATTTTGTGCATAATATAATTTTCCTGATTTTTATGTATATTTTAGATTTTTCTATGGGATATATATAATTACTTATATATATATATATATATATATATATATATATATATATATATGTATATATATATATCCAAAACGTAATTTTAAACAAATCTATCTCTGATTTCCCTCATCTACTCCTATGCAAATCCTAAATACTATTCATATTCCAAAGTAAACCCACACACCCATACACCCCCCACTCCCCACCCCACCCCTCGGAATCGCGGTCGCCCATCTCTCTTCATCTATATATACACCACCTATTTAAGACTCTTCTCTTCCCTCCATGGCGACCCTTGAGCGCCGCCGCCGCCGTGTGAGACGGTCGCCGTACGGCAGACCTACGAGCAGCCGCGGCTACAGAGGCAGCAGCAACAACCCCACGCTGTCCCAACTACGTGGTAAGTTATCTCCCTCATCGTCGGATCGTGTTACGAACGGTTTATCCGTATACACTCACAACCTGACCCCCTAGGAATCCCTTCAAGTGAAACAAATTTTGGAGCCCCAGATTGATTGAAAAATCTACCGAAAGTTGGCCGAAAAACTGTTCGAAATATTTCAGAAATTCAATCCAACCACCAATGTTCATGTCTAATTTTCCACCAAACCTGTTTAATATTTTCAAAATCTAATTGAAATGACTTCTTTACAATATAACCATGATTTTTACTCTTCTTTTAGTTTTTATTAGTTTGCTTTATTGGTTAAATTATTCTGATTTCAAAACGACCAAAAACCAGTTTTTAAAACCTTAAAATCTTGCGATACGGAGTACGCCCCACCAAACGGGACCACCACGCCACTTACCAATTGCACAAAAAGGGGCGTATGATATATTTGGATGTGTGGGCTTTCGCAAAAGTTGATTCGGACGTGTGTGCACGTCGAAATCAACCCGTATCTGTAAAAAATTCCAGCATCGCAACTTTTATAAATAACCACCCTCCTTTGTGCACACTCGTTGGAACACGATAAAACTTGCGCCATTAGATTCGTGGTATCACATTGTTCCTGTGACCGAAGTTTTACATAATTCTGAGACAGTTGACCGAATAGCCTATTCGCGGGCCCCACGGGTTGATTTGACGAGCGATTTTGTGATCGGCTCACCAGAATCCAAAATTGGACATACCATTGAGTTCTTATCATAGTTTAGGATTTGTTAGACCTATAATTTATTCCATTTAGAGGCTTTTACTCATGGCACGTATTTTGGTACAAAATGGCCCACATATGGAACCCCGCTTTGACCCAAAATTATCGTTTTGGCTCTATTTTTAAATTGGATGAAAGGGTAGAGTTTTCTGACTATTTTGCTGATTTCAGAGAAGTTGATGATATTTATTTCAGCATCCAGGGACGTTCATTCGAAGGCAATGGTTCTTGATCCCTTGTGCTTGACGTTTGGACGTGTACATTATACAGATTGCTTGCCAAGCAAGCATACCTTGCCATAGTACTGTTTAGTTATATTCCTTTATTGTATTTTTATTTTTTTGTTATTTATTTCTATTTATTTTGCTATATAAAACTGCACGTCCGAGAATAACTTGGGTGCAATGACGGTTGCGTCATCTTTTATCTTTATTTGTATTATGCATATGGACCTAGAGTTAAGAAACCACCCCATGATTTTGAGGTATCTTATATTTCAATGGACGTGACACATCTGTTACACGGGTGTGAGTCTCATGTAGGACACGGACTTGCGTGATGGGTTGGCTGCTTGTACGTTTTAGATGTGCGATAGGGAATAACTGCTAATAAATTTGTATGCTAGATGACTTAGCAGTTATTAGAGATATCATCATGTCATGGATATGACATGAATAGAGTATAGGGTGGGGAGAACAACAAGTAAGGCATTTGGGCTCCTTTACACTTTCTCTTTTGTAACCCGTATGCTCTGTCGGAGATAAGTGGTCAGATGACCCTTATATTATTTACAGGAGGCCTCTGACGTCCGAGAGATGTTATATTTTTTGGGCCCTGATTCTCCGAGAAAGTTACGCCAATCCTATTTTTAGCCAGATAGCCCACATGTTGGAAAGTTGTTCTCAAAAGGGCATTCACAAAGACGGTTAGGCGACCCTTTGGATGTTTATTTTTAGTACTTTATTGGCATGCTTCTATGTATCTTGTTACGTTCCTCTGAGGACCTGGTCCCTTTTTAGGTGTAGATGATCTTGACTATTTGCAGGAGCACGGATTAACGTTTGCTACTTCTCTATCTTTCTAGGAGGTCTTTCCTTCGAGCCTCTCTGATCATTAGATGATGTACTTATTATATTTCCTTTCCTATTCTCGTTTGGTAGTGGATTTGTCTCCACCCATCTATTAGTTCTTCTCGACTAGTTCATATTTGGTTCATTGACATATTTGATCATTTATTTCTTTATGATATTTATGGATGAGATTTAGTTATGTCCTGTGACTTGTGACAATTATATATCACTTATGAATTATTATTCATAATATAGTCTACGTATGTGTTATGGTTTCCATATATTGGAGTTTCCATATACATACGGCTGGCATGCTTACTTATTTTTAGTCCTACGTATTTTGACTGGGGCATAATAATAGTTGATGATGAGCGACCTCAGTTACACCGATACAACCAACAGTCCATCTACCTTATGCAAAAGATGGGATATCATTTCCAAAAGACCAAAGGTCTGAACTCTGGTAAAGGACTATACATTTCGTTAATACCCAAAAGGCGTTCCGATAAATCCCTAAGTGGATTGGGATACGAGAGTACTATCCAGCAAACTTGTCCAAAGAGGAGACATACAAAGAGGAAGGTCAAGCCCTGTCACATGGTACATCTCTCTCCACCATCTGAAGAAAAGGCCATGGCTAGCACTAGATCCAAAAAAGAATATCACGAGATTTATGAGTCTACTCCGGAAGATACTTTTGCTGCTCCCTCCAACTCTTCAACCCCTGTTACTCTAGTCAATGTTGAACCTGGTTCTTTAAAACCCACTATAACAGAGAAGGGAAAATAGAAGAAGGTGTGCTTCGACAAATCCTTGAAGAATAATCCACCTTAGGGACTTGAGAAGCTATAAAACTTTGATATATTGACGCAATTGGCCAATACACCAGCCGACTCTTTATATTTGAATTGCTTCATCTGTCAAAGGAGACCCAAGACGCTTTGAGGGAAGCATTACTACATGCAGATTCATGCTTGGCATAGCTCAAGACTCCTGAAAGAAAATGATTAGCATATCTTTAGTGCCACAACATGATAAAAAAGATTCCTAATATCACCTTCATGCAGTATGATATGCTACTCAAAGACAATAAATATGGCAGGCCGTTGTACTACACCGATTATGTTGGTTCTATCAAAGTAAGCCGGATTCACATCGATCTTGGTTCATCATCGAGCAGCATCCCTAAGGGCTTATTACAAGATCTGAGGATACCGATGCATAACCTGTCAACTACCAACACTACTATCCTAGGTTTCAATGCTGGAAGAAGCCGACCGCTGGAGAAGATACGCCTGAAGATTCAAATAGGCTATCTTCGGACCGAAGTCAAATGTTATATGATTGAATCATAAATATCATATAATGTCTTGCTAGGACGACTATGGATACATGAGCACAAGATTGTACCTTCCACCCTGCACCAGTGTTTCAAATATGTGGATAATTAGGACGAAGTCAAGACAAAGGTCAATGTCCTCAACCCATTCAAAGGCGTTGAAGCTTATTATGCACCCTTCGTACTCCACACACCAGAGTATATGGAAAAACAAGTTAATGAAGCTGATCACATAGTTGAAGATATCCTAAAGGAGAAACCACCCATGATCCGAGTCAAAGGACGTACTACTCGGCCAACCCCTTCAGAGCCTCTGGTCATCAACCTACGCAAGCCGATGCATGAGAAGAAAGCAAAGAATCCACTAGTGATAAAACTCACTGATAAAGCACCTCCACTCTCTATCGATCTTCGTTGCAACAAGCAACCTCTCGCCATCAATCTCGCTAAGCCTCCAGTTAAGGCTGAAGACTCTGTTGATTATGTAGAGCAAGAAAAAATCTTGTATATTATAAATAAAAAAGATTCTTCTTTGTACTAAGTCGATATTGATCCCTGGGCGAAAGAATTCTTAGAGGCCATGTCTGCCTATGAGCCTCTATCTATACCGGTGGCCATACCATTTCAAATGGTAAATTGTATAGTTTCTACGAAAAAGCTTGCTTCATAGTCCCAGCAAGGCAAAACAATCAACGTCAAATACTTTTTGGCATGGATAGGAACAAAAGGATCACACATACCGAGAATTCTGATGAGGATGGTAGAAAATTACAATTTTATCATTATAGCCGGCCACCTAAAGATATTATTAAGAAGATGGGCTATAACTTAGAGTCTGGCGAATGACCCAATTACGGAAAGGGTAGACGCACCCCTGTACATCATCGTTCTCTAAAAGGCCAATCTGAAACCTATTACCAGTAAATCGGTCATGGTTTAGGTTACCTCACACCTCTGATAACTCCTGAAAGATCAGAGTCAGAAGAGAAAACGTGTTCCCATTCATCTGACTCATCATTATAGGATTCGAATGCAAGCATTGGTGAAGTATTCAAGCATGCTATTTTCGTTAACATGGTGTTAGCCGACCCAGAAGATGAAGATGATTCAACTTTAGAACCCTTTAAAAATAATCCATGGGCCCAACAGATGGATTCACAATGGGAGCATCGGTTCGAGCAACGCGAACAACCTGCAGAAGATGAGATTATTCAAATTAATATAGGAGAAGAGTCTTCCCTAAAACTAATCTTTATTAGCAAGAACCTCTCCAAAGAGGATAAACAAGCCTTGTTTTAGCTATAAAAGAGTACATTGATATCTTCGCTTGGAGTTACGAAGATATGCCTGATCTAGATCCTCAAATAGCTACACACAAGCTCAACATCCTTCCTAACGTTAAGCTAGTAAAATAGCAACAACGACGGTTTTGTCCAGACATGATAGACGTAATTGAAGCTGAAGTTAAAAAGCTGATAGCATGTGGCTTTGTTTGGGAAGAACAATATCCTGATTGGGTTGCTAATGTTGTCCCAGTTATGAAGAAATATGGGAATATCTGTGTCTGTATAGACTATCAGGATCTAAATTCATCATGCCTAAAAGACGAGTTCCTACTTCCCATTACCGATGTCATAATCAACAACACATGCGGCTTTGAACGTTTGTCTTTCATGAATGGATTCTCAGGATATAATCAAATCAAGATGTGTCTCAAGGATAAAAAATACACCTCTTTTGTATACCACTTGGAGTTTACTGCTATACAGTCATGCCCTTTGGTTTGAAGAATGCATGAGCGACGTATCAACGAGCTATAAAAAATATCTTTCATAAACATCTACGGAAAATAGTGGAATGTTACTGTCACTGTAACCACCCTAATTTTTTGGAATTAAAATTTAAATTTATTAATAATGTTATTCTAAAATTATTGTGATTAAGGAAAATTTTAATTTATTTTAGCTAATTATAATATATAATATTCATGGATTTATAATTATTTGTATTTAATTAATTATTAATATTATGCAGAAAAAATATTTTTGGTGTAATTTATTGAGGTTTAAAACTATTATTATGGCCATATACATACATATATATAAAGAATAAAGAATTAAAATAAAACCTAAACCCTAAACCCATTAACCTAAACCCTACCCTAAACCCATTAACCCAAACTTTAAATCACCTACCCGTACAGCAACCCCCCCCTCCCATATATATACACATGCAACTACAAAACCAAAACCATAACCCATCACCCATCCTCCACCACCTCCGCCGGCGCACTGCCAACCGCCGCCGAACTCTGCCGCGCCGCAGCGCTGCCCGCAGCACCGACCGCACACAGCGCTTTACAGTCGTGCGACCCCCTCCTTCATATGGAGCTTTTGACCTCCTCACTGATTTATTTTGCTCTCCTTCGTCGCTGGTATGTTCACAACCTAACCCTCTAGAATTTTCTTTAAGTGGAACAGATTTAGGCACCCCGGTTTGATCGAAAAATTGATCGAAAGTTGGCCGAAAAAATATTCGAAAAAAGTTCAGAATTTTAGTCCAAGTACCCATGTTCATGTCAAATTTTCTACCAACTCGTTAATTATTTTCAAAATATAATTGAAAAGACTTCTTCACAATATAACCAAGATTTTTACTGTTCTTTTAGTTTTTATTAGTTTACTTTAATGGTACAAAACGACCAAAAACTTATTTTTAAAATACCAAAAATCTCGCAATACGGGATACGTCCCGCCAAATGAGGCAACTTCGTCGTGTACGAGTTGCATCTAAAGGTGCGAAATATAAATACGGATGTATAAACTTTCACGAAACTTGATTTTGATGTGCGTGCACACCGGAATCAACGCGTATCCGTCAAAAAATATTGTATCGGCCTGTTCTGACACTCGCCATAATTTTGTGTGTACTTGTCATTTTGCAATGAAACTTGTGCCATTGGATTCACAGTGTTATGCTGGTCCTGTGATCGAAGTTTTGTTCAATTCTGAGAACGTTGATGAAACGTTATTTTGTGGGGCCCACGGTTTCACATAACCTACAATTTTGTGATCGGCTTATCGAAATCCAGTTATGGATGTTCTGTTGGATTTGTATCATCGTTCTGGACTTGTAGACACTAAGTTTGACGAATTTAGAGAACTTTGTCTTCGGCGTATTTTACTGTGCGAACTGGGCCACATGTGGATCCCGCTTTGACCCAAAACTGTCAATTGTGTCCTTGTATCCAAATTATACTTATGGGTAGTCAATCCTAGCTATTTCTAGTATTCTGAGAATAATGGTGATGTTTGTTTCAGCATCCGGAGGTGTACGTGCAGATTCTACTTTCCCAGGAGTAGTTGACGGAGTTCAAAAACCAGACAAGTGTACCTTGCCATGATGTATCACAGTTCCTTACCTTTATTACCTTATTTAGTTATTATAGTTATTTGATATGTGTGATGTGTGTGTTTAACCTAGGACCGTGAGACGTTGCTTTGCGTCCGAACAAGATTCGGGTGTCGACGCCGTACGCGGAGTCGTGTAACATCACTTAGAGAGTTGATTCCATGATCCTATTTTTACGTGCTTGCTTTACCAAGTATGCCATACCCTAGGACACTTGACACTATTTTATGTGACAAAATCTTTCTTGAGTTACTCATGGGGATTCTGTATAGGCTTATAAGATTTGAGACATTAGACTTGCATATTACATGGATATTATTATGACTCGTGCACTAGCTAGAGGTCATGATCTTGCGTGTTATGGATATGAGACATCGTGGACATGAGATACGAGGTTACATTGGGTGAGGAGAGTCTTTATCGTGCTCAGGGCATATTTTACTATTATTATTTATGTGTACTAGGGTTTAGGTTCCCTATGCGGAATCTAAAGTATTATATTTATATATATACATCTTCCTCCTGGTTTCCCCACACGAAGCCTTAAGTGTACTGTTATATTACAGAAGTGTCCATTGGGATCTTTCGTGGATACCAGCCCGGGGTACGATACCATACTCTCATTTGTATATCACATAGTTGGTTACAGTAGTTTACCCTTGAGTATGTGGCATTATACTATTTTACTTTTGGCATGCTGTTTCTTGTACCTTGTTACGTCCCTCTGAGGACCTGGTCCCCTGCCAATTTTTACAGCATAGACGGTTACGGAGCCTTTGAAGTTACTGATGGAGTTGCTTGTCTTGCAGGCGTTGGTATCAGATACTTATGTCATATCTACCGGAGTTATGGTTATTTATTTATATTATTTATTTATTTGTTGATGTATCCTAGTTTTATAGACTTGTATCTCTTTCTTGAGTCTATTCGAGTTTGTGTGTTACTTGGCGGCCGACTTTAGCACATGTAGCTCATTCTTGTATATTTTATTCATTGTGGATTGAGGCATAGATATTCATATTTATTTGATTATTTAGATAGTAACTATTATAATACAGCTTATACGCATTCGAGTCGGACTAGAGTCTGGTCAAATATATAGTTGGCATGTTACGTATTCCTAGTCCTATGTATTTTAGGAGTGGGGCATGACATGTTTTTTTATGGTGGCCCATGCAGGTCCTGATTAAATTATGTTGATTACTTTTCAGTACCGAGCGAGCCTGTAATCATGATTACCAGTATTAGTATCTAAATCCATAACTGATTTAAAATTTTCTTAGCATTTGATTATCACCCTTGGACTTCATCATTGTACTCATTTATTCTCCTCCACTTTCTTATTATTATTTATCATCTCTCCCTATTTCAGTGAGATGGATGTTCGTACGGTATTTCCTCCAGAAGCAGATCCTTGTTAAGGCGGAAGAAGACATGCTGGGCATAAAGTTTTGAGAAGATGGTTACCCTTAGTAGGGTAGATAGATAGGTTATTCCTATATGCCAGAGCCAGTGTAGATTGTTAGCATGAGAATTGAATATAGTATTAGAGGCCTAGAACTAATAAAACCTTACCCTTGTTGAAGGTAGCAGTAATTTGGAAGTATTAGAAGTTAAAAAGATGGTTTGATTTTAATGCACTGGAATACTTTATGGGATACATAGCTAGATACTGGGATTAGTTGTCACGGCCTGCACCCGGATATTCGGGCACGAGTGCATGGGCACGTCCAGCCTACGCCGCAGTATCGGCGGTAGTACGCTGTCTAGGTCATAATCATAGGCAATTTAGAATCTATCTCATCCACAGTAATAAACAGACAAGGATAATCACAGGAATAGGAATGCTAAGATTTTATAATACAAATTATGATATACAATTCCATGGTTTAATACAGAATCTAGAAGATAAATCGGGGACAAACCGAATTGCTGTGCTGAAAGAAAATATACTAGATAATTGGCTACTACTCCTCAAAGTATCTCCTGAGTAGGAACCGGCTTCTCAACTGTATCACCTGCTATCTCATAGGGGCCATAATAGGTGGGGGCAAGGTTCTCATCATAGCCTAAATCAACGGATCCAGTCAGGAAAGGAGCAAAGTACACAATGCACAATAAGATTTAAACTAAATATTTGTGACAGGTAGAAAATAACTGACTAAGCATCATGTTGAGAATATGCATAAGTAAGTAGTGAAATTAACTGAGAAATAATGCTATAAATCAGGACTAGAAGTAAAATATGATTAATTGCTATAACCAGAAATATGAGTAAAACAGGAATAAAATGTGACAGGAAATGTAACTGTAACAAGACAACAAGAACTACAACAAGACAAGAACTATTGTGTGTGAACTTGTATATTTAGAATACATAGTTGGCATGTAGGGGCTTATAAGGCTAATAAGGCCGTCATAGACGACTAGCAGTCAGGAACAATCAGGAATAAGGCTGATGGTACAGTCGCGTACCAACAGTTAGCAGTCATGACAGGGGGAAGGGTAAACTACATGCCTTCTAGTATTCTCCCACCCGACACGAAAAGCAAGACATGAAATCCAGTATTCAAGACATGAAATCCAGTATTCAAGACATGAAATCCAGTGTTCTAACACTACGTGTAACATCCAATGGTACTAGTAGAGCAAGGAACTAATTATCACAATATAAAGAATAAACTTGAAGTGCAGGTACTTGCCAGATGTTTGGATCCGATTATAGTTTGGTGTCTCGGGGAAATTTCCAGAGATGTGTCCGGATGCTGAAATAAATATTACCATCATGCTCAGAAGATATCAAATAGCTAGAACGCCTGTCCTTGGGTCCAATTAGGAGACAAGGGCAAAACGGCAGTGTCGGGTCAAAACGGGGTCCGCATGTGGGCCCGCTTTGCACCAAAAAATGTGTCAGGATCAAAGGTCTCCAAATTCACCAAACTTAGTGTCAACAGGTCAGGAACGATGATACGAACCCAACCAAACTTCCAGAATTGGATTCCGATGAGCCGATCACAAAATTGCCTGTCGAGCGGGGCCTGTGGGGCCCACAACACGCAATTTTGTCAATATTCTCAGAATCGAACCAAACTTGGGTCACAGGACCAGCGTATTGCTACGAGTCCGATGGCGCAAATTTCGTTTCGATCCGACGTGTATACAGAAAGATAGGGCATAAAACAGAAAAGGCGGATACGGGCCGGTGTCCGCGGATACGCGTTGATCTCGGTGTGCACGCACACCCGAATCGACTTCCGTAAAATCCCACACGTCCGTATCAACGCTGCGCACATATCTGTGAAGACCGCGTGCGACCATGTCGTCCCGTTTGGCAGGGCGTACCCAGTTCTGGGGTAAATCGGGTCGTTATTTTTCCTGTTTTTGGATCGCGGTGTGCGATCACCACAGGACGCGATGCCCCGAGCGGTTTATCCGGACACCGAGAGGGTCATACAGGCTTCGCAACACAATTTACAGAATTGAAAACGGGGCAGCGAGGAGAAAGATATGAGTACCTGAACAGGGCTCAGAAATAGGGTTTTTCTCGTGTCCGTGTCGTGTCCGACACGAAAATTGGGAAATTAGGTTAGGGTTAGGGTTTTCTCTCAGGCGGCCGGAGCTGAGGCGGCTTGGGTGGCTCTGCAGCGGAGGGAGGCCGAGGGCGGCTCGCCGGGGGAGCGGGGACGGTCTGCAGCGGCTGCCGGAGGCGAGCTCGGCCGCTGCTGCTGGCTGCTGTGGCTCGACGCCGGAGGGGAGAAGGAAGGAGGAGGAGAGGGGAGCAGCTGCGGGGCGGTGAGGCGACAATTCTGGAGCGGGACAGCGGCGGTGGTTCATGGCTGAGCCGGCGGTGGCGGAGTGGGTGAGGGACTCGAGGGGGCGGCCGGGTTAGGGTTTTTAAAAGGGGAGAGGAGGCGGTGGCGCTCCGGGCGAGGCGGAGGTCGGGCGGAGCGCGGGCGGCAGAAACGGCGGTGGATGCGGGGTCGTGGCGCGGCGGCGGCGGCGTCGGATGCGGAGGGGGAAGCGACCGAGTCGCTGGGCTGGGGGTTTGAGTTCGGGTGCGGGTTGGGTTCAGGTGGACCCGACCCGACCCGTTAGCGATTGGGCCGGAGGGGACTGGGCCGGGTGTTGGGCCGGCTGAGCGGGCTGGGCTTGGACCGGTAAAAATAATAATAATAATAATAATAATAATAATAATAATAATAATAATAATAATAATAATAAAAATAATAATAATAATTAAAATTAATTAGTTTTTAGGTAATTAAAAATAGGTTCGGGGTCCAATAAATTCCAGAAAAATTTCCCTAAGTCTAGTTTTTCATTTTACACTCAAAAATATTATTTTCATAATATTTTAATCTTATTTATTATCAATTAAAAATTATGTAATAATTCAAAATCCTGAATTTAATTACAGAAAATTCACAGAAAATTTCAGAAAAATTGCGAAAAGTCAAATTTTAATATTTTTTGAAAAATCAAGGGCTTACAATCTACCCAACTTATAAAAAATTTGTCCTCGAAATTTAAAATTAAGCCATAATCTGTTAACCCTTTCATGTACATCAATCGCAATCTCCTTACGATAATTAGAATCCCTATCCTATCCACTGCAATCACCTCATGGTTAAGATGACTACTGTTCCAATCAAAATTCAACCTATGGTTATCACTTCTTACTTCCTCAAGTTACCCACAAGCAAATTAAATTAAGTCCATATAACATCTTCAAGATTTGCACACGCTTATGAATTTGCCTAACGATTCTAACTATCATAATTACCTCTAGAAGTGATTTGAGTCCAATAGTATTTGTAAGCTTCAACCTTTTAAATTACATTCAAATCCTCAATATTCTAACTAGGTAGTCCAACTTCAAATCATCAAATTGAAAAATAATTTAAGTGTAGTCCACCAATGTTCAAGTCTGAATTATATATCCTCTAAATTCAAATTGACGATTTTACTTCCATTAAAATTTAAATCATGTACCTAAGGTATAACTATTGGGTCCTCGATATCAACTCATTACTCATCTTAGTCACTCCTCCAATTTTCAAAAATTGGAATAGCTTGAACCGCTCTCAATCTAATCTTACTCGGTCACAAAAGAAATTTATCTCGAGTTGACAATGCACTACTACCCAACTTAGAATTTACCCATCCATCACAAAAGGCTATATACCTTAATAAAATATTTCTTAATATGTTTACTCATGTCATTCAATCCTCGAAACTTCAACGCCGATCTTATCACATATGATATGTCCTTAATTTTGAAAGAATAATCCTCAAGTATGTGATCGGCCTATGGGACATATCTAGTATTCTCTATGTATCAAACTTATACCAAGCACGAAATTTCGTCTTTCCGAAATAAGGGAAGGCGAAGATCAATAATAAAGAGTTCAAGGGTGAGGTGATAGAACAGAAGTATCGGGATCAAGACGTTTAAAGAATTCAAATGGGACTTGTCAAGTAGTTGTGGATTGAATCCTATCTTGGTAATTCCTATTCACATGCTCGTATTAATACAGATACGTAACCGATACGATATGCTCATACATGTCTAGGACAAGTATATTTGTCTACTAATCACTATATATCTTAATTCACGTAAAGTAGTGCGAAGGGAGAATCAAAATATACTAAGGTTGATCAGACCGTAATACACTGATTCTGAATAGACAATTGTATTAGTGTGTCGACCCACTAATACATATGTCATGAACAAGCTTGATAAAAGGATAAGCTTACAAAACTAGGCTATACTAGCAGCATAAGTCAAGGTGCAACGAATATAAGTACGCTAGATGATGTTGAAAGAAGGTACAAATTATTTAAGTTTACAAAACAGCCTACAATAACAACAAAAGATTCTACAGTCTCTACAGTTATCAAATATAAAAGCATATCAGGTTATTAGCAAGTTCAAAATTACTAGGTTGGGGCTGAGATCACGAACCAATAGGCACGAGCTAAACAATACTAGGAACGGTATCTACGAATCACTTACGCGCATTAGCTGCTCCAAGAGTCTGCGCGTTCTCCACGGTTATGCTGGTAGAGCATCTCGTGGTAATCTTGTAGGAACCTCGTCGCTTGCTGGTAGATCCTTTACTATGCATCCAAAAATAAACGATAAAGGCGCACAAGAATCAAGGCAGGATACAAGTCAATAAAATGAATCGAAGCCGATATGAATATCAAGAATGATTCAATCAAGTGGATGAGCTTTTTCCTAAATCCTTAATCTTATTGCAGGCCTGTTCGGTCTCTAAGTTGAAACCAAACAATTTAGTCGTTGACCTGCATGGGCCACCACAAAAACGTGTCACGACCCGCACCCGGATATTCGGGCACGAGTGCGTAGGCACGTCCAGCCTACACCGCAGTGTCGGCGGTAGTACGCTGTCTAGGTCATAATCATAGGCAATTTAGAATCTATCTCATCCACAGTAATAAACAGACAAGGATAATCACAGGAATAAGAATGCTAAGATTTTATAATATAAATTGTGATATACAATTACATGGTTTAATACAGAATCTAGAAGATAAATCGGGGACAAACCCGATTGCTGTGCTAAAAGAAAATATACTAGATAACTGGCTACTACTCCTCAAAGTATCTCCTGAGTAGGAACCGGCTTCTCAACTGTATCACCTACTATCTCATAGGGGCCATAATAGGTAGGGACAAGGTTCTCATCATCGCCTAAATTAACAGATCCAGTCAGGAAAGGAGCAAAGTACACAATACACAACAAGATTTAAACTAAATATTTGTGACAGGTAGAAAATAACTGACTAAGCATCATGTTGAGAATATGCATAAGTAAGTAGTGAAATTAACTGAGAAATAATGCTATAAATCAGGACTAGAAGTAAAATATAATTAATTGTATAACCAAAAATATGAGTAAAACAGGAATAAAATGTGACAGGAAATGTAACTGTAACAAGACAACAAGACAAGAACTATTGTGTGTGAACTTGTGTATTTAGAATACATAGTTGGCATGTAGGGGCTTATAAGGCTAATAAGGCCATCATAGACGACTAGCAGTCAGGAACAATCAGGAATAAGGCTGATGGTACAGTCGCGTAACAACAGCTAGCAGTCACGACAGGGGGAAGGGTAAACTACATGCCTTCTAGTATTCTCCCACCCGACACGAAAAGCAAGACATGAAATCCAGTATTCAAGACATAAAATCCAGTGTTCTAACACTACATGTAATATCCAATGGTACTAGTAGAGCAAGGAACTAATTATCATAATATAAAGAATAAACTTGAAGTGCAGGTACTTGCCTGATGTTTGGATCCGATTATAGTTTGGTGTCTCGGAGAAATTTCCAGAGATGTGTCCAGATGCTGAAATAAATATTACCATCATGCTCAGAAGATATCAAATAGCTAGAAACGCCTGTCCTTGGGTCCAATTTGGAGACAAGGGCAAAACGGCAGTATTGGGTCAAAACGGGGTCCGCATGTGGGCCCGCATTGCACCAAAAAACGTGTCAGGGTCAAAGGTCTCCAAATTCACCAAACTTAGTGTCAACAGGTCAGGAACGATGATACGAACCCAACGGAACTTCCAGAATTGGATTCCGATGAGCCGATCACAAAATCGTCCGTCGAGCGGAGCCTATGGGGCCCACGACACGCGATTTTGTCAACGTTCTCAGAATCGAACCAAACTTGGGTCATAGGACCAGCGTATCGCTACGAGTTCGATGGCGCAAGTTTCGTTTTGATCTGACATGTATACAGGAAGTTAGGGCATAAAACAGAAAAGGCGAATATGGGACGGTGTCCGCGGATACGCGTTGATCCCGGTGTGCACGCACACCCGAATCGACTTTTGTGAAATCCTACACGTCCGTATCAACGCTGCGCACGTATCTGTGAAGACCGCGCGCGACCAAGTCGTCCCGTTTGGCGGGGCGTACCCAGTTCCGGGGTGAATCCGGTCGATGTTTTTCCTGTTTTTGGATCGCGGTGTACGATCACCACAGGACGCGATGCCCCGAGCGGTTTATCCGGGCACCGAGAGGGTCATACAGGCTTCGCAACAAAATTTACGGAATTAAAAACGGGGCAGCGAGGAGAAAGATATGAGTACCTGAACAGGGCTCAGAAACTAGGTTTTTCTCATGTCCGTGTCGTGTCCGACACGCCGACACAAAAATTGGGAAATTGGGTTAGGATTAGGGTTTCTCTCAGGCGGCCGGAGCTGCGGCGGCTTGGGTGGCTCTGCGGCGGAGGGAGGCCGAGGGCGGCTCGCCGGGGGAGCGGGGACTGTCGGCAGCGGCTGCCGGAGGCGAGCTCGGCTGCTGCTGCTGGCTGCTGTGGCTCGACGCCGGAGGGGAGGAGGAAGGAGGAGGAGAGGGGAGCAGCTGCGGGGTGGTGAGGCGACGACGCCGGAGCAGGACGGCAGCAGTGGTTCGTGGCTGAGCCGGCGGTGGCGGAGTGGGTGAGGGAGTCGAGGGGGCGGCCGGGTTAGGGTTTTTAAAAGGGGAGAGGAGGCGGTGGCGCTCCGGGCGAGGCGGAGGTCGGGCGGAGCGCGGGCGGCAGAAACGGCGGTGGACGCGGGGCCGTGGCACGGCGGCGACCCCGGACGCGGAGGGGGAAGCGACCGGGTCGCTGGGCTAGGGGTTTGGGTTCGGGTGCGGGTCGGGTTCAGGTGGACCCGACCCGACCCGTTAGCGATTGGGCCGGAGGGGACTGGGCCGGGTGTTGGGCCGGCTGAGCGGGCTGGACTTGGGCCGGTAAAAATAATAATAATAATAATAATAATTAAAATTAATTAGTTTTTAGGTAATTAAAAATAGGTTCGGGGTCCAATAAATTCCAGAAAAATTTCCCTAAGTCCAGTTTTTTATTTTACACTTAAAAATATTATTTTCATAATATTTTAATGTTATTTATTATCAATTAAAAATTATGTAATAATTCAAAACCCTGAATTTAATTACAGAAAATTCTCAGAAAATTCCTGAAAAATTGCGAAAAATCAAATTTTAATATTTTTTGAAAAATCAAGGGCTTACATTAGTTGTGGCCCATGATAGTGATACAAGGAATGGTATTATGACCTTAAGAAATTAGAACCTTATGTAGCAGGCCATAGTGGTTAAATATCTAGTTGTCTTGTGACTTCTAGTATCAAAACTAGATCTTATGACCCCCTTAAATTATTGACGACTATAAATCTGGACTAAATAGACAGTGTCACGCCCCAATCCCAAAATACGTAGGACTAGGACACGTAAGCATGCCAGCCGTATGTACATGGCAACTCCAATATATGGATACTATGATACACGCGTACGCTGTAATATGAACAATAATTCACAAGTGGTAACTATCATAAGTCACAGGGTATAATCTAAATCTCATCCACAAAAATCAAATAAATAAATGAATAACCAATATCTATGAAACTATATCTCAATATAAAGTATCTAAAGATGATAGTCGGATGGAAACAAATCCACTACCAACTAGAATAAAGAATAAACAAGACAAATATAATGTAAGTACCACAACTATCAACCACGGAGACTCGAAGAGAAGACCTGCTCGAAATATAATTAACCAGTCCAGAACTGTGCTCCTGCGAATACTCATGAAAATCTACACCTGGAAAGGGACCAGGTCCTCAGAGGGACATAACAAGATACATAGAAGCATGCCATAAAGTAAATACTGAATAAATAAAGGGGTGCGCTAACCATCTAAGTGAATGCAATTTGAGGACAACTTTGAATGTATGGAAAAGTGTAGGCTAGACATATGCTGACGTAATTCACCAATCGTGACAACTGGCTATTATATGCCACATATGCCCCTATACAAGGGTGCTGTAATATAATAACGTTCAGCTCCGAAGAGCATGGCATCTGCATAATATAACGTCCATATCGTTCCGAAGAACGTAGCATCTGAATAGTATATAACGTCCATATCGCTCCGAAGAACGTGGCATCTGCATAGTATATATCGTCCATATCACTCCGTCGAGTGTGGCATCTGAATAAAGGAAGTGGGTGTCCCATACGCCTACTAGTCGTCCTCCCCGTCCAATGATCTATGCAAGTTGTATCCACAACACGCTTAGCTACTACGCCGAGGCGTTGTAACTCTGGCTCATAGTCTATCGTTTGAACAATAGCCCAACCCTAAAACCAAACAAGGACAAGGATTGGACCATCATACCACGATAGTCTATGCTCCGTCTACTAATAACTGCTAAGTCTTCTAACATGTATCACTATTAGCAGTTGTACCCTATCCGTCGTACGACCTACACTTACGGGTGGCCAATCGCATACGCAAGTCCATGTCCTACATGAGACTCACAACACGTGTAAGAAATGTGTCAAGGCCTGGGGAGTCATACCGATAACTCCACAACTTTAGGTGGGTCTACTAGACACTAGGTCAGACACAAGTCCTAACATCAACACTTCGTTGACTGCACCCGAGTCTTCTCGGATGCACACAGTTATATAATATAAAAATAATAAATATGCATCTAATAATACAGAATTTAAACAGTACAACAAGGCAAGGTATACTTGCCTGGCAAGAGAGCTGCAAAATATAATGTCCAGATGTCAAACACCAAAAGTGAGAAACTACGGCCTCAGAATGAACGTCTCTGGATGCTGAAATAAACATCACGAACGTTCCCAGAATAAGGGAGATAGTTAGAAAGTACTACCCTTTCGTCCAATTTAGACACAAGGGCAAAACGGTAATTTTGGGTAAAAGCGGGCTCCACATGTAAGCCACCTTGCATCGAAAAGCATGCCAGGGGTAAAGGTCTCTAAATAGGATAAATTATAGGTCAAACCAATTCTAAACATCAATACGAACTCAACGGTACATCCAATTTTGGATTCCGGTGAACCGAACACAAATTTGCCCAAAAAGTCAACCGAGGGGTCCGCAAATAGGCAGCTTGATCAACTGTCTCAGAATCGCATGAAAATTGGATCACATGACTAGCGCGATACCACGAGTCCAATGGCGCAAGTTTTGTCACATTCTTATGAGCGTACACTAAATGGCGCAGAGTTTTACAAGAGTCATAATACGGGGAATTTTTGCGGATACGGGCTGATTCTGACGCGCACACGGGTCCAAATGAGTTTCCGCAAAAGCCCACACGTCTGGGTATACCATGTGCACCTTTCGGTACACTTAGTATACGACAGGACGGTCCTGTTTGGCGGGACGCGCTCCGTATCATAAATTTTTATATTTTAAAAAATAGATTTTTATAGGTTTTCATCCTAATTTAATTCTTCATAGAACATCAAATAAAATAATATAATTAACATAAAATAATCTAGGTTAGTTGGTCTTCACATAGCAAGAAGAAAAACTAAATTTGGATCTCTGTGGTGGGAGATACGAGTCTGTAAACTGGGGTGGTTGCAACAGATTTTATGAGATTAAATGTCGTGGTTTTTTCTTGACTTGGCATTAATTTTTACCTAGGTTTACGCACTGCACGATGGAAACTAATCTACGGGATTGGAAGAGGGATAGGTCGGGATCATACCGGTGAAGACGGGATCAAGTTTGGTTGAGCGAGGGCAAGGGAAACGACACGTGAATAGGGCTTCGTTGCTGTTCAAATCCGCTATCGCGGGGTTGACACGGACACGCGGTCACGGCGGTGGGTGGCGCTGGGGCTCCGACAGCGGTGCGACAGACGTCAGGTCGGTGCGGTCGAGTTGGTAAGGAATAGATTAGTGTTAGGGTTTGTTAATGATGTAATTTATATATATAGAGAAGGGGAGAGAGGGGGATCAGGCTTACGCGGGTAGGGATGGGAATGCAGCCGCTGCTGCTGCTGTTTTAGTTGTTTAGGGATAACGGGTGCAGGTTAGTTTAGGTGGGTTTGGGTCTTGGGTAGGAGATAAGGTTTAGATCCATTAAGATTTATTTTCTTTTTCTTTCTCCTTTTTCTTTTATTCCTTTTTCCTTTTTCTTTTTCTTTCTATTTCTATTCTTTTCTATTTCTTATCTAATTAAACCTTATATATGTATATATATATATATTCATATATATATATATATATATATATATATATATATATATATGTATGTATATAATTCTAGAATTTTATGTTGGTACATATAATAAATCTATCACCCGTCCACAAGGTCTCCTACATGAAAATAATTAAGAAAAAATTATGGTTGCTCCATAAAATCTCTAATGCACCAAACACCTAGCAATAAAAATCTAATAAATTCTATTTCTTCAAATTAGCTAAAAAATACTATAAATCAATTAAATAATTAATTAAATAATTAATATTATTTATTAAAATTAGGAGTTTTACAAAATGGATCAAGATTGTGTCTCTAATTTTGATTGGAACGCACAACGATACAAAGTTGAAATTATTTAGAATTAAATATAAACGTCCGTGTAAGCCCCTAATTTTTCAAAAAATAATAAAACTTGGATTTTTCCCAATTTTCTGAAATTTTCTGGGAATTTTTGGAAATTAAAATCAGGGTTTTGAATTATTACAAGATTTTTAATTGATAATAAATAACATTAAAATATTATGAAAATAATATTTTTGGGTGTAAAATGGAAAACTGGACTTAGGATAATTTTTTTGGAATTTTTGGGCCTCGGACCTATTTTTAAATGCCTAAAAACTATTTAATTAATTATTTATTGATTTATTAATTAATTAATTAATTATTATTATTATTATTATTTTTATTTTTATTTTTTTTGGGCCGGCCCGGCCCAGTGGACCGGCCCAGCCAGCCCAGCCCGGCCATCCCCTGCGGGTCGGGCGGGTCTGCCCGGACCCGACCCGTTCCACCCCCCGACCCGTTCTTCCCCAACCCTCGACTGCCCGATTCCCCCGCCGCCTTCCGCGGCTGCCGCCTCGCCCTCGGCCACGTCGCCTCCCAGCACGCACTCCCCGACCGACGACCCCCCCCCCCACGTCACCGCCTCACCCGGCGCCTCCCCCGCTCGGCCCCGCTCCCTTTCCCCTATTTAAACCCCGCCTCGCTCGGCCCTCCGCCCCGTGCCAACCTCCCCAACCACCGCTCCGCCGCCGGCTCACCCCCGCTGCTCCGCCGCCCAGCGCCACCCACTCGCCCCGGACGCCCAGCACGGCCCCTCCACTGCCCCGACGACCACCAGCCTTTCTCCTCCTCCTTCTTCTTCCCAGAGCTCCGCCCGCCTCCCAGAGCTCCGCCGCCGCCGGCCAATGCCTCCGTCCCGCCCCGGCGAACACCCCCCGACCGCCTCCGGCCAGCCAGAGCCGCCTCAGCCTCCGGCCGGACCGCCGTAGCCCCCAAGCCCTAACCCTAGACTCCCTGTGTCCGACACGAGTCAGACACGTGTCGGACACGGTTCGACCCTGATTTTCGGGTCCCTTTTAGGTACGTGTAACTTTTTGCTCGTAGCTCCGTTTTTGATTCCGCAAATTGCGTTGTGAAGCCTGTATAACCCTCTCGGTGTCCGGATAAACTGTTCGGGGCATCGCGTCCTGTGGTGATCGCACACCGCGATCCAAAAACAGGAAAAATCAGACCCTGTTTCACCCCGGAACTGAGTGCGCCCCGCCAAACGGGACGACTTGGTCGCGTGCGGTCTTCACAGATACGTACGCATCATCGATACGGACGTGTGAGTTTTCGTGGAAGCTGATTCGGGTGTGCGTGCACACCGAAATTAACGTGTATCCGCGGACATCGCCCCGTATCCGCCTTTTCGACAATTCACCCTAACTTCATGCACACACGTCAGATCGAGGCGAAACTTATGCCATCGGACTCGTAGCGATACGCTGGTCCTGTGGGTCAAGTTTGGTTCGATTCTGAGAACGTTGACGAAATCGCGTGTCGTGGGCCCCACAAGCCCCGCTCGACGGGCGATTTTGTGTTCGGCTCATCGGAATCTAAATCTGGAAGTTCCGTTGGGTTCATATCAGCGTTCCTGACCTGTTGACACTAAGTTTGGTGAATTTGGAGACCGTTGACCCGGACACGTTTTTCGGTGCAAAGCGGGCCCACCGGCGGACCCCGTTTTGACCCGAAACTGCCGTTTTTGTCCTTGTCTCCAAATTGGACCCAAGGACAGGCATTTTTAGCTATTTGACATATTCTGAGCATGATGGTAATGTTTATTTCAGCATCCGGACTCATTTCTGGAAATTTTCCCGAGACACCAAACTATAATTGGATCCAAACATCAGGCAAGTACCTGCACTTCAAGTTTAACCTTTATATTGTGATAAATAAATTCCCTGCTTTATTTGTACCATTGATGATTATATGTAGAGTTAGAGCACTGGATTTTATGTCTTGAATAATGTATTTCGTGTCTTGCTTTTCGTGTCGGGCGGGAGAATACTAGGAGGCATGTAATTTACCCTTTCCCCCTGTAATCACTGTGTGCCAGCTGTTGGTACGCGATTGTACCATCAGCCTTATACTTGATTATTCCCGTAATCATTGTGTACTAGTCGTCTATGACGGCCCTATTAGCCTTATAAACCCCTACATGCCAACTAGGTATTCTAAATATACAAGTTTACGCACATAAGTTCCTGTCTTGTTACAGTTATATTTCTTGTCACATTTTATTCCTGTTTTACTCGGATTTCTGGTTTATAGCAATCAATCATATTTTACTTCTAGTCTTGTTTTATAACTTTATTTCTCAGTTAATTTTACTACTTACTTACGCATTTCTCAACATAATGCTTAGTCAGTTATTTTTTCCTGTCACAAATATTTAGTTTAAATCTTGTTGTGCATTGTGTACTTTGCTCCTTTCCTGACTGGATCCGTTGCTTAGGCGATGACGAGAACCATGCCCCCACCTATTATGGACCCTCTGAGACAGCAGGTGATACAGTTGCAGAGCCGGTTCCCACCCAGGAGACTACTCCTGCAGAGTAGTTAGCATTAGTTATTTGTTTTCCTTTCATCTTAGTAATCGGGTTTGTCCCCGATATAATCTATGGTTCTGTAATAAACTCTGGATCTGATTATCATATTCTGGTTATAAAATCTTAGCATTCTTTTTCTGCTATTTTTTCCTTGCCTATTTAATTATTGCGAATGAGCTAGATTTATCACCTGTGATCATGCCCTAGACAGCGTACTACCGCCGACACTGCGGCGTAGGCTGGACATACCCACGCACTCGTGCCCGAATTTCCGGGTGCGGGTTGTGACACGTTTTTGTGGTGGCCCATGCAGGTCAAACGACTAAATTGTTCGGTTTTAACTTAGGGACCGAACAGGCCTGCAATAAGATTGAGGATTCTAGGAAAAGCTCATTCACAGTATAGGGTCCTTATTTCAATTCTGGATATCACTTCTGATCAATTTTTTCTATCGCCCTTGATTTCCAAGTAATCTATTCTGATCTCCCTATCCCTTCATCTTTCAGAATGGTTCATACAAGGAACACAGTAGGAGGCACATCAGAACCAGCTGAGCAGACTGTGCCCGAAACTCTTGCACTCCCGCCGCCTTTATCTGTTCCGGCAGTTACTCTAGATGGGGCACAACTACTTGGAGTGTTCCAGGGACTAGTGGAATCCCAGAAAGAACAGACTGCACTTCTGCGGTCCAGCCTCTCAGAAGCTATTAAGTCCCAGGAGTCGCCACTCAAGAGGCCAGGGAGTGCCAAAGACTTCAAAAACCTCAGACCCCTAGAATTTTACGGAACTGAAGGCATTCTCTATGCTGATGAATGGATAGAGAACGTAGAGAGACTCCTGAAGACTGCTCGGATTCCTGATGATCTCAAAGTGGAGTCCGCAAGCCTGCAACTGTTCGACATTGCTCGAACCTGGTTCAGAGATGAACCCCAACTATCTACTCCTGACCTCACCTGGGATGACTTCAAGAGGCTATTTAAGGAGAAATTCTACCCCGAAGTGGCTCGAGAAGCTCTCGAAAGCCAATTCGAGAGACTGGAACAAGGTAACCTATCTGTTGATGAGTATACTGCTGAATTTAGCAGGTTAAGCCACTTTGCGGAGTACATGGTTCGTACTCCGGAGGACAGAGCCCGTAGATTCAAGAAGGGGCTGTCTCCGGATATTCGCCTTGCTGTCACCACCAGCCGAGCCCGCACCTATGAGGAAATCTTGAACGTGGCACAAGACGTTGAGAGAGACATGGGGCATAAACTAAAGCGAGAGAGAGATACCAAAAATGCAGAACCCAACAAACGCCTTTTTCAACAACAACAACAACAGCAGAGGTCCCCGCAGCAAACCCAGCGTCCTCTCCCTCGAGCTACAGCACCCCAACACCAAGCTCAAGGACAGAATCAACGAGTTCCCACTTGTGGCTTTTGTAAAAAACAAGGTCACACCTGGCAAGTTTGTAGGAAGAGACTAGGTGCCTGTCTGTATTGTGGATCAACAGCACATCGAGTGAGGGACTGTGCCGCTGCTCCAGGACGCGGACAAGCTTACGTGATGACCGTGGAGAACGCGCAGACCTTGGGAGCAGCTAATGTGCGTAAGTGATTCGTAGATACCTTTTCCTAGTATTGTTTTCATGCCTGTTGGTTCGTGACCTCAGCCCCAACCTGGTAATTTTAAACTTGCTAAATAACCTGGAATGCTTTTATATTTGATAACTGTAGAGATTTTGAGGTTTTTGCTATTGTGCTTATTATATGTGTCTTGTGAACTTCAATAAATTTGTACCTCTTTTTTTATCATCATCTAGCGCACTTAATTTTGCTAAACTCGACTAATGCTGCTATTTTATAGCCTAGTTTTGCAAGCTTACTCTTTGTCGGGCTTGTTCATGACACCTGTATTATTGAGGCCTGATCAACCCCACTAATACAAGTGTCTACTCAGAATCAGTGTACTACGGTCTGATCAACCTTAGTGCATTTTGATTCGCACTTCGCATGACTACTTTATGTGGATTGAGATATAGTCGACTAGTCTACTTGCCCCTAAATATGTCCGAGCATATCGTATCAGCATTACCAGAATAGAATCTCGATCCTTAACCGCCTGACAATTCCCATTAGAATTCCTGAAAAATGCCTTGATCCCTATACCTCTGTTCTACCACCTCGCCCTTAAACTCTTTATTATTGATCCTCGTCTCGGGAAGACAAAAACCTGTGGTTGGCATAAGTTGATTTGTAGTGCTAGACATACCCCCCAGACCGGACGAATTGATGATAACCCTTTATGACTAAGACAAGACCCTATGTGCTGTGTTTTGTGTTGCAGACTTAAGATTCAATACCATGATTTATGAAGTTGGGACCTAGCTTTACTAGTTGTACAGTCTTAGAGAATATGGGTAAAATTCTAAGTTGGGTAGCGACCGCAATGTTCACCTGAGAGAAACCCGTTAGACTGTAATCAAGTGAGTTTGGACAGAGAGAGCCCTGGCATAATTTAAATTTCGAGGACGAAATTTTATAAGTTGGGTAGATTGTAAGCCCCTGATTTTTCAAAAAATATTAAAACTTGGATTTTTCCCAATTTTTTGGATTTTCTGGGAATTTTTGGAAATTAAAATCAGAGTTTTGAATTATTACAAGATTTTTAATTGATAATAAATAACATTAAAATATTATGAAAATAATATTTTTGGGTGTAAAATGGAAAACTGGACTTAGGATAATTATTTTGGAATTTTTGGGCCTCGGACCTATTTTTAAATGCCTAAAAACTATTTAATTAATTATTTATAAATTTATTAATTAATTAATTAATTAATTATTATTATTATTATTATTTTTTTTGGGCCGGCCCGGCCCGGCCCAGTGGACCGGCCCAGCCAGCCCAGCCCGGCCATCCCCTGCGGGTCGGGCGGGTCTGCCCGGACCCGACCCGTTCCACCCCCCGACCCGTTCTTCCCCAACCCTCGACTGCCCGATTCCCCCGTCGCCTTCCGCGGCTGCCGCCCCGCCCGCGGCCATGTCGCCTCCCAGCCCGCACTCCCCGGCCGACGACCCCCCCCCACGTCACCGCCTCACCCGGCGCCTCCCCCGCTCGGCCCCGCTCCCTTTCCCCTATTTAAACCCCGCCTCGCTCGGCCCTCCGCCCCGTGCCAACCTCCCCGACCACTGCTCCGCCGCCGGCTCACCCCCGCTGCTCCGCCGCCCACCGCCACCCACTCGCCCCGGCCGCCCAGCACGGCCCCTCCACTGCCCCGACGACCACCAGCCTTTCTCCTCCTCCTTCTTCTTCCCAGAGCTTCGCCCGCCTCCCAGAGCTCCGCCGCCGCCGGCCAACGCCTCCGCCCCGCCCCGGCGAACACCCCCCGACCGCCTCCGGCCAGCCAGAGCCGCCTCAGCCTCCGGCCGGACCGTCGTAGCCCCCAAACCCTAACCCTAGACTCCCTGTGTCCGACACGAGTCGGACACGTGTCGGACACGGTTCGACCCTGATTTTTGGGTCCCTTTCAGGTACGTGTAACTTTTTGCTCGTAGCTCCGTTTTCAATTCCGCAAATTGCGTTATGAAGCCTGTATAACCCTCTCGGTGTCCGGATAAACTGTTCGGGGCATCGCGTCCTGTGGTGATCACACACCGCGATCCAAAAACAGGAAAAACCAGACCCTGTTTCACCCCGGAACTGAGTGCGCCCCACCAAACGGGACGACTTGGTCGCGTGCGGTCTTCACAGATACATACGCATCATCGATACGGACGTGTGAGTTTTCGTGGAAGCTGATTCGGGTGTGCGTGCACACCGGAATCAACGCGTATCTGCGGACATCGCCCCGTATCCGCTTTTTCGGTAATTCACCCTAACTTCGTGCACACATGTCAGATCGAGGCAAAACTTGCGCCATAGGACTCGTAGCGATACGCTAGTCCTGTGGGTCAAGTTTGGTTCGATTCTGAGAACGTTGACGAAATCGCGTGTCGTGGGCCCCACAGGCCCCGCTCGACGGGCGACTTTGTGTTCGGCTCATCGGAATCCAAATCTGGAAGTTCCGTTGGGTTCGTATCAGCGTTCCTGACCTGTTGACACTAAGTTTGGTGAATTTGGAGACCGTTGACCCGGACACGTTTTTTGGTGCAAAGCGGGCCCACCGGCGGACCCCGTTTTGACCCGAAACTGCCATTTTTGCCCTTGTCTCTCCAAATTGGACCCAAGGACAAGCGTTTCTAGCTATTTGATATCTTCTGAGCATGATGGTAATGTTTATTTCAGCATCCGGACTCATTTCTGGAAATTTTCTCGAGACACCAAACTATAATTGGATCCAAACATCAGGCAAGTACCTGCACTTCAAGTTTAACCTTTATATTATGATAAATAAATTCCCTGCTTTATTTGTACCATTGATGATTATATGTAGAGTTAGAGCACTGGATTTTATGTCTTGAATAATGTATTTCGGGTCTTGCTTTTCGTGTCGGGCGGGAGAATACTAGGAGGCATGTAGTTTACCCTTTCCCCCTGTAATCACTGTGTGCCAGCTGTTGGTACACGATTGTACCATCAGTCTTATACTTGATTATTCCCATAATCATTGTGTACTAGTCGTCTATGACGGCCCTATTAGCCTTATAAACTCCTACATGCCAACTAGGTATTCTAAATATACAAGTTCACGCACATAAGTTCCTGTCTTGTTACAGTTATATTTCTTGTCACATTTTATTCCTGTTTTACTCGAATTTCTGGTTTATAGCAATCAATCATATTTTACTTCTAGTCTTGTTTTATAACTTTATTTCTCAGTTAATTTCACTACTTACTTACGCATTTCTCAACATAATGCTTAGTCAGTTATTTTTTCCTGTCACAAATATTTAGTTTAAATCTTGTTGTGCATTGTGTACTTTGCTCCTTTCCTGACTGGATCCGTTGTTTAGGCGATGACGAGAACCTTGCCCCCACCTATTATGGACCCTCTGAAACAGCAGGTGATACAGTTGCAGAGCCGGTTCCCACCCAGGAGACTACTCCTGCAGAGTAGTTAGCATTAGTTATTTGTTTTCCTTTCATCTTAGTAATCGGGTTTGTCCCCGATATAATCTATGGTTCTGTAATAAACTCTGGATCTGATTATCATATTCTGGTTATAAAATCTTAGCATTCTTTTCCTGCTATTTTTTCCTTGCCTATTTAATTATTGTGAATGAGCTAGATTTATCACCTGTGATCATGCCCTAGACAGCGTACTACCGCCGATACTGCGGCGTAGGCTGGACGTACCCACGCACTCGTGCCCGAATTTTCGGGTGCGGGTCGTGACAGTCCGCGATGAATATTGTGCGAGTAAAATGTAGCACAATAGACCATAATTATGGGTTACAAAAAGGTCAGAATAGAAGGCAGGCACATCTAGGACAAGGACGTAAGGTTTGTAGGAAGGCAATGGCTAGTGTAGTGCTCCAATTATTGAAGCAACGGTAGGGTACACTATGTGATATAATATTGTAAATAATTAAATAAAATACCGTGTCCTATTTCTAATTGGATACAAACTAGCCCTAGTTTCACTATCTAAGCCAAGTAGGCCTAATTTTGGGTGAGGGGGTTTACAGACAGGTAGATTGCTAGACCAAATATTTGAGTAATTAGATAACTCGAGTACTAAAGTATAGCTTTTGAAATCAAATTAGATGTACTGGATTATTTAGGTTGTCAGTGTTAATTGAAAAAGTGAGTTTTACCCATGATTACTTGGGTGGATAAGCTAGTATCTCTGATAGAGCAAATAGGTGAAGGATGAGAGTTTTGATAGATGTTATAGTCTTGAGTTAGATATAGTGAATTACCTATAATAGATGACAAGCTATAACAAGATGTAACTATGTAGTTTGGGTGAAGGATATACATAGAATAAACTAGGAGAAATCTCAGGTTCAAGTAAAAAAGGTAGAATGATGACAAGAAGAGATTCACGAGGAGTACATGACCTTGAGCATTTTAAATTGAGAGAAGGATCTAGGAAGGACTGAAGATTTTATTACTCGGTAGTTGTCTAGAAGATCTATAACACAAACGGAAGGTACTGGTCATGATTGTTGAAGCTTAAAGTTGAAAACAAGATTAACATACTAAAAAGGATATGAAGGTGCGTAGGAAATAAATGATAAGGAAAAGATATTATGGTCATATAATACAAGGAGAAGGGATTATGATATGGACTTGAGGGATAATAATTTTAGGATTTATAAATTATAATACTTTTAGAATTTTGAAAATTTAGTGCGAGTAGAAATTGATGATCAGTCTCGAAGTAATACGAACTTCAAAAAATTAAATACTAGTTCAGAATCACATACTAACTTGATGGTTATTCTGTAGAGGATTATCACAAGACCCTTAGATTATAGATTTACACATGGTAGGAAAGTGTAAATGGAAGATAGAAGTCTTATAGGAATGATAGATGAATATTATGGATTTACACGTAAACTGATTGGGGCCAGGAATTTAGATTTTTTACTAACAGGGTATGAGTTTGTTGGACCTATCCTTAGTAGTAGGTGATGAGAACCTATTTTTAATTTATCATAGCCGATGGATTTTTGGATCTTAGAAATCTTATCATCTCATTGAGTTCGAAGAATTTTTACTCAAGATAACCATGACATCATGCTTGTGTAATATGGTAGTAGTCTAGTCGAAAGATTCTCGTAAGGAAGATAGCTTTTAGATGAGAAATATTAGACGAACAATAATACAAAAAGATAGACAATAGAATAGAGTAAGTTGTACAAAAACGGGTAGGCATTCTAATTAAAGATTAGACGAGTATTGAAGAGTTTCCTTAGCGAATAGTATGCCATGAGTGATAGACCTAAGTACATGCTTAGTTTAGACCCTTACCTACTAATATGCAAGGAAGACGAAGTTGTAAGGATCGTATATTGTTTACCTATAGCCAAAAATAGGTTGCCAATAGTATGAGGGAGATTATATAAAATATAACTTAAATGAATATAGTATTGAGTTTAAGGATTAGTTGTATTACCCCCTCGACTTTATTCCTATCCTTTCTATCAAATTCTTATCTTGCGTTGCATATATGGCCTCATACTTTTTGTAACAACGATCTTTCTAATTATAACAATGAGTAGATTCTTCATTTTCCCTAGTTGTGCCTTAATTACAAAATCAATCCCTTAGTTAATACCACTCCTTGTGTTAATATCCATATCACCATAGATATCAGTTCTTTTCTACTCTAATCCCCTTGACCTAGTCACCATGACTCGATTCTCCAAATATCTGCCTAATCATGCCTTATTCAACCATATAGACTTATCAGAAATTCTTCTTGTCGTGACCTAAATTTTGGTCTCTTCGTCATCAATGCCAATCAATGATCGAAGCCTCTCTACCACCTTGCCTTAGTTAGATCTGACAGTCATTTTTTCTTCCTTGTAGAAGCTTGACCTATACAAGAGCAGTAATGGATGGGTAATAATTTCTCTTATAAAGTTGTTGATCAATAGCACCATGATAGTTTCTAGGTTCCTTAAGAAAATCCTTGATTACGGCCAGTAAATCCTAGAATTCTTGTAACCTTATTTAGAAAATAGGCCATTCCAAAAATCTTGTTAGCAGGACCATGACCTTAGTTTTGGATACGAACTTAATTTTTATAAGATGGGTAGATCGTAGCCCCTGGTTTTAGTGTAGGGTTATTTCTAGAAATTTAGGGTAAATTTGAATTTATTTTGGTGTTAATTAGGTTAATCTCAAACGGATTAAATTACCTATTTAATTTTTGTATCCATGATACCCTTTGGTGTGGCTCGGATATTTGGAGCACAACACTATCCTTTTCTTTTTAACAACTTCCATCATTATGACCTAGACTAGTCCTCTACACCTATGACATGACTATCATTCACAAACTGGCCATCCCATATTTTATTTTAGTCGCACGACATTCGCGACGCTATTGTACACACAAATGACACATAAATATCCTTTTTCTGTTGCGGTCGATTTTAATACTCAATACCGACTCAATTCTTCCGACAACCTTGACATTCATGAGCCTAACTGGAACCTACTCACTGATGACACAACTGTTACCTCCAAATATACACACCCATGCTCTATATAGACCCCACAGCATTCATGGTATATCTTCTTCTAAACCCTATATCCAACTCTGTTGTAATAGAATTAAATTATACATAGGCAACCCAAATATCCCAACCACTGATATAATCATATCTCATTCATGCCAACCTACATATATGACATTTGTGTTGCATTAAATTGAACCCCTTATACTCTTTACACAATACTAAACACCTTGATGAGTTATATCATATTTTGACGCTAATTGCTGAACCATTCATCGGCATCCTTGATATGCAATGAACAACTTCTCGGTACCATCTCACCCTAGTTGTATTTGGCTATGGTAATTCCTATTGTCTTATAGACTCATGACCTAATTAGAAGCAAGGAGAACTGGTAAAACTTTCTTTATAGAGTTATTGACTCATTAACGCCATGGTAGTACATCAATTTTCTTTGATAAGTTGTGACAACGGTCACAAAATTCTTACCATCTCGAATCCCTCCTTGAATTTAGACTTACTAAAAATCCTTAGAAATATGATCATGACTATAGTTCCTGTGGCCAACTTTATTCTTATAAGTTGGGTAGAGCCTTGATTAAGCGTACCCTTATTCTTAGAATGTGACGTCAAACTAGGACTCCATTTGATAACTGCGTTCCCATATTTAGTGCAACCTTCGTAACTAAAATCTTTTCTACTATGTTTATTTTTAATTTCGAGGACAAATTTTTTATAAGTTGGGTATATTATAACCACCCTGATTTTTGGAATTAAAATTAAAGTTTATTAATATTGGTATTCTGAAGTTATTATGATTAAGGAAAAAATTTATTTAATTTTACTAATTATAATATATAATATTCATAGATTTATAATTATGTGTATTTAATTAATTATTAATATTATGCAAAAAAAAATATTTTTGGGTCTACAACTATTATTACTGTATTGTATAATTTTTCTAAAATTTATTAAGGTCTAAACCTATTTTTATGGCCATATACATACATATATATAAAGAATAAAGAATTAAAATTAAACCTAAAATCTAACCCATTAAACCAAACCCTACCGTAAACCCATTAGCCCAAACTTTAAAACCACCTACCCGTACAGCAAACCCCCCCTCTCCCATATATATACATATGTAACTACAAAACCAAACCCCTAACCCTAACCCATCACCCAACCTCCACCACCTCCGCCGGCACATCGCCGACCGCCGCTGAACCCTGCCGCGCCAACCGCACACAGAGCCCAACAGTCGTGCGCCCCCCTCCTTCGCGTGGAGCTTTCAACCTCCTTGCTGATCTATTTTGCTCTCTGCCTTCGCTGGTATGTTCGCAACCTAACCCTCTATGATTCCCTTCAAGTGGAACAAATTTAGGCACCCTGGTTTGATCGAAAAATTGACCGAAAGTTGGCCGAAAAACTGTTCGAAAATAGTTCAAAATTTCAGTTCAAGTACCCCTGTTCATATCCAATTTTCTACCAACTCATTAATTATTTTTAAAATATAATTGAAAGAACTTCTTCACAATATAACCAAGATTTTTACTGTTCTTTTAATTTTTATTAGTTTGCTTTAATGGTAAAATTATTCTTGTTCCAAAATGACCAAAAATTTGTTTTTAAAACACCCAAAATTTTATGATACGGGGTGCGTCCAACCAAACGAGACGACTTCATCGTGTGCGAGTTGCATCGAAAGGTGCGAAACAAAAATGCGGACGTGTGGGCTTTCGTGGAACTTGATTTGGATGTGTGTGCACACCGAAATCAACGCGTATCCGTCGATACTGTATCGACTTATTCTGACACTCGCCATAATTTCGTGTGTCCTTGTCGTTTCACAACAAAACTTGTGCCATTAGGTTCACAGCGTTATGCTGGTCCCGTAACCCAAGTTTGGTTCGATTCTAAGAACGTTGATGAAACGTTATTTTGTGGGTCCTACGGTTCCACATAACATGCAATTTTGTGATCGGCTTATCAAAATCCATTTATGGATGTTCTATTGGGTTTGTATCACCGTTCTGGACTCGTAGATACTAAGTTTGACGAATTTGGAAAACTTTATCTTTGGCACATTTTATGGTGCGAAGTGGGCCACATGATGATCCCGTTTTGACCCAAAACTGTCAAATTTGTCCTTGTGTCCAAATTGGACTTATGGGTAGTCAATTCTAGATATTTCTAGTATTCTGAGAATAATGGTGATGTTTGTTTCAATATTCGGAGGTGTACGTGCAGATTCCATTTTTCCAGGAGCAGTTGACGGAGTTCAGAACCTAGGCATGTGTACCTTGCCATGATGTATCACTGTTCCTTGCCTTTATTATCTTATTTAGTTATTATAGATATTTGATATGTGTGATGTGTGTGTTTACCCTAGGACCGTGAGACGTTTCTTAGCGTCCGAACAAGATTCGGGTATCGACACCGTACGCGGAGTCGTGTAACGTCACTTAAAGATTTGATTCCACGATCCTATTTTTACGTGCTTGCTTTACCAAGTACGCCATACCCTAGGATACTTGACACTATTTGATGTGATAGAATCTTTCTTAAGTTATTCATGGGGATTCTGTATAGGCTTACAAGATTCGAGACATGAGACTTGCATATTATATGGATACTAGTATATACGCACGTGCATTGCACGTATTTCATATTACTTGAAAAAAAATAGTTTATTAAAAGAGCAACCAATAATTTCTTAATTTTATTATAGGTGGAAATATAATAGCCAGGAGCATGAAAGTTGGAAGAAATTAAATGACGGGAATATAAAAGGTTTCTCTTATCTCTTGGGTTCATGTGCCTACTTTGCATGCATGCTTTATTAACTTTTATTTTATTCTCCAAACTACCTACTTTGCATGCATGCATATCTTTGTTTTATTAACTATCATTTCCCAAGTTGTCTCATGCATGCATACATACATTTAATATGTATTTAATTACTGTTTTTAATGAAGGTTATTTTTGGAACGTAAAACTTTCACGGTGAAGCCTAGTTTTGGCATTATATAGTAGAATAGATTATTATGACTCGTGCACTAGATAGAGGTCATGATCTTGCGCATTATGGACATGAGACATCATGGACATGAGATGTGAGGTTACATTGGGTGGATAGAGTCTTCATCGTGCTCTGGGCATATTATACTATTATTACTTATGTGTACTAGGCTTTAAGTTCCCTATGCGAAATCTAAAGTATTATATTTATATATATACATCTTCCTCCTGGTTCTGCCACACGGAGCCTTGAGTGTACTGTTAGATTACGGAAGTGTCCATTAGGATCTTTCGTGAGTACCAGCCCGGGGTACGATACCATACTCTCATTTGCATATCACATAGTTGGTTACAGTAGTTTACCCTTGAGTATGTGGCATTATACTGTTTTACTTTTAGCATATTGTTTCTTGTACCTTGTTAAGTCCCTCTAAGGACCTGGTCCCCTACTAGTTTTTGCAGCATAGATGGTTACGAAACCTTTGGAGTTGCTGATGGAGTTGCTTGTCTTGTAGGCATTGGTATCAGGTACTTATGTCCTATCTACCGTAGTTATGGTTATTTATTCATATTGTTTATTCATCTGCTGATGTAGCCTAGTTTTATAGACTCATATCTCTTTCTCGAGTCTATTTGAGTTTGTGTGTTACTTAGCAGCCAACTTTAGCACATGTAGCTCATTATTGTGTATTCTGTTCATTATGGATTGAGGCATAGATATTCATATTTACTTGATTATTTATATAGTGGCCATTATAATACAGCTTATACGTATTCGAGTCGGACCAGAATCTGGTCGAATGCGTAGTTGGCATGTTACGTTTTCCTAATCCTACGTATTTTGGGACTGGGGCGTGACAGTCACCCCCACTTTTCCATCTAGGGGTAATTTGGTAATTTGGCCTAGTTATTTAATTTTAGGAATATAATATTAATATTAGTGGGCCATGTATATTTATTTGATGCTTGTATTAGTTATTTAATTATTAGAGTGTTATATTTAGTTAGAGGCTTGTAGCATTTAATTTAGTTATTAGACTAGCCTATTTAATTTGCTTGACATTAGTGGACCTAAATTAGACTTGTTATGACAAATAGTGAGCCAATATGGACTAGGCCCAATGAACCCATTCCCACTAATTAACTAAGGAGAATTAGTTTATTTATAATTAGTGTAGAGACTACCCAAATTGTCCTTCCTTAATCTCCTTCATAATTAGATGGAGAGGGGCAACTTGGTCATTGTACATTGCTTGTAGAGGTAAGAACTTGGGGTCGGCCACATATAGGCCATTCTTCTCTCTCTCTGTATTTTATTTTTGATTCAAATTCTGGATCCCCATTTCCCATTTTTTCCTCCATTAATTTTCTACACAATTCACCACTAATTCTTTCTCAAATTTATCACTCTTGGAGCCTTGAGATTGGAGAAGCAAGGAGCATAAGAAAGAGGAGCTTTGGAGCTAAATCGTGTCTTAATCATGTCTAATTATATTTTTATTGGGAATCCATCTCCCAATTTATAATTCCTAAATTTTTCTCTCATTATAGTTTCTTAATCATGCATTTGACCATTAGGAATAAACCCATGGCATAGGACTACCTATAGAAATAAGTTTTAGGCTATTTGGCTATGTATTATGAGTTTCATGGGGTATTTTGTGTCAATTTTAGGAGAATTTCGAGATTGGCACATCATATGTTTGTCAGTAGGTCAATTAGACCAAATTGACATGTGTTTGGTTGTGTGAGACTAGTGTCGTGTCCATAATTTGATACGTGTAGGCCGTATCACGATAATTTGGCAATACAGGTTGATTTAGGGTTTTCTTCCGACACGGGGTGTTTGATCATGTCACATTTTGATACGGGCACGTAGATGAGTAGCTAACACTTTGTGTTGCTTCTAATTGTGATTCTAGACTTGTTCGTATCCTTCGAGATACGTTTGGTGGTGTGGTGGAGCCATATCGCAAGCGTATCATAGATTGAGTGTGATACGGGTGCGGTGCACTACACGTATTTGATACTTTGCATTATAATTCAACTTACCTTGGTTATAACTATTAGAGTATTATAATTATAGTTGTTATATATATATATATATATATATATATATAGTTATAGTTATAGTTATAGTTATAGTTATGTTTCTAAGTCATTTGTGATGTGTTGGTGGTCATTGGAGAGTAGAAAAGTTCATGTGCATCATTAGTGTTGGTAGGTGTAAGTATATATATATATATATATATATATGTGTGTGTGTGTGTGTGTGTGTGTGTGTGTGTGTAAGTGAGTGTATGTGTATAAGTGAGTGTATGTGTGCTAGGGGGAGTTCGGATAAGCAGCAAGAAGCAGCAGCATAGTAGAAAAGTTCATGTGCATCATTAGTGTTGGTAGGTGTAAGTATATATATATATATATATATATATATATATATATATATATATGTATGTGTGTAAGTGAGTGTATGTGTATAAGTGAGTGTATGTGTGCTAGGCGGAGTTCGGATAAGCAGCAAGAAGCAGCAGCATAAGCAGTGAGATACAGCAGCAGCAGAAGCAGTGAGCTGCAGCAACAATAAGAAGCAGCAGCAGAAGCAGTAAGCATCAAAGCAGCGATTAGAAGAAGCAGCAGCAGTAAGCAGCAGCATCACTGAGGGTGGGGAATTAATAAGTAGATTAGTGTGGGTTAGTATCAAGGTAATTTGGTTAGAATAATTAGAGTTGTGAGTTTAGGATACTAAGTGTGTATTCTAGTGTTAAAATTGGATAGTATCTAGAAGATTAAGTAAGTTGTAGATTAGGATATTGGTATCAAGGTATTATACTAGGTTATGAGCTAGTAGTTGTCACGTCCCAGTCCCAATAATACGTAGGACTAGAACACGTAAGCATGCCAGCCGCATGGATATGGCAACTCCAATATATGGAAACCATAACCCATACGTACGCTGTAATATGAATATAAACTCACATGTGGTATATATAATGTCACAAGTCACAGATACGCTAATCTCATCCATACAACAAGTCATAGAAAAGAAATACTAACTAGAATAAGGAGTCTGAAATATCCAAAATAATAGTCGGGTGGAGACAAATCCACTACCAAAGACTATATCCAAAACTAAAATGAGAGAGGAGTATAAAATCTCCAATATAAAATAATATGAAGACAGAAGTGTATCAGCTAAAATAATCCATCGCTAGATAATCAACGATGCTCAGAAGGTAAGACCACCTCGGCAGGAAGGAATGCGTCAGGTCCAGGCCCGTACTTCTGCAAATACTCAAGAGCAGATACACCTGGCAGAGGACCAGGTCCTCAGAGGGACGTAACAAGATACAGAAAATACCAGCCAATTTGAATACAGTAAACATGTATATAATTTAAAAATAAATAAGTACGATGTACAAGACCATATATATGAATGCAAATTAGGACAACTTTTTGACGTATGGGCAAGGATAGGCTACTCGATCTAATCCTCACAACCTCACGCTCGTCAGTGGACATCATCAGCCGACATACCTCTGGGGTAGCGACCCTCGGACTCCATCAATCGACATACCCCTCGGGTAGCGACCATCGGACACGACCCACCATAGTGCATGCTAGTGACTACGGTGTTACCATAGTGGTTAAAAGCTCATACGCCTAATAATTGTCCTCTCATGATACTAGGTGCCATGTGTGTGTCAACATATCTAATATATAATATGACTGAAAGAAACTACACATGCAATAAATAAACAAAAATGAAATAAATATAAAGAAATATACTAAGCATGCAAAATATTGTAAGCAATTTGGCAAGGTATCTTGCCTGGTAAGAAAGCTGCAAGGTGTACTGTCCAGAAGTCAAACGCACAGGATCAAAAATTATGGCCGCAGAACAAATGTCTTCGAATGCTAAAATAAATATCACCAACATTCCCAGAATAAGCAAAATAGCTAAAAAGCACTTCCCTTTCGTCCAATTTGGACACAGGGGCAAAACGGTAATTTCGGATAAAAGTTGGTTCCACGTGTGGCCCACCTTGCACCGAAAAGCGTGCCAAGGGTAACAGTCTCTAAATGGGACAAATTATAGGTCAAACAACTCTAGATGTCAATACGAACCCAACGGTATATCCAAATATGGATTTTGATGAGCCGAACACAATTTTGTCCAAAAAGTCAACTATGGGGCCCGCCAATTGGCGATTTGGTCAACCGTCTCAGAATTGCGTAAAAATTGGGTCACATGACCAGCGCATTACCACGAGTCCAGTGGCTCAAGTTTTGTCACAATCTGATAAGCGTGCACAAAATATGAGTGAGTTCCACAAAAGTTGCGACACGGGGTGTGTCCGCGGATACGGCCTGATTCCGGCGCTCACACGCGTCCGAATCAGTTTCCACAAATTTTTACGTGTCCGGTTACGCTGCGTGCACCGTTCGGTACACTTGGTACATGGCGGAACGGTCCTGTTTGGCGGGGCGCGCTCCGTTTTCCAACTTTTGGAAATCTAGAAAAAGTGGGTTCGCGAGATTTTGTGACGAATTTAATTATGTCCACAACAGCTATTAATCTAGGGTTATTTAACAAAAAATAAACTAGGTCAAATGTTCTACACATATCAAAAAGAATCATCGAATTTGGATCTCTGTGGTGGGAGATACGAACTCGACAACATGGGTGGTCACCGCAGTTTTCTGCGATCCCAGAATTTGGTCTGCTCGTGCCAACTTGGACGCTATTTTTTGCCTATGGGTACACGTTGTTCAAGGTCTGCTATTATACAAATATGGAAGAGGGTTAAGGGGTAAGCATACCGGTGAAGACGGAACGACGTTTGGTTAAGCGAGTCGACGGGAAACCAGTCCGGAGCGAAGGTGCCTCGTGTGGGAATCTGCAGTGCGCGAGGTCGGGTTCATCGGGATGGTTTGGACGGCCTGACGGGGTTCTCTGGGTGCGGTGACGGCTCTAGATGAGAAGAGGGGGTCTGGATATTTTAGGTTAGGGTTTTATGAAATAATATATATATATATATATATATATATATATATAGGATAGGAAGAGAGAGAGAGTAGGAGGCGGTCCGCGTGGGGGTGCTGCGTCCGTGAAGTGGGAATGAGATAGGAGTGCTGTACTTGTGGGAATTGGAATTTGCTAGGTTGCAAACGTTGCTATTTGGAATACTAGCAAGTTTGCTAGTTGGAATGCTAGCAAGTTTGCTAGTAAGGTTACTAGTATAGTTATATTATTATTAATAGTTTATTACTTTCTTTTCTTTTCTTTTCTTTTCTTCTTAAATATATATATACATATATATATATATATATATATATATATATATATATATATATATATATATATATATATATATATACTCATAAGAAAATTTATAGATTAGAATAATGCACACCGTTAGGCTAGCAACTGCTCAAGGGCCTCCTACATGAAATAAATTTTGAAAAAATCCTGATGGTCCTATAAATCCTCTAAGTGCCCGAACACCTAAAAAAATTATTAAAATTCTATTTCTCCTAATTAGCCACTAAATACTATATTTAAATTATTAATTGATAAAAAAATAAATAATAAATACGGTTTTTAGAAATAGGGGTTTTACATTCTACCCAACTTACAAAAATTTCGTCCTCGAAATTGACACTAACCCATATTCATAATGATAACGATAACTATTACACTACATTGGTATCTAGTAGGACTCCTGAAACTCATGGTCTGCCATTCTAACACTTCCTCATCTATTTTCCATCCACTATTTTATCATCCTCTAACTCGTCTACACTACCCAACTTACAAGATTCCACTAGTAGTCACATTCTTTGAAGCTATTGTCTAGGTTTGTAAGGCAAATACATTTATTGGGTCAAGAATCTTGGGATACCTGTTTAGAATCTCATAACTATGACTTTTCCCATAACCGTCAAGTACCATAGTCTAATACTGCCATGCCACCTGGCCAGTATGGCTGCAAATAATTCGACTATTCTACCATAATCGTTTGGCGGCAACTGTCGCTACCTCGCCGACAATTTGTCATAGTCATCAGTTCGTAACAAGTGCCTTCAACTCTTTCCTAGGCATAGTCTAAGTTTTTAGGGAGACACTTAAGGTCTTGACTAACTATTAGGGCTATGATCTAGCTCAAGTGATCTAACAATTTCTACTATGCTACATGGTGCTACTTAAGGGTTAAACTAATAAAGAATACATATATTGTTATAGTGCATATACATATTAAGAACTCATCCTTAGTTATCAAGCATTACTAACACATTTATGTTTTACTAACAAAATAGGGGTGAGGTTGATATCAAACAATTCATAATGGCACGAAAGATACGACTATGATAGGAAGAGTTACGCACGAGATAAGGAATGAATATAAAAGGAGAAGATGAGTCACCCCAAGAGGGCGAGATAAGAATAGGGGAGAATACTACTACTGCTACTCACGTCATCCATTAACATCGCGTGTATGCCATCTGGGTAGAATAGAAATATATCCTTATAACTGCTAGACTACCATATATATAATTCTACATCTATTTGTACATCTAAGATCTTGTGTCACAATGGGGTTATGAGTATGCAAAGTCAATTATAACTAAAAGGTCGTACCTATATCTACGGCTTCCTGTGTCTGCTCTCCCATACTTGTCATAATGAGTGCTTGGCCTTGTCCTTGATTGATCAACTGGGGTCTAGTCCCCTCCATTTGTGCAGACTGTAGAAGCAGTGGTGGATCCCTTTGGTCTTCTATACTTGAGGGTATATGCGGTGTTCTTGATTTTAATGCCATAGACCCTGGGTTCTACTGAGGACATTCTCGAGCTTGATGGTGACTTGATCCACATACCATGCACAGTCCCAATCGACGATGACAGTCTCTTAGAATATGACCTGTTCTTCCACAATAGTGACAAGTACGGAGCTCCTTGGTTGGATATGGTGCAGCACTATCTGGTTGCTGGCGTGTCAAAGGGTGTCTAATGGGTCCTCCTTGTTGTGTCCTTACTGGTCCCTGATAAATTTTTTGTTGAATTCCGTTCCCCTTGCAGATGGCCTCCTGGATCCTGGCCTCTGTCAATAGCTCGGCATAAGAGATCCAGGACTGGGAGCTAGTGTAGTAATGGAGCTCCTGAGTCAGCCCGCAGTGAAACCTCTTAGCTTTTTTCAAGTCATTAGGTATTAGGACTGTGCCATACTTACTGAGACGGCTAAACTCTGCGTCATAATCATCAACCGTCTTGTCCCCTTGCTCAAGATGGAGGAACTGATCGTACAATACGTCCCTTACAGTATCCGAGAAGTACTTCCTCTCAAAGCATTCCAAGAATTGTTCCCAAGTCTGACGCGTACCCAATTGGCGCTCCATTGATTCCCACCAGTGGTGCGTGTTGCCTTCTAATTGAGTCCTCACGCCTATCATCCATAGATCAGTAGGTAGTTGTGAGGCCTCTAACAACTTCTTGGTATTGGCAATCCAGTTCGTGGTCTCCTCTGGACTCTCATTGCCCTTATATGGCTTAGGGCCCATCTGCACAAAGTCTTTGACTGAACCAACCCGAGCTTGTGGTACTGAAACTAGTGCCTGGGTTGGTGCAGGGGCTAGTGCAGCCATTCTCTCAAGCGCTGCCAGAAATTCTAGCCTCTGCTCTGCTGCTTGCTGCCTCTGTTCCTGTATTATCATCTGAAAGAATTGGAACAACTGTGTTTGGCCATCCTGCGGTGCTAGTGGAGCTGGAAAAGTTCTATTAGGTATCGTGGAAGGGGTTGATGGGATTGGATTGCTAGTCGGTCCATCCGGTCCGGGAAGAAGAGGTGGTGTTGAGGTCACTCCTAGTGGTTGGTCGTCATCCCCTGGAGACGGGTTATCCCCGGTGGCGTCATGCCCGTTATGTAAATTCATCTCTCTGCAAGAGATGGACGAAGGATTAAGAAGAGTACATGAATCAAGCAGGATGCAAGAACTTAAGTAGGACATGTTCGAAGGAAGGTAAGTTATAGTCAAGTGTGGATGAGATCTAAAATTCTAATCATAGGTGCAGGCCCGCTCGGTATAGTGACGTAACCGAAACGGCTAACTCGACCTACATGGGCCACCACAAAAATATGTTACGCCCCAGTCCCAATAATACGTAGGACTAGAACACGTAAGCATGCCAGCCGCATGGATATGGCAACTCCAATATATGGAAACCATAACCCATACGTACGCTGTAATATGAATATAAACTCACATGTGGTATATATAATGTCACAAGTCACATATACGCTAATCTCATCCACACAACAAGTCATAGAAAAGAAATACTAACTAGAATAAGGAGTCTGAAATATCCAAAATAATAGTCGGGTGGAGACAAATCCACTACCAAAGACTATATCCAAAACTAAAATGAGAGAGGAGTATAAAATCTCCAATATAAAATAATATGAAGACAGAAGTGTATCAGCTAAAAGAATCCATCGCTAGATAATCAACGATGCTCAGAAGGTAAGATCTCCTCGGCAAAAAGGAATGCGTCAGGTCCAGGCCCGTACTCCCACAAATACTCAAGAGCAGATACACCTGGCAGAGGACCAGGTCCTCAGAGGGACGTAACAAGATACAGAAAATACGAGCCAATTTGAATACAGTAAACATGCATATAATTTAAAAATAAATAAGTATGCTGTACAAGACCATCTATATGAATGCAAATTAGGATAACTTTTTGACGTATGGGCAAGGGTAGGCTACTCGATCTAATCCTCACAACCTCACGCTCGTCAGTGGACATCATCAGCCGACATACCTCTAGGGTAGCGAATATAATTTAAAAATAAATAAGTACGCTGTACAAGACCATCTATATGAATGCAAATTAGGACAACTTTTTGACGTATGGGCAAGGGTAGGCTACTCGATCTAATCCTCACAACCTCACGCTCGTCAGTGGACATCATCAGCCGACATACCTCTAGGGTAGCGACCCTCGGACTCCATCAATCGACATACCTCTCGGGTAGCGACCATCGGACACGACCCACCATAGTGCGTGCTAGTGACTACGGTGTTACCAGAGTGGTTAAAAGCCCATACGCCTAATGATTGTCCTCTCATGATACTAGGTGCCATGTGTGTATCAACATATCTAATTTATAATATGACTGAAAAAAACTACACATGCAATAAATAAATAAAAATAAAATAAATATAAAGAAATATACTAAGCATGCAAAATACTGTAAGCAATTTGGCAAGGTATCTTGCCTGGTAAGAAAGCTACAAGGTGTACTGTCCAGAAGTCAAACGCATAGGATCAAAAACTATGGCCGCAGAACAAATATCTCCGAATGCTGAAATAAATATCACCAATATTCCCAGAATAAGCAAAATAGCTAAAAAGCACTTCCCTTTCGTCCAATTTGGACACAGAGGCAAAACAGTAATTTCGGGTAAAAGTTGGGTCCACGTGTGGCCCACCTTGCACCGAAAAGCGTGCCAAGGGTAACAGTCTCTAAATGGGATAAATTATAGGTCAAACAACTTTAGATGTCAATACAAACCCAACAGTATGTCCAAATATGGATTCCGATGAGCCGAACACAATTTTGTCCAAAAAGTCAACTGTGGGGCCCGCCAATTGGCGATTTGGTCAACCATCTCAGAATTGCGTAAAAATTGGGTCACATGACCAGCGTGTTACCACGAGTCCAGTGGCGCTAGTTTCGTCGCAATCTGATAAGCGTGCACAAAATATGCACGAGTTCCACAAAAGTTGTGATACGGGGTGTGTTTGCGGATACGGCGTGATTTCGGCGCGCACACGCGTCCGAATCAGTTCTCACAAATTTTTACGTGTCCGGTTATACTGCGTGCACCGTTCGGTACACTTGGTACACGGCAGGGCGGTCCCATTTGGCGGGGCGTGCTCCATTTTCCAACTTTTAGAAATCTAGAAAAAGTGGGTTCGCGAAATTTTGTGACGAATTTAATTATGTCCACAACAGCTATTAATATAGGGTTATTTAACAGAAAATAAACTAGGTCAAGTGTTCTATATATATCAAAAAGAATCACCGAATTTGGATCTCTGTGGTGGGAGATATGAACTCGACAACATGGGTGGTCTCCGCAGTTTTCTGAAATCCCAGAATTCGGTCTGCTCGTGCCAACTTGGACGCTATTTTTTGCCTATGGGTACACGTTGTTCGAGGTCTGCTATTATACAAATATGGAAGAGGGTTAAGGGGTGAGCATACCGGTAAAGACAGAACGACGTTAGGTTAAGCGAGTCGACGGAAAACCACTCCGGAGCGAAGGTGCCTCGTGTGGGAATCTGCAGTGCGCGAGGTCGGGGTCGTCGGGATGGTTTGGACGGCCTGACGGGGTTCTCTGGCTGCGGTGATGGCTCTAGATGAGAAGAGGGGGTCTGGATATTTTAGGTTAGGGTTTTATGAAATTATATATATATATATATATATATATATATATATAGGATAGGATAGGAAGAGAGAGAGAGAGTAGGAGGCGGTCCGCGTGGGGGTGCTGCGTCCGTGAAGTGGGAATGAGATAGGAGTGCTGTGCTTGTGGGAATTGGAATTTGCTACGTTGCAAACGTTGCTAGTTGGAATACTAGCAAGTTTGCTAGTTGGAATGCTAGCAAGTTTGCTAGTAAGGTTACTAGTATAGTTATATTACTATTAATAGTTTATTACTTTCTTTTCTTTTCTTTTCTTTTCTTTTCTTCTTTAATATATATATACATATATATATTTGTATGTATATATATATATATATATATACTCATAAGAAAATTTATAGATTATAATAATACACACCGTTAGGCTAGCAACTGCTCAAGGGCCTCCTACATGAAATAAATTTCGAAAAATTCATGATGGTCCTATAAATCCTCTAAGTGCCCGAACACCTAAAATAAAAATTATTAAAAATCTATTTCTCCTAATTAGCCACTAAATACTATATTTAAATTATTAATTAATAAAAAAATAAATAATAAATACGGTTTTTAGAAATAGGGGTTTTACAGTAGTCTAGATGAGCTAAGATGCCAAATATGACTTAAGGTAATGATAGATACCTAGTAGAGTTAAGTTATAATCTATATGTTAAGGTAATAGGTAATACTCATAGACTAAGATACTAGTGTTTATATAAGGATAATGGTTAAGGTATTAACTATAAACTAAGGTATTAGTATATATCCGGAAAGTTACAACGGTAAATACTAATTAGTAGAGATATTGATATATATTATATGTAGATATCTAATTCGCAAATGTAATATCTAGTATCTATATATTTGTATATATGTATCTAATAGGTATATTAGATGCCTAGTATCACACGATAGGTATATATATATATATATATATATATATATATATATATATATATATATATATATATATATATATATATATATATAGTGATTACCTTAGTATCTAGAATACCAAGGTTTTGTGATACCAAGGTTACAATGGCGAGTCTAGGATGAGTAGTGATATCAGTATTAAGTATAGGGTTAGATATATATTTCTAACTATGATACTCTAAGTTAAGGTATTGTTTATTAGCTAGTTTGGCTTATACTCAAGGTATTGGATTTTTGTATCAAGAGGGGTGTGTATGTGGTATGATACCGTAATTGGCTCAAAGCCAAGATACCCACTTAGCATTAGTTTAGCTAAGGGTACTATATATTTTTATCTTGTATATATATATTATTGTATTTTTATATCTAATAATTTGCGTATCTTATGATACGGTTTAGTGTTGGTATCCTAACATAGCTATTACAGTCTAGTTACATAGTGTATGGACCCAATATCCTAGAGATGGACTCATACAACCTAGAAATAGCTAGTTTGACCAAATTTGACTAGTTTGACCTAAAGTTGACCTAGTTTGACTATTTTGACTTAGAAATGGCTTTATGACCTAGAATTTGACTAGTTTAACTTATTTTTATTCCAAAACCTTGTATTAATATAATATTCCATATATAGGTTTGTGTGACACCAGTTCGAATACCGTTTTGTATCATTTGCTCTAGACTACAAACGAGTATATTCTCTGATAGTTTCTATTATTTGATAATTACTATAATGCAAGTATTTAGAAATATATTACTTGATTTATGACACATTGGTACATGGACTAGTATACACATGGATCTTCAGTCATGGGATATTATTTATTGTTTCATTGTTTCTCGCATTCTTATATGGTTATTAGACAATGTTTAATATTAGATAATGTTCAATGTTTAATGTTTTACAATGCCTTGAGTATCTTGCATCGTAACGTGTCATGGTTGGATTCATTGTACTAGTCGGGAAAAGAAAAAGTGTTAGCTAGATATGTGATCAAAGCCTAGGCAATATTCAATGTTCAATGTTTAAGTAGACAATGTTTATCCAACGTTAAGTAGACAATGTTCAACCCAAGTCGATCACATATCTAACTAGTATTTCAATCGCTTAGTATAGTTGTAGTTCTTCACCATATTCTATTTTTATTGTCTTGTTCTATTTTATTGTGATCAGTGTATACCATATTGTTCTTGTTTACCTGTTTCTTTTACCATAGCATGATATTGTCTATTATTTCTCGTCTTGTATTATATTCTCTATTTATATTTATAGTCATTATCAATTAATTGTAACTGCTGTTGGGTTGTACTTTGCTCAAATCCTGACAGGATATATTTTTTAGATTACTGGTTAGTGAGGATATGTCCCACCTACTATGGGCTAACAGATGGAGTATCACCTGAGGAAGTAGTGCCAGATACTGAGGCCATTTAGATTTTTATATCTTGTAGTAGTTGTTTCTAGTTAGACTTTGGATTGTATTATTATTTTGAGATCTTGAGTTGTATTTAGATGTTAAGTTGGACCTGTGATATATTGAGACTTGTATTTCTTTTTTTTTCCATTATATAGCGTGATTAAATCTTTATTTAATTTTTATATATGATTGAGTATTGACTACCCTTTATTATATCATCATTTTGCTCTTCCATTTGGAGTTGAGATGGCGTGACAAGTATTATATTTTTTTTTTGTGAGATGTTAGATAGTATAGAAGATCGAGACAACGTTCTATCGCCGAAACTGCGGTGTAGGCTGGACATACCCTTGTACTCGTGCCACTATACTGGGTGCGGGTCATGACATATTTTTGTGGTGGCCCATACAGGCCAGGCTTCACAATAGGATATAGGATACTAGAATGAGAGCGTATACTAAATCACAACTAGAAAATAATTCTAACCTAATTGATTCTTGCTATCTTTATCGTTCTGAATATTGCTTCCTTGAAATTTTGTTATTCTTTGATGATGTCGTTTCTTGCTTAATATCGATTCCTTATTTTGAATCTATCTTCAGGATGCCGGCGAAGACACGTTTCCAACGCTTAGGCAAAATGTCAGCGAGGTCAGTCACTTAGTCGCCTATGAGGGCAGCACCAGCAGACACTATTCCAGCAGCTACATTCCAAAGGTCCACTTCACCAATCCAGGTGGGCATTTCTACAGCAGCTTTCGGAGGTACTCCACCTCTGGTACAGAGGACAGCACCGACAATTTCAGGGGATCTTTCATTCCTGCCACCTGGAGTCGATCAGATGCAGATGTTTATGCTCTTTCAGCAGATGATGGAGGCACAACAGTACCAGTCAGAGGTTATAAGGCAGGGCATTGAGAATGCTCACTAAATTGTGCTCCCTACAGTCGAGAGAGTCGCCTTAGCAGCCACAGACGATACCGCCTCAGCCCGATCCGCAGTAGCCGAGGTCGGGGACTATCATTAAATTCAAGAGGATGGGGCCTAAGGACTTTAAGGGCACCAAGAGAATCTTATACGATGACGACTGAATAGAGGGCATTAAGAGAGAACTGCGATTGGCACAGATTCTTGAGAGCTTGCAGGTAAAGACGGCTGGTAGTATGATGTTCGATATTGCCCTGACATGGTTCAGGACAGACCCAAGGATATCAGCGTCGGGACTTACTTGGGAAGCTTTCAAAGAGCTTTTCAAGAAGAAGTTCTTCTCGGATATGGCTCGGAGTACTTTGTAGAGTCAATTCCATAACCTCGTCCAGGGGAACTTGACAGTGGACAAGTATAAGACAGAGTATTGCCGATTGGGATATTTTGTTGAGAGGCAGAATCCTTGGGCTTTGACTAGAAAGTTCAAGAAGGGACTGAACAGTGAGATTATGTCTCATACCAATAGAGATCGCACTATTAATTTTGAGGAAATTCTGACACAGGCACAGCAGGCGGAGGATGTTTTGGAGCTTGGTTCCAAGAGGCCGAGAGACACCGGAGGAGCGAGTAGTGGTACGGGCCCAGCAAAGCGTACCCACTTTTAGCAGCCGAGAGTATACCATCAACAGCAGTATCTTGTGCTAGTTAGGGCACAAGCTCAACAGATACAATAATTTTAGAAGCCAGTTCATCAGACACCATAACAGACTCAGTAGACTTTTCCTTGTGCCTATTCTGGAAGGCATGGGCATGATTGGGAGAACTGTCGGAGGAGGCTGACTATGCTTGTATTGTGGTTTCCCTGACCATCATATGAATGAGTGCTCCACAACCCGTATGGACCAGATCGCTGTCAAAGAGGTAGAGTTAGGCCACCTGTGGTATCGCAGACTGCTCAACAACCGCATAGGGAGCCACCCCAGCAGGGCGAAGCATTTGCTATGGCAGTCGGAGAGGACGACACTTCAGGTGATAGGTTAGCTTGTTTTGTCCTGTTCTGTTCCTTTCCTTTCCTTTCCATCTGTTGCTTGTGTGCTTAGTTAGTAACCTATAGACTGCTTGTAAGTTATTGTATAGTTAGTATACCCTGTCGGGGACTGTAAAACTATGATGGACAAAGACCATAGTTAGTAATTTCTTTTAAATTGTATGTTGTATGTTTTAGTTTAGACTAGGGTTGACCTAGAGGGAGTACGATTATCTTTAAATTTCGAGGACAATTTTTTTTAAGGTGGGTAGGATTGTCACCCCGACTTTTTCAGCTAGGGATAATTTGGTAATTTAGCCTAGTTATTTAATTTTAGAAATATAATATTAATATTAGTGGGCCATGTATATTTATTTGATGCTTGTATTATTTATTTAATTATTAGAGTGCTATATTTAATTAGAGTCATGTAGCATTTAATTTAGTTAGTGGACTAGCCTATTTAATTTGACTTGACATTAGTGGACCTAAATTAGACTTGTCATGACAAATAGTGAGCCAATATAGACTAGGCCCAATGAACCCATTCCCACTAATTAACTAAGGAGAATTAGTTTAATTATAATTAGTGTAGAGACTTCCCAATATTCCTTCCTTAATCATTGTCATAATTAGATGGAGAGGGACAACTTGGTCATTGTACATTGCTTGAGACGGGGGGAACTTAGGGCCGGCCACATATAGGCCATTCTTCTCTCTCTCTCTCCTCATTTGTATTTTATTTTTAATCCAAATTTAAGATCCCCAATTTCCTATTTTTCCCTCCATTAATTTTTTACACATTTCACCACCAATTCCTTCTTAAATTCATCACTCTTGGAGCCTTGGAACTTAGAGAAGAAAGGAGCACAAGGAGGAGGAGCTTTGGAGCAAGAAATCATGTCCGGATCGTGTCCAATTATATTTTTATTGGAAATCCATCTCCCAATTGGTAATTCGTGAATTTTTCTCTCTTTATAGCTTCTTAATCATGCATTTGACCATTAGGAATGACCCCGTGGCATAGGACTACATATAGGGATAAGTTCTAGGCTATTTGGTTATGTATTGTGAGTTTTATGTAGTATTTTATGTCAATTTTAGGGAAATTTCGAGATTGGCACATCATATATTTGTCAATAGGTCAATTAGACCAAATTGATATGTGTTTGGTTGTACGAGACTAGTGTCGTATCCACAATTGGATATGTGTAGGTCGTATCACGATAATTTGGCAATACGAGTTTATTTTGGAGTTTTCTTCCGATACGGGGGGTTTGAGCATGTCATATTTTGACACGGGCATGTTGATGAGTAGCTAACACTTTGTGTTGCTTATAATTATGATTCTAGACTTGCTCATATCCTTCGAGATATGTTTGGAGGTGTAGTGGAGCCGTATCACAAGCGTATCATAGATTGAGTGAGATACGGGTACGGTGCACTCCACGTATTTGATACTTTGCATTATAATTCAACTTACCTTGGTTATAGCTATTAGAGTATTATAATTATAGTTTATATATATATATATATATATATATATATATATATATATATATATATATATATATATAGTTATAGTTATAGTTATAGTTATAGTTATAGTTATAGTTATGTTTCTATGTCATTTCTGATGTGTTGGTGGTCATTGGAGAGTAAGAAAGTTCATGTGCATCATTAGTGTTGATATATATATATATATATATATGTATATATATATATATATATATATATGTATATATATATATATATATATATATATATATATATATATATATATATATATATATATGTGTGTGTGTGTGTGTGTGTGTGTGTGTGTGTATAAATGAGTGTATGTGTATAGGTGTGTGTATGTGTTCTAGGGGGGTTGGATAAGCAGTAAGAAGCAGCAGCAAGAAGCAGCAGCAATAAACTATAGCAGCAGCAAAAGCAGTAAGCTGCAGCAGCAGTAGAAGCAGTTGTTTGTGGTATTAAACGAAAGAATAAAAGTGTATTTCAATGACGGGGTTTATGCGAAACCCGCGCCCTTTGGTTTACAAACAAACTTATACAATGTAATCCTATACGAGGATGTGGGAGTACAATTTATTTAATCTGGGTATAAATTGCTATAGGTGTCTGATCTGCGGTCGATCACTTTAGCCCTTGGACCACGCGATGTTGAAGAAGTGTCGTGGAAGACAGGTAGCAGCTTCGAAGGTTGTAGGAGAGGGTGGATGCACGATGCCGAAGTCGTCGATCCCCGCTCTTTGCCTGAGCTTCGGGCTCTCTCTCTCTCTCTCTACTCCTCCTTGTTCAATCTTCTCCAATTGTCGACCTTGGATCTGATATTGGTATTCTTGACCAAATTTTCTGACCTTGTTCCCCATTGATAGGGGCCTCTATTTATAGAGTCTTTGGTGACAGTGACCACTCCGTTGGTGTAGCAACCGAGGAGTGGAAAGTACAGCACCCTTTTACACAACGGTTAAAGTAACAAATGCCTACGTATAGATGATCTTTTGACTGAGCGGGTGACGTAGGTCCAACTAAGGGGACACAACACGTACGGTTGCTACTAAGATCACGGTGTAAAAGCCACGTGGGTAGGTATCCATTGTGTAGAAGAGGTTGGCGTAGAAGCCAAATATCCGTCACCATGGCATAGAAGCCAAGTAGGCATAGAAGCCAAACAGGCATAGAAGCCGAGTAGGCATGGAAGCCGAGCAGGCATAGAAGCCGAACAGTCGTAGAGACTGAGTGGTCGTAGAGACTGAGTAGGCGTGGAAGCCGAGTGAGCACAGATCCTGAATGGGCATAGAAGCCGCTGCATACCGTGCTGATGTGGACGCCTTAGCCAAAATTATGGCTTTTAAAGATATAACCAAATCTCTTGCAGAGATTTGCCATCATCTTATGCATTAAATGCGGAGGCGTGCTTCGAAGGTCTGCAGGCCTTCTGTGCACCCATCGCAGAGACGTGTCTTGAGAAAAACTGTCACCGTTCTGTGCAATTAGACGTGGAGATGTGCCTCGAATCCCGTACGAAGTGCACCTTTTGACGTGGCAGGAGGTTTGTCTGCTGCGGAGTGTAAAATAGCTCATGTTTGCCTGTGTAAAACAGGGCGGCGTATTACCTTGTATGCAAAAGAGCAGTTTATGCTGAGGGGACTCCAGTAAACGACGGTTTGGTGATATTTTACCAAATCCTCTGCATTAAATGGTGAGATCTGCCATCATACTGTGGGACGCGTCCCGAGAGGTCTGCCATCGTTTCCAGCCATCGTCTGGGTAGCCGTGCATCACCTTTTGTCAGGAGTCAGAGGTCAGATTTACTGCATGACTTGACAGGTTCATTTCGGGGAAGATGAAGTATTCCTCGTACGCTATAACGCTGCTTTAAGAGCGGATGAGTTTATGCCATGGAGGCGATGAAGAACTCTGTTCACGCTGGAGTGGCCTGAACGTACTGCACTTATGCGGATGGTCCTTTGAGCTTTATTCTTCACGCTGTATTTTAGCGGAGAAAACTCTGTTGTACGCCTGATGGCTCTGAAGGCCTCTGCTTACGCTGCTCTGTATCAAGAGGCTGCATAGCTCTTCCCAGCGTATTTTATATGCTTCTACAAGACCCCCTTCAGAGCTTTTAAATTCCTTGGAATTTGAAACACTTTGAACGAAGCATGAACGGTCCCTCGTAACTCGAAACGTTTCTGAATGGAGCGTTAAAACGGTCGGTGCAGACTTTATGGCGGATTTATGGGGGACTGCTGTGATCTCTTTTGCCTATAAAAGGCTGGGGGAGTTAGCCTGTTCTTCCCACATCTTTATCACCACGCAGAGATGATCACCGGAGTTCGCCGGGTCGATTTGAGGAAGAAGGAGATCATGTTCTTCCAGCGTGTAAGGAGCCGAAAAAGACGGCGTCTTTGACCACGGCGGCTGGCATGCCGCGCCTTCTCTCAATGCCCTCCGGTGATGAGAGTCAGACAGACTCGTTCTGTCCCGGCCTGAGCGGCGCACGGTGCATGGGATCTACAAAATCTATGCAAGCCCCAACTCTGTCGTGCCCGTCGGTGATCATTGCCATGTCGGTCAGTTTGCTAGAGCTGACTGACTGCCGGAGAAGATGGATAAAGAATTGAAGCCCAGGGAGAACCTGTCCGAACAGCTTCTGGGCGATCTTCAGACGATGAGGGGGTATCTCCTTTGTAGATGGAGTTTCCCTCAGATGTAATCATGAAAATGAAAAGAAAACCCTTGTAGATTGGATTTCCCTCATATGTAATCATGATTTTGATTTTTAATAAAATCGCCTTTCTTCTCCATATGATCATCTTGCCATACGTTGCTGTGAAGTCTGAATATATGCAGCTTCAACACGTCTGAATCTGTACGCCGACTATATAGAAAGAGTGCTAGGTCCTGTCCTTTACGCATAGCGAGTAGTCCATAGAACGCTGTAGAGCATTTTGAACATTTTTAGAACTGTCCTGTTGCTAGGACTAAGGAATCGCGTAGAGCTCTGAACTTCTGGTGAACAGAATTTTTTTGTTCAGTCTTCGTCTTCAAGAGTGACTTCTCGAAAATCCCTTGGAACAAGGTCGAGGAATGGCTGTCAAAACTAAGTTGCCATCTTTTGATAGACGAGATATTCAGACTGGAGTCTGGATGAACCTCCAATTGACCCGAGAAGATTAATTTCTCAATGTTTGAACTCTTGTTTATTTCAGGTACTTGGGATATGTTGAGGCCAAGGAGGAGTATCTTCTGTGTAAACTCCTGTAATTGACCGTCTTGGGGACTGTTCGAATATACGGAAAGTCGTGGAGCGAGAAATCATCAGTCTGTAGCCTTCGGGCGTAAAACACCGTCGAGCGTGAAATTATAGACTTGTAGTTCCTGTGCGTGAAGTCATGGGTTTGTGGCCTCTCGAGCATAAAAGCTACTGAGCACAAAGGCATCCGGGCCAAAAACCTGACTTGTAGCTGTCGAACGTAAAATTGTAGATTCGTAGCGGTCGAGCGTAGGAAGCTCCTTTAGCTTAGAACTGTTTATCTGTAGCTCCTGAAAAGAAAATTTCTCCGAGCGTGAAGTATTGCGGATCTGTTGCTTCTGAGCGTAAACTGAGCGCCACCGAGCGTGAGATCATCGATTTGGTATCTGCTGAGCGTAAAGTCATAGATTTGTGGCCTCTCGAGCGTAAAAGCTACTGAGCACAAAGGCATCCGGGCATAAAACCATAGACTTATAGCTTGCGAGCGTAAAACCGTAGATCTGTTGCTGTCGAGCGTAGAAAGCTTCTTCAGCGTAGGACCTGCTGAACCGTCTTTGCACGAAAAACTTTTTGAATTTGCTGACTGTCTGTCTTTCAAGGTTAGTGGGCTGACGTAGCATCCAATCATAACCCATTATTTAATTTTGCGAGATTTGGTTAGGGTCTCGAGGAGTCTGTCTGAGGATTCGAGGAGTCGGCCCGAACTCTATATATATCCCAAGTTTTCTGAGAGAGAAACTTTTTATCCGTCTTCTGCGAAAGAGAGCTTTCGACTGTTCAAGTTTTTTTTTGTTCTCTCTCCGAGCATCTCGAGTCTTCAGAAAATGGCGTCGAAACAGACCTCCTCCGCCAAGGGAAAGGGTATAGGTTCCTCTTCTTATTCTTTCGCCCCGGCGAGGGAGTCTTTGGTCGGTCAAGGCGAACTTCCTTCTGAGCGAAGTGTCCTGCCGATGAGCAGTGCACCCGGTCTTAGAGGTAAAGCCTTCGGGGTGACAAAAATGACGAAAAATCCTTCGCACACATTGAACGTGAACGCGCTAGGTCGTGTTCTGTGCTGATAGCTTCTTCTTGAGGAAGATGATGCACGGAGGCATTTTCATCTTTTACGTCCATATTTCTAATGTGTCAGCGTAAAGACTCCATATTTTCGTAGTTCTGAGCGTAAAAGCTCTGGCTACCGAAAATTGGGGTATATCGTAAAATTTGAATTTTACACTTGTAGGGGGACCTCCGGCGTAAAATTGCCAGATTTGCACAATCCTGCGTAGAGCACAGACTATTATTTCTTTCGGTCCGTATGTTCGTGCAAGACTTGTGATGACGTATTTTCCTTGCACTTTTGTAGTTGACTTGGGTGAGTCTCCACTGGCCGAGGTGATGGGCTCCGCTGCTGGGATGCTGCACTCGAACTACCTGGAGGATCTGTCCCACGTGGCATTCCCTATCTCCGGACCCCAGTACCCTGAAGGAAGGAGGATCTTAATATCGGCTCAGGGCGAGCGAATGCTGCTGAGCATGATCAACGGGGAGCCTCTGACTTATGTAAACGGGGAGCCGTACGTAAAGCCGGCTTTCCTTTTTGGGGACATGATCGACAAACAGTCCCAGACGAAGCCTAAGAGGGAGCCCTGGGTCTTCCCAGCCAGGAATTTGGTTTTGTACCTGCCAACGATATCGAGGGATTATCCCATCTCGGCCTTCTTCCACGCGACGCATCCTAGGAAGATGTCGTGGACGCTGACTCCTGATCTTCACGGCAAGCCGGGGAAGATTTTTTATCTGAAAGGAGCTGACCAGGGGTCATTCGTCAGTCGCCCCTTCGACGTTGTGACGTTGTTCAGAGGACTGTGCCCGGGCAGTGTTCCAAGTGAAAATAGCTTGGTGATCCAGCCGGTCCAATTGCCGACCTTCTGCAACGACTTCATGGGTCGAGGTGGGGTATATCCCAAGGAGAATCCTCGGTGCAATGGGTGGATCGCCCCAACGAACTCCCGATGGAGATGCCTAGTTGACTGGGCCTTGACGCACTTCCGGAGAGAGTTGGAGGGCATTGGACTATATGCCGCTGTGAGTGCGACGAGCATCGGGTTGCCTCCGAATCCTAATTTGTTCCTGGCGCTGATGGAGCGGTACATTCTGCTCACCGGGACCTTTGCCACTCCACTGGGGGAGTTGGGATTGGCGCTCCACGAGATGGCAGTTGTCTCGAGACTGCAGATGGGGGATACTCCATATGAAGAGTATGTTCCCACCAACCGGGAGTTGGGGGATTTGGACCCTCGGGTGGCGGAAGTATATCAGGAGCTGATGTGTCAATACTTCGCGTTTACCGCCTTTTATAACGAGCCTTCTGATTTGGCTCACACCACCAAGTGGATGTCCTACCTCTTCTTCCACCGAGACAGGGCCGCCAGGTCGGAGAAAGCCTCGGGTGGCAAGAATGAGCCCGTGAACTGTTTGGGCGTGCTTAGTGCCCAGGTTGTGGAGACTCTTATGGAGGAGGCTGAAGCTCCGGATCAGATTCTTGTCGAGGGGGTAGGAAAGTACCCGGAAGACACTAAGGCCTGTAGTTACTTGAGGCGCTGTCGCGGGCCTTTGTCTAAGGAAGCCCAGCTTGCTGGTTTCCTCTCCATATGGCTGCGCCGAGTAGTGGTGCCAGGTACCGCGTCCGCGGACTGCATTCACCGGAACATCCTGTGGCCGGCAGTGCGCCTGGTGTTTGGGGCAAGACTGGGCTTGCTTCCTGCCATGGTGTGCCGTATACAGGCTGGCTTGAGAGCTATAACTGACGGGTTGCTCGTCGACGAAGCTCGACGTGAGAGTTTTCCCAGGGTGGAATTACCATACCTATACTTGATGGGATGGTTGATTCTCCACAATCCCCGGGTGATGTCTCCTGGGTCTGGTAGCAGCTCGGGGGATATATTCTTGCTGAATTACAAGAATTCCTCCTGGAATGTGAGCACAGTTTTAGACTGCCGGCTGGTGTTGAACCTCAGCCACGGTTGGAAGCTCCTCTGTACTGCTTCCCCCGTGCATCGCAATCAATCAGGGGTACGGCTTGAGGATTCAGGTGGAGAGAAGACCGACCTTTCCCCGAAAGCTTTTAACTGGTTGGTCTGTATTAGACCCTCCCATCTGCTATACAGGAGCGAAGATCACTGCTTCTTTGAGCCCTACTTGCCTAGTCGGTTCGCCAGACAGTTTGGGTACGATCAGTTGCATGTGGGCAATGCCGTTACCAGCTTTAGGTCCAGGGGCGGACTCATTGATGGAGCTAGAGGGTGGCGATATTTCATCATGGGTTGTACGAGGGCAACCTTTATTGTGCCGGTCGTTACAACCTCCACGGAGCTTCGCATTCTCCATTCTTACGCCCAGTTCTACGTGGCGATTAACACCTTCCATCGTGATTTCGACGCGCGTGGAAGCTTCCGGGTGCCTTCTCCCAAGCCTGGGGGAAGAGTTGACATCCCTTCGGTTTCTTCGGACGAAGGTGAGGAGTCTGGTACTCCGGACGATCCTCTGGTGTCGGTGCCGAGGTGCGAAGTGCCTCTGCCTGCGGGGGCTTTGGTAGTCCCTTCTGGGAAGCGATGGGCTTCTGCTCTGAAGGAAGTTTCTCTTTGCAAGAGGAGGAAGGAGACGGTTGCTCGTCCTCTCCGCATTCCTGGTTTTGAGGCTCCTGGGAGTGAGCCTGCCTCTCCTTACATCGGGGATGATTCTTTGGCTGGAGGTTCCTCGCCTTCTAGAGAGGGACCTCCTACAGTTCCGGTCATCGATGCCGGAGAATCCTCGTTAGAGGTGGCTGTGGCGGCTACTGCTCCAGGTAGCGGAGCGAGATTGCCTGTGTGGCAGAGGCAGATGGGAGAATCTTTCCCGAGGCCAGCAGCGGGCATGACTCCTGCCGCGTCAGTGAGCGTGTCTAGCGAGATTCCGGCCGATGAACTTCGATCACGTCTTGGTGGAGGCCTGACAGAACTCTCGGTGATGTCGGTCGGCCCACCTCCTTCTCCAGGCATGACGATTCGCATTGTGTCATTAAGGCGTGGTTTAGCTATATCGACTGCAGATGCGTCGTATATGCCGTTGGCTCCGGGTAAATATCGTCTTTATGCCTCCCTTCAGAAAGATTGTCATCATACTGATATTGACTTTCTCGTCTTCTTCTCAGGGGATAGCGCCCACGGGGAGTATAGCGTTGAAGCGCATTCTGGTTTCGCTCGGGCTTCTGACGAGGAGGCGTTCGACTTTGATGAGGAAGTGGCTTCGGAGGCCAGTACGCCCGGAGTAGCTTCGTCACCTCGAGAGGAGGATGAACACGTCGTCGTGACCATGCCTCTTGTGAGTGTGGCGACGACTTCGACCGCCGTTACCGCACCTTCTTCGATTGCGCCATGTATCGATGCGACGGCTGTGGCCACCTCGTCTGTAATCATCCCTGGAGAGGGACTTGCTGACATTGCGGGTGCTCCCGTCGTAAAGTCAAATCTAGTTGCGTTGACCGAGCAACATACCAGCCTTTTCTACACCGGTTTGAGAACGATGGTATCAATGGTGTTAGCGAAGAGTCTGGATTTTGAGCGCCTGAGAAAGACTTCTCTCGCTTCGATCGGGGTCATCAGGGAGCTCGGTGATCCCGGGGTAGTTGACGCCTTGGAGGCGGTGGTTAATGGGTTAGAGCAACCTATTAACGAACATTTGTGGCTGACTCGGGGCCTCGATGCTGATGTTCAGGCTCGGTTTGACCTCATGACTGTGCGGCTTGCTACGAAGCTAGAAAGCCTAGACAACTCTATCCAGAAGCATAAGCTGGAGATGGATAGGAGAAAAGTTGTCGTGGAAGAGGCTCTTGCCGTTGAGACGCAGTGTCGTTCTGAGCATGAAGGGAATGCAACGAGGGTCTCCATGTTGAAGGAAGAACTCGCTCGGGCAGAGGAGTGGGCTTTCCAGTCGTTGGCGGGTCTAGAGGTAGCGTTTGGCCGACTGAGCACAGCGCGACGGGAGTTGGACCGTGCAGAAGCTGCTCGCGCGAGCTGTCTTCGGGCAAAGGCTGATCTGACCCTCACGGACACTCCCGAGGCACGGCTGGAGCAGGCTCGTACCGACGCCTTGGTTCTTAGGAATGAGAGGATAGCTGCGCTGGAGCGGCTGATTCACAATCAGACTCACCCGCCATCATGATGTATCATTTCCCCTTTTTGCTTGCCCAAATGTAATTCTGCCTCCCTCTCGGGAATAAATAAAGGCGACTCTTTTCTGACTTTTGTGGACCCATCATTTTGGAATGTAAATGACAGGTTTTGGTGAGAGTGAAATCATAGGTAGTATAGACATGATAGACTCCCGATAAACTTCTTAGCAGGACACATCTATTCAGAGGTCATACGGACATGATAGAGCGTAACCCTACCAATTGCATTTTGGAAGTAGTTTTGTCAGAATCGAGATCCTTGCTATGTCCCACCCGAGCAGGGGAGATTAAGCATAGTACCTTTTCAGGAATTTGCCGTTGATAGGAGCCATTAATAGGTCTCCATTAGACTGGGCTATCCTGTAGGTGCCGTTCAAGAACGTTGTCTCGATCACATAAGGGCCTTCCCACTTGGGCTGGAATTTGCCTTTACTTCTGTAGGTAAGAATCATCGGCCTTCTTACGGCTAGAACTAGCTCGCCGACCTTGAACACTCTTTCCTTCACTTTATGATTAAAAGTTTTAGAAATGCGTGCTTGGTAGAGCACGATGCGCTGTTGAACTTGTAGGCTTTTCTCGTCTAATCCTTCAAGCTCTTGGAGCCTTAACAGGTCATTCTTTTCTCGAGTCAACTCACTAGTCACTGCTATCCTGAGCGACGGGATCTGGATTTCGATGGGAAGAACTGCCTCGCTCCCGTAGACCAGTGAAAAGGGGGTACAACCTGTAGGTGTTCGTACCATTGTGCGGTATGCCCAGAGACATTCGCCCAGCTTCTCGTTCCAGTCTCTTTTGTTTGAAGAGACGAACTTCTTCAGGAGTTTGATAATGGTTTTGTTGAAAGCTTCCGCCAAACCATTAGCAGCTGGATAATATGCCGTAGAGGCAATATTATGTATTCGAATTTTATCGCAAAATCGATGAAATGCCTGGCTGATGAACTGAGGCCCATTGTCATGGATTATCCTTCAAGGAATCCCAAAGCGATAAATGACGTGGTGCTTGATGAAGCTGATCACGTCAGACGCTTTTACCTCAGCCAGAGGGATCGCCTCTGCCTATTTGGAGAAGTAATCCATGATGGCCAGTATGAACCGGTGGCCTCTGGAGGAGGACGGGTGAATGGGACCGACGATATCCATACCCCATGCTATGAAGGGCCAGGATGCGACCGTAGGATGTAGATATTCAGACGGTTGGTGTATGAAGTCTGCATGAACCTGACAGGCTCTGCATTGTCTTGCATAGCTGATCGCGTCTGTGATCATAGTGGGCCAGAAGTAGCCTATTCTCCTGATACGATCCTGTAGCTTAGGACCGGGCTGATGCGCTCCGTATATACCGTCGTGAGCTTCTCGGATAATCTGCTGTGCTTCGTCGTCTGAGAGATATCTTAATAGCAGTCCGTCGTAGGTTCGACGATATAGGCAGTGTGAAGATGCATCGAAATAGAAGCATAATGATCATCTCTTGACGGATACTGCTTCTTTGGGGTCCTCTGGCAAGATTCCGTATGTGACAAAATCTATGAAAGAACTTCTCCAGTCTCTTCTGGGGGGATCTGTGTTCACAGCGTGGCTGCATTCTATGTGAAGGTTGTTCTTCACGCAGAATAAATATCTGTTAAGAAGGATCACCGAATCTTGCCTTCTTATAGGGGTAGCTAAGTCCGCAGCTAGACTGGCCAGGGCATCAGCTTCCAGATTCTGAGATCGAGGTACATACTCTAGGAAGAACCCTTTGAACGTCATGGCTATCTCGATTGTCGCTCGGTGATAGGGGATGAGGTCTGGATTCTGGACTTCGTATATTCCTCTGACTTGATTGACGATAAGCAGAGAATCACCGAAAGCTTCCAGGGATTCGACCCCCAGCTCTTCAGCGACTTGGAGCCCGATCAACAGGGCGTTGTATTCCGCCACATTGTTGGAGCATGGTTCATTAAGAGAGTATGCCCGGTAGATGATGAGTTTATCAGGAGTGACCAGGACAATTCCTACCCCTGAAACCACGTTTCCCTGGGGACCAGTCCTGGAGGCACCGTCAAAGAACAGTTGCCATGTGTCACTTTCCATTGCGGAATTATACTCTGCAACTTCGTCGGGAATGTCTTCGTATAACTTGGAGGCCTCCGGGATCGGATGAGCAGCCAGAAAGTCGGCCAGCGCTTGGCCTTTGATGGACTTCTGCAGGATGTACACCATGTCATATGGTGTTAACAGCATCGCCCAGGTTGCGAGTCAGGAATTAAGAATACTTGGCTTGCTCATCAGTACTCGAAGAGGGTTAATCCTGGAGATGATATGAATAGTCTGGCCGGTGACGTAGTGCCGCATCTTTTGGATAGCGAACATCAGAGCCAGACATTCTTTCTCCACTGGGTTGTACCGGTGTTCGGCTCCGACCATCATCCTGCTGAGGTAGTAGATAGCCTGCTCATGCCCCACGTCGTTCTTCTGCACTAGAAGAGCTCCTAGCGAATGATCCATTGCTCGGACGTACAGAAAGAATGGTTTCCCCATGATGGGGGGGCACCAGAACTGGCGGACTGGTAAGGTAGCGTTTGATCTCCCCGAATGCTTGCTGACAGGTTTTGTCCTATACGAAAGATACACCTTTCTCCATGAGGTGCGAAAAAGGCTGGCATCTTCCTGAGAGGTTGGATATGAACCTCCGGATATAAGCCAGACGGCCTTGAAATCCCCAGAGTTCCCTCAGATTGCGGGGTGGTCATATTTCTACGATAGCCTGGACTTTGTCAGGGTCCACCTGGATGCCTTTGGCGGTGATAACAAATCCCAGGAATTTGCGACTAGATACGCCCAGGAAGGACTTCGTAGGGTTCATCTTGAGTTAATGTCGGCGCATTAACTCGAATACCGTCCTTAGGTCCTGAATGTGATCATCCTTGAGGCGGCTCTTGACGGCTATGTCGTCTACGTAACATTCTACTGTTTTACGTAAATGTTCATGGAATATGCCGCTCATAGCCCGTTGGTATGTAGCCCCGGCGTTCTTCAATCCGAAGGGCATGACCGTATAGCAATACACTCCCAACGGGGTGCGAAAGGCAGTGTGCTTCTCGTCTTCAGGATGCATCTTGATCTGATTGTATCCTGAGAACCCGTCCATGAAAGACATGCACTCAAAACCGCAGGTGTTGTGATCATGATGTCCGTGATGGGAAGATAAAATTCATCCTTGGGGCAGGCCGTATTCAGATCTCGGTAATCGATGCAGATACGTACCTTTCTATTTTTCTTCATGACTGGGACAACGTTGGCGACCCAGTCGGGATGTTGTTCTTCCCGGATGAACCTACATGCTATCAGCTTTTTGACTTCAGCTTCAATGGCGTCCATCATGTCCGGTCGGAACCGGCGTTGGTGCAGCTTCACAGGCTTTGAGTCAGTCAATATGTTGAGTTTGTGAGTAGCCGCCTTCGGGTCTAGGCCCGGCATGTCTCCATAATCCCATGCAAAGACGTCGACGTATTCCTTTATCAGCTGTATGATTTCTTCCCTTTCGGCTGGTGGAAGATTGTCACTGATAAATATCGGCTTTGGCGAAAGCTCACCCCCAACATCGATTTGGATAACTTCGTCTTTGGTTGGAGGTTCCCTCTGTTCGAAGCGAAATTCCCACTGCGTATCCATTTGTTGAGCCCAAGAGTCATTTTCAAACGGCTCAGAATCTCGTTCCTCTACTTTTGAGGGATCTGTCATCACCATATTTGCTGATAGTGCTTGTTCGGGAGCACTAGGTGAGTCGGGGGGTGACGAGCCGTCCCAGGAGGAGGAAAAGATGTCCTCATCCGACATGGAAGCCGTAAGGGAGGTGGCATACCCTAACCCGAAACGAGTTTATTGGTAGCGGGGGTCGCCGCGTGGCGGCGTTCGTCTGCCTCTTCCATAGTTGAGGCCCGGCTTTCGCTTCAAGTCGTAGCCCATGTTTTGCATGATCTTCAGCGCTTGAGGGCTGTATCGATGAACCTGCATCTTCCCAGTATCATCATCGAAAGGATCTTCCTGGATGGCTGGTTGATTGCGCATGCGGCCGAATACTATTGGACGCTGACTGCTGCAGGTAGGCGGGATTATGAAGATAGAATCTTTATGCGGTCCATACGTTGTGATGACGCTGCTTCCCAGATATGCGGATGGTAGGAGTTCATAGCTTCTAAGAACTTTCGTGCTATGGGTTCTACCTCATCACGGGGAGTGGGTTCCTGATTTGGAATCTGAGCATTAATGTACTGGAAAAGAGGATGTTTATTGCCATCTGGAACTCCGTTCCTGGTCATGTTTACATCGGTCGGCTGCTCGTCGCGCCGAAGGTTGATGACCAAAGGTGGAGGCTTCTGGTTCAGAGTAACCACTGGAGAATTACTTCCTTTCCCTGAGCTGGATCTGTTCAGGTGAATAGCCATGGGCTCTATGGCTTTTGGACGAGTGGTTCGTCCTTTCACTCTGATCGACAACGGTAGTGCGGTAGAGGGTTCTCCTGGCTCCCGGTGGGATTCCTTCTCTGTCTTGCCCGCCACTTCTTCCGTGTGGTCCTGCGAGTACAATACGGCGTCGGAATAGTAGGACTCTACTCCTTTAAACGGGTTTAGGTCGGCCACCTCCGTTTGTACCATTCCTTGGGGGTCTACATATTTAAGACATTGATGTAGAGTTGAAGGAACGATGTTGTGATCGTGGATCCACGGTCTTCCCAGCAAGATATTGTAGGATACCTCTGAATCGATCACGTAACATGTGGCCACCGATCTGAGGTTGCCAATCTGGATCCTCAGGCAAATCTTCCCCAACGGCTTACTTCTTCTGGCGTTGAATCCCACGATTGTAGTGGAGGTGTAAGCCAGTTCGCTGGTAGGAATCCTCAATGGTCTGAGCAGACTGTGCGGGATGATGCTGATCGATGATCCCGGATCTATGTGAATCCGATCAACCTCCATGGAACCGACGTACCCGGTGTAATAGAGGGGCCTGTCATGCCTGTTATGTTTTAACAACATGTCGTCTTGGATGAAGGTGATATTTGGGACCACCTCCATCACACTGTGGCATTGAGGGCACGCCACTGGTTCTTCGTCGGGAGACTTGAGCTGGGTCAAGCATGCCTCCACCTGCATCAGTGCTTCACTCAAGGCTAGATGAGTGTCTTGGGAGAGCCTGAGTAGCTCAAAGATGGAGAGCCTGGCCGGTGTATTAGCCAGTTGGGCTAGGATGTCGAAGTTATACGGCTTCTCAAAACCTTTGTTCGAAATATTTTTCACAGGTTTATCGAAGCGCACTTCTCTTTGTTTTCCTTTGTCCGCCGGCGTCGGTTTTGAAGGGTTGGCTTCCGGTATGACGGGGCTTGGCCCTGCAGGTTTGGCAGCTAAAATGTCTGCCGGTATATCCTCCTGACTTGCTCCGTAGTCGTTGAGGTAGGCTCTCCCTGACCGAGTTGCAGCAAGTACCTCGTCTTCGTCTGATGGCGAAGAATTTACGACCATATGGCATGGTTTGCACTTTGAGCTCCTCCTAGACGCAGCTTTAGTAGCTTTAGTCTCTTCCTCGAGCTCTGACACCAAATCTGGATGAACCCACATAATCTCGCCCTGACGGGTGGTCAGGGGTACCAGGTCATGATTTTGATCCCTAGCCGGAGGGAGATTGACGATGTCCATTGTGGCTCAGGAAATGGGCGTAATACCGTCCATGACTTCTTGGGGAGGCAGATCGTCGAACCGCAGAGAGATCATGTTGGCTGTGACCGTTTTCTTGGTGTTGTGCAGGGTGATGGCCTTAGCATCGATCAACCCCTGGATCTTCCTTTTCAGTACATAACACACCTTTGTTGGGTGGTGTACGTATCTATGGAAGATACATTATTTGGGGTCGTCGGTACTGCCGACCTCTTGGGGCCGCCTTAGCTCCGGCAGGGTGATCTTGCCACTTTTGACGAGACACTCAAATATACTAGGGATATCATCGTCGTCGAAAGAGTAGACCTCGACGGGCCTGGAAGTCCCGGGCTTTGTCTGCGTGGTCGCTGTCGTCTTTTGTCTGGACGTATTGACCGTCAGAGCTTCTTTTCCCTTGGAGCTGCGAGGATGGTCGCCGCTGGGAGATGACCTTTTGCCTCTATCGGAGGCGGAGATCATGATGCCATTGTCGCGCGCCTTGCGACTATTGTCTTCGGCGGCCACTGCCGAGACGATGAACGAGGGCCACTCATGGAACTGATATGGTCCTGTGAACACCGAGACTATAGGAAGGAGGTTCTTCTTGCAAATGTCTACTAACGCCGAGTCTGGAACTCTTGGAGGCATTTGTAAGGTGGCCTTATGAAAATGTTCGACGAAGGTGCGAACGTCTTCCTTTTCCCTTTGCTTGACTTCAATGAGGGAGGACATAGACATGTCCATTCCACCCTCGTAGAATCGTGTGAAGAATAGCTCCTTGAAGTCCTCGAAGAAAGTAATGCAGTTGTCCGCCAAGCTACGGTACCACTGATAGGCTACTCCTGAGAGGCAGCCCTTGAACACCCGAGTGAGGAGGGCGTCATTCCCTTGTAGCAACACCGTCATCATACTAAAATAGTTCATGTATTGACTTGGTGATATTTTTCCTTCGAACAGAGCCATAGTCTGAGGTTTGTACTTCGGAGGAAAAGGGACTTCTTCCCAGATAGCCGGGTAAGGCTGGTTGATTCCCAGTTTCTTGAGCTGATCTTTGTGCTTCAAGGCGTCAAACTGGGCTTTCAACTCCCGCACTGCCTGCATCGGATTCTCAGTTGGAAGCGGAGGGACTGCTGACTCTTGATCTAGAGCAGGTTCTTGGCTTGGGTTGGATGGTGGTAAGTCCACCCCCACACGTATCTGAGTTGGCGGGACCGACGCTTGAGCCATGGCAGTCGCATATTGAGTTAGCATCATCTGGTGCATGTTCTCCATTACGGATTGCATTTGCTTCAGAGACGTCTCTAGCACAGTGATGCGTTGTTTCGCGTTTCCTGAAGCCTCCTCGCGTTCGTCTTCAATGGCGTAAGCTTCCACTTCCCTGGGTGTCATCGAAGGATTAGTATAGGTCACCGCAGAAGTTGACTCTTCACTCTCAGCATCTGATATGGGAGATTGGCGACCCCCAGCGTCGGAATCAGACGAGTACGGAGCTGGTTGCTGTGACCTTGCCCGGGTGTTTTGGAACACCCCAGCTTTAGTGCTCCAGAGGAGGTCTTCGAATCTTCTTCGGCTCGGAGGCCCAGAGGGATGACGTCTTGAGCTCGACCTTCTTCTGGGTATGCGTGAAGCCATGTTCACGGACGCATACGCGTGCTCTTCTTCCGAAAAAAACTGAGAGTAGCTCAATCGGTCGAAGACCGACCGTTTTGCTTTAGAACAGCAGAAGTCAATCACAATCTTATGACTATTACAACATTGCTCTCTAGGGGGCGTAATAGACATGTTGGGAGGTCCCCTCTCCTTACGCTTCTGGATTAGGCATTCGCGTAGGTCAGGAGTAGCAACCTGAGCTTGCTTTACGCCGCGGGACTTCGCCTGGCGTAATTTGGAGATTCGCTCAGACTGGCGTAAAGCTGAAGAGGTCCTCAGTCGGCCATCGGCTTCTCGCATAATCCGGAGGGTAGGCAGATTATTCTCTTGCTGGCGTAAAGGCCGAGAGGCTGAATATTCGCCTGCTTGCTTCCCCTTGCGGAGATCACCGCACTCATCTGTTTTACCATAGAAGTCAGATGTTGTTTCGCGCGTGGAGCGTGATCTGTTCTTCCGATTTTGCGTTGAGGCACCATCGAAAGTTTTGTCTGTACCGCGCATAGCGGGAGACTGATTCCTACGCGTAGAGCGCAGTGGATACTTCTGGGTTAGCGCAGAGGCCTTGCCCGAAGTTTTGTTTGTACCGCGCATAGCGGGAGACTGGTTCCTACGCGTAGAGCGCAGTGGATACTTCTGGGTTAGCGCAGAGGCCTTGCCCAAAGTTTTGTCTGTACCGTGCGTAGCGGGAGACTGAATTTTACGTGCAGGGCACGGAGGGAGCGATGCTACCACCTCATTGGTCGGAGAGATCGGAGAGATCGTAGAGATCGGAGAGTCCACAGGAATGGTTGAGGATGTCTTGGGCATCCACACTTTGTGCAGCTTCCTGTTGTCTTGGACGGAGAGAGAGTGAGAGCTACCCCCGGTTCGAAGAATGTCTTCGTAAGCAGACTGGTCGAAATGAACGACCAGCGTCTTCTTTACGGTTCCTATAGATACCGCATCGCGTTGAGCAATTACTTCCTCGTCAGAAGAGAAAGACGTCCCCAGCGGAGTCGCCATCTTGTTTATGGTATTAAACGAAAGAATGAAAGTGTATTTCAATGACGGGATTTGTGCGAAACCCGCGCCCTTTGGTTTACAAACAAACTTGTACAATGTAATCCTATACGAGGATGTGGGAGTATAATTTATTTAATCTGGGTATAAATTGCTATAGGTGTCTGATCTGCGGTCGATCACTTTGGCCCTTGGACCACGCGATGTTGAAGAAGTGCCGTGGAAGAAAGGTAGCAGCTTCGAATATTGTAGGAGAGGGTGGATGCACGATGCCGAAGTCATCGATCTCCGCTCTTTGCCTGAGCTCTGGGCTCTCTCTCTCTCTCTCTACTCCTCCTTGTTCGATCTTCTCCAATTGTCGACCTTGGATCTGATATTGGTATTCTTGACCAAATTTTTCGACCTTGTTCCCCATTGACAGGGGCCTCTATTTATAGAGTCTTTGGTGACAGTGACCACTCCGTTGGTGTAGCAACCGAGGAGTGAAAAGTACAGCACCCTTTTACACAACGGTTAAAGTAACCAATGCCTACGTATAGATGATCTTTTGACTGAGCGGGTGATGTGGGTCCAACTAAGGGGACACAACATGTACGGTTGCTACTAAGATCACGGCGTAAAAGCTATGTGGGTAGGTATCCATTGTGTAAAAGAGGTTGGCGTAGAAGTCAAATGTCCATCACCATGGCATAGAAGCCAAGTAGGCATAAAAGCCGAACAGGCATAGAAGCCGAGTAGGCATGGAAGCCGAGTAGGCATAGAAGCCGAACAGTCGTAGAGACTGAGTGGTCGTAGAGACTGAGTAGACGTGGAAGCCGAGTGAGCACAGATCCTGAATGGGCGTAGAAGCCGCTGTATATCGTGCCAGAATGGGCGTAGAAGCCGCTTGAGCACAGATCCTGAATGGGCGTAGAAGCCGCTGCTTACCGTGCTGATGTGGACGCCTTAGCCGGAATTATGGCTTTTGAAGATATAACCAAATCTCTTGCAGAGATTTGCCATCATCTTATGTATTAAATGCGGAGGCGTGTTTCGAAGGTCTGTAGGCCTTCTGTACACCCGTCACAGAGACGTGTCTTGAGAGAAACTGTCACCGCTCTGTGCAATTAGACGTGGAGACGTGCCTCGAATCCCGTACGAAGTGCAGCTTTTAACGTGGCAGGCGGTTTGTCTGCTGCAGAGCGTAAAACAGCTCATGTTTGCCTGTGTAAAATAGGGCAGCGTATTCCCTTGTATGCAAAAGAGCGGTTTATGCTGAGGGGACTCCAGTAAATGACGGTTTGGTGATGTTTTACCAAATCCTCTGCATTAAATGGTGAGATCCGCCATCATACTGTGGGACGCGTCCCGAGAGGTCTGCCATCGTTTTCAGCCGTCGTCTGGGTAGCCGTGCATCACCTTTTGTCAGGAGTCAGAGGTCAGATTCACTGCGTAACTTGACAGGTTCATTTCGGGGAAGATAAAGCATTCCTCGTACGCTATAACGCTGCTTTGAGAGTGGATGAGTTTTACGCCATGGAGGCGATGAAGAACTCTGTTCACGCTGGAGCGGCCTGGACGTACTGCACTTATGCAGATGGTCCTTTGAGCTTTATTCTTTACACTGTATTTTAGCGGAGAAAACTCTGTTGTACGCCTGATGGCTCTGAAGGCCTCTGCTTACGCTGCTCTGTATCAAGAGGCTGCGTAGCTCTTCCCAGCGTATTTTTCATGCTTCTACAGCAGTGAGCTGCAGCAGCAGCAAAAGCAATAAACTGTAGCAGCAGCAAAAGCAGTGAGCTACAGCAGCAGCAAGAAGCAGCAGCAGAAGCAGTAAGCAGCAAGCAGCAATTAAAAGAAGCAGCAGCAGCCGCAACAACAGTAAGGAGCAGCAGCATTGAGGGTGGAAAATTAATAAGTAGATTAGTGTGGGTTAGTATCAAGGTAATTTGGTTAAAATAATTAGATTTGTGAGTTTAGGAAACTAAGTGTCTATCCTAGTGTTAAGATTGGATAGTATCTCGAAGATTAGGTAAGTTATAGATTATGATATTGGTATCAAGGTATTATACTAGGTTATGAGCTAGTAGTCTAGATGAGATAAGATGATAAATATGACTTAAGGTAATGATAAATACCTAGTAGAGCTAAGTTATAATCTATATGTTAAGGTAATATGTAATACTCATAGACTAAGATACTAGTGTTTATATAAGGGTAATGGTTAAGGTATTAACTATAAACTAAGGTATTAGTATATATCAGGATAGTTACAAGGGTAAATACTAATTAGTAGAGATATTGATATATATTATATGTAGATATCTAATTAGTATATGTGATATCTAGTATCAATATATATTTATTTATCTAATAGGTATATTAGATACCTAGTATTACAGGATTGGTATATATATATATATATATATATATATATATATATATATATATATATATATATAGTGATTACCTTAGTATCGAGAATACCAAGGTTTTGTGATACCAAGGTTAGTTCGGCTAGTCTAGGATGAGTAGTGATATCAGTATTAAGTATTGGGTCAGATATGTATTTCTAATTATGATACTCTAAGTTAAGCTATTATTTATTAGCTAGTTTGGCTTATACTCAAGGTATTGGATTTGTGTATCAAGAGGGGTGTGTAGGTGGTATGATACCGTATTTGGCTCAAAGCCAAGGTATCCACTTAGCATTAGTTTAGCTAGGGGTACTATATATTTTTATCTTGTATATATATATTATTGTATTTTCATATATAATAATTTATGTATCTTATGATATGGTTTAGTGTTGGTATCCTAGTATCCTAACATAGCTAGTATAGCCTAGTTACATAGCGTATGGACCCAATATCCTAGAGATGGACTCATACAACCAAGAAATAATTAGTTTGACAAAGTTTGACTAGTTTGACCTAGAGTTGACCTAGTTTGACTATTTTGACTTAGAAATGGCTTTATGACCTAGAATTTGACTAGTTTAACTTATTTTCATTCAAAAATCTTGTATTAATATAATATTCCATATATAGTTCTGTGTGACACACGTTCGAATACCGTTTTGCATTATTTGCTCTGGACCACAGACGAGTACATTCTCTGATAGTTTTTATTATTTGATAATTACTATAATGCAAGTATTTAGAAACATATTACTTGATTCATGGCACATTGGTACACAGACTAGTATACACATGGATATTCAGTCAGGGGATGTTATTTATTATTTTATTATTCTTCGTGTTCTCATATGGTTATTAGACAATATTTAATATTAGACAATGTTTAATGTTTTATAATATCTTGAGTATCTTGCATCGTAATGTGTCATGGTTGGATCCATTGTACTAGTCGAAAAAAGAGGAAGTGTTAGCTAGATATGTGATCAAAGTCTAGACAATATTCAATGTTTAATGTTTATGTAGACAATGTTTATCCAACGTTAGACAACGTTCAACCCAAGCCGATCACTTATCTAACTAGTATTTCAATCACTTAGTATAGTTGTAGTTCTTCACCATATTCTATTTTCATTGTCTTGTTCTATTTTATTGTGATCAGTATATACCATATTGCTCTTGTTTACCTGTTTCTTTTATCATAGCATGATATTGTTCATTGTTTCTTGTCTTGTATTATATTCTCTATTTCTGTTTATAGTCATTATTTATTAATTGGAACTGTTATTGGGTTGTACTTCACTCCAATCCTGACTGAATATATTTTTTAGATGACTGGTTAGTGAGGATGTGTCTCACCTACTACGGGCTAATAGATGGAGTGTCACCTGAGGATGTAGTGTCAGATACTGAGGCCATTTAGATTTCTACATCTTGTAGTAGTTGTTTCTAGTTAGACTTTGGATTGTATTATTATTTTGAGATCTTGAGTTGTGTTTAGATATTGAGTTGGACCTGTGATGTATTGAGACTTGTATTCTTTTCTTTTTATTCTATATCTTGCTTAAATCTTTCTTTAGTATTTATATATGATTGAGTATTGACTACCCTTTATTATATCATCAGTTTGCTCCTCCATTTGGAGTTGAGATGGCATAACAGATATTATATATATTTTGTGTGAGATATTAGATAGTATAGAAGACCGAGACAACATTCTACCGCAGATGTTGCAACATTGGCTGGAAGTACCCACGTACTCATGCCCCTATACGGGGTACGGGTCATAACAGTTACGTGGATGATATCGCCATTAAAACCTGTCTTAAAGATGGTCATCTTCAAGATCTAAATATGGTGTTTGAATTAATGCGCCAGCGCCAACTCAAAATGAACCCGACCAAATCCTTCCTAGGAATATCCAGTGGCAAATTCCTCAAATTTGTTATAACTTTCAAAGGCATCCATATTGATCCTGATAAGGTTAAAGCCATCCACGAGAAGCGTCCTCTAGGTAATATCAAAGAACTTTGTGGACTGCAAGGTCGTTTGTCATACTTCAGAAGGTTCATCTCAAATCTCTTTGGATGATGCCGATCTTTCACTCAATTAATATAGAAATGTGTATCATTTGTTTAGAACAAAGCATGTTAGCAAGCATTTAACGACATCAAATGATATCTTATAAATCTTCCAATTTTGGTGCCTCTAATTATAGGAAAACAATTTATATTGTATGTTCGAGCAATGGATTATTCTCTAGGAGCTCTTCTCGCACAGAAGATTAATGAAGGCCATGAACAGGCAATCTACTATCTCAGTCGAATAATGGTCGGTGCCGAGCATAGATACAATCTTATAAAAAAATAATGCAAGCTCTGATAATCTTTATTCAAAAGATACTACACTATGTGACAGGTCAAACTATTCATGTCATATCCAGAGAGAATCATCTCCAGGTATTTATGACCAAACCAAGCACGCTTAATTCTTGAATGGCTACATGGGTAATACTGTTATCACCTTATGACATGGTATATATATCCCACAAAAAGAAGTGAAGGGTCAAGCGCTAGCCGATTTTCTAGCAGCTCATATAATACCAGAAACCTCCAACCTGTATGATGAAATTCCTGACAAAGTCTTGGAATCTAATATGGTGATGGGAGATGACACCTGGTAATTATTCTTCGATGGCGCATCAAGAATAGTACCTACAGGCAACATCATATCCAGAGTAGGCATAGTCCTAGTATCTTCTGGCAAACTACTCATTCATCATGCATATTCTCTAGTGAACCATGTTCCAATAATATGGAAAAATGCAATGCTCTACTCATTGGCCTTCAATTAGCCAAACAATTGGATATAGAGTATCTTGAAGCCTACGAAGATTCTATGATAATAGTCAATCAGACTAGGGGGAGTATGAGGTTCGGCACGAAGACCTCATCCCTTATCATCAAGTGGAAATTGAGTTGGCTTTTACCTTCTAGGGGTTCTTCATTGAGCATGTTCCTCGATCATAGAATATGGAAGCAGATGCCCTTGCCAGTTTAGCAGCATCGTTGGCCATCCCTCTGAAAAGATAATATTTGATCACATTGACGAGTCAAGAGTTGTTATGTGTAAAGAATAACCTGCACATTGAATAGAACTTCGTCATAAATTCAACCTCCATTGATGAAGATTGGAGAAACCCTTTTATAGACTATTCTGCTTATGGGATCCTTCTAGAAGATCTGAAAGAAGCTACTTCTATTAAGAGACGTTCTCTCTGATTCTATTATAATGCCTTATCTAAGAAATTATATCGTCGTTCATATGATGGGCGGCTATTGCGTTGTTGCTCTAACATTGAAGCAAGATAATCACTTCACGAAGCTCACGACGGCATCTTTGAAGCAGACTGCGAGTGGCGCAGGACAGACAACGGCATTGGGCCGACAGCCACCGTAGACCCCTTGAGTTTCAAGTATAGGTTGTTATTTTTCTGGCTGGTGATTATTTTGTTTTGGACTATGTGTTGAGACTGTTTTGTTCAAGATTGGCGATCTAGTGTTCCTACGGATTTCTCCGACGTGGGACACGATTCATTTTGGTGGAGGTGGGAAGCTTAGTCCACGCTACATCGGACCCTTCGGTATTCTTACGAGGGTCGGTGCAGTGGCGTATAGACTAGACTTGCCACCTGCACTAGAGGGAGTGCATGACATGTTCCATGTGTCGCAGCTGAGGCGGTACGTAGCAGACCCTAGTCACGTACTAGATCACTCAGAGATCGAGGTTGGTCCGACTTTCAGCTACCCTGAGCAGCCCGTAGAGATCTTGGATCGCAGAGAGAAGGTATTACGGAACCAGACTATTCCTTTGGTTTGTGTTGCATGGAGATATCACTCTCCAAGGGAGTCAACCTGGGAGAGAGAGGACGAAATGCGCGAGCAATACCCGTATCTCTTCGAGATTTGAGGTATAATTCCTTATATGTTTTTGTTCTTGTTCTATTTCAATCCAATTTCGAGGACGAAATTTTTTTTAGGAGGGTAGACTTGTCACTACCACATTTCCAAATTAGGACATTATTATAATTTCCCTATTTAATTTATTGTGTAATAAATATGTGTGATGAGTTATTAAATAATAGGGTATTCTTAATGCGTAGGTTTTACGTTTGAACTAAAAACCCATTAGGTTTAACCCTTGTGACCAAACCCTAATTGGTATTCTATTTTTAGTGAAATCCTAGGTGAATAACTAAATCCTAACTAAATTAAGTTCTTCATGACTAATCATGGAGGGCTAATTAAACCTTGGCATTAGAAACCCTAACCCTAGTCCTATATAATGAGGGGAAGCCTCCCTCAAGCCTCTTCCTTCATGAAGAAAGTCCTAAACCTAGCCTCCATTAGAAAAACCCTTCCTTCCCCAAAAATTTTAGAAATTATAAACCCTAGAAATCTTTTTCCTCCTACATCAAGAGAAATCTAGGAGCTTGGACCAAGAAGGCTTGAAGAAAGAGGACCTACATTGAGAAACCATCTCCCAATATGTGAGAATCCGATTTAACCCCATTTAATTCTGTTTTTCATTATTATTTGGCCATAAGGAGCCCACCATTTGTTTTAGATTTCATTTTTGTGGTTTTCCCATGAATACCTAGGTGAATCTAGGGTTTAGGTGTCCCAACGTTGGTTTTCCCCCAAATTCGTGAGCCCTAGTTATTGTAATGTGTATTTCTACACGAATACATCTCATACACATAAATCTGATCTCGATTTAGGGTTTTGATTTGGGTTTTCGGGATTTCTTGGTTTGGAATATGATTTTCAGCCCTAGGTGTTCGATGAAATGCCTCTTAGGGGTTTACCTATCTAATGTATTCTAATATTGCATGTTTTGATATACATAAATATAAACATAGGTATATTTGCATATGTGTATAGATAGGTTTGTGTGATTTGGAGAAGGAAATGCATTGGGGAGGTTACTGTACAGTCGGGTTTTCCCTATGACCCTGCATGACCTCGAGATTCACTGTGTGAACTATGTGTCCAGTGTTGAGCAGTTTGTATTAGCTCACTGTGTTCTGTATATCAGTATATGGAGTGAGGGACTTGTGTTTTGGCACTGTGGGAAAGTTCAGAGTGTAGAGTCACGTTCCAGGTTCTAATGTATCGGTAGCAGTGTAGGATCTCTCTGTGATTGTGTGTATACTTGTGGGTGAATGTGTCGTGTCTATGGGAGTATGAGTGTCTCGATGATACTGACACTTGGGTCCTGTGTATAAGTTTCTGAGTGAGCTGTGGTTAGTGTATCAATAGGATCTGTGGGTTAATATATCAATAGTTAAGTTTCAGTGTCAGTTGTTAAGATTCAGTTAGTATCAGTATTTGGGGAGAGGGGATAGAGGATCAGGTTCAGCAGTGAGTGCTTGGTTCCAGTATATAATTCTATGTGAGTTTAGTGAGAATCAGAATGGGTGTCCAGGCACCTATGTATCAGTAAGGGGTTGATAGATTAGGGTGGTCTGAAAATAGTTCAGATTTTTAAGTATAAGGTTTCTGATACTTAGTATCAATAGGTTTGTGAAGTTCCTGTTTTCAGTAAGGGGTTGAGTGTCTTCCAATGAATATCTCAGTATTGGGGAAATGAGTAGTAGATTTTGCTAGAGTTTAGGCTTTGCATGTTGCCAGTAGTCTTATGCTTCTCTCAAGGATTGAGCCATGTATGTATGGTAACTTGGTTCAGTGAATGCTGAGTTTAGTAAGTTTCCCTGTGTTAGTTGTGTTCAGTGTGTCTTGACTGAGCTCAGTGTACAATGAGGATTGCTTGCACTCGTGTGCAACTGCAGTAGCAGTATCGGGTAGCAGTATCAGCTAGAGGGTGTTGTGCCAGTGTCAGTATCTGGGTGTATCAGTAAGTTGGTATTAGAGTGTAGAGTATCAGTTTCTTGAGTGCCATTGTATGGTTTCGGTGTGTTTAGTTCTAGGTAGTGCAGTGGGAGGTGAAGCTGTGTAGTATGTGTTTGTACACTCAGTCAGTTCAAAATTAAAAATTGGCTACAGTTGCGTTGTGTATCAGACATTAGGGGACTGTATCAGTATACAGTGAGGTGCCAGGTGAGGAGTTGGTAAGTGTCGAGTGTCTGAGTGAAGTGTAGAAGGGTGCATTGGTTGGAAATTAGGAAGTATCAGTATCTGTATTGAGTGTCAGTCTTGAGTCTCAGTGAATTTTGTGTTTGAATGAAGGGAGTGAGCTCCAGTTCACTTGTGTGGTATTGTATTATATTTCAGTACAGCTAGCTATTAAGTGAATGAGTGAGCATTGAGTGTAGGGTGTTAAGGTTTGTATGTGCACTGTGATATAAGGGAGATCTATGCAGTGAGCATCTTCTGCAGTTCTGTATTTCAGTTATGTATCAGTTAGAGTACAGTTCTGCATTTTAGTTGTATCTAGGTGTAGTGATCAAGGTATATGTTGTTGCCTTTAGTTTTTGGCTCAGTTGGTTTCCTGCAAGCTGTGGCATGCTTGTGCTGGCCCTCTTGTAACCTTGCCCCAACCTGGCAGTCTTGTGTATTACTTCCCTAAGGGACACAGTGAACAGGTTGCAGCTTAATACTGAACTGTGGCTATACTTTTGAGCTCTGATACTCTTTAGGTATCAGTGTTAATGCTAGTGTATCAGAGTATTGAAGGTGAGTTGATTTTGAGTATTGGTTTGGGTTTGAGTATAGGTTTTGAGATACCAAGGTAAGAAGTTACTTGTTCCCTAAATAGTAGATACTTATATACCCTAAGTTAGACTATTAGCTAGGAGTAGTATCATATGTATACATTATATGGGTATGTATAATATGATGCAGTGTATACAAATGTTAGTTAGTGTGGAAATCTCTACAAGTAATTATATATATATTAGCAGTAGTTAATATAGTTGGCAATGACTAGTATAGTTAAGTATGGCATAGACAGCTCACCAAAGACCTAGAAATGATCATGTACCTAGCATAGAATTAGGTATGCATGTAAGCCTTTTCAAAACACTTTTGATATAGATATTTGATATTTTAGGTGATTGTGATTTCATCTTGGACATCGATCATTGCACCTTCCTCGGGACCACAGGCGAGTACATTCTCTGACAGTTTTTGTTTTGTTGATTAATTCTATAATTCTAGTTGTATTATATACTTGATTCTGACACTGTGGATACACGGGTTAGCACCCTAGATACTAGTCATGAGGAGTCATGATTGGAATCCATCATGCTAGCCGGGGATGGGGAAATATTAGCAGATTATGTGATCATACCCCACCTTACATGCATCATAGCTCACCCCACACATCACGTCGGGTGTAGCCTGACCATTTACATGCCTCATAGCCTGATATATATAATTAGCCTGACTATTGCTCGCATCATAGCTAACCAGATGGATAGCCTGACCTCACATGTATCATAGTCAATCATATATATCAAGCCTGATCTCGTCCGAAGCCGATCACATAATAAACTGATATTTCAAATACTTAGCCAGATGTTTACTCTTATTTCAGTTTCACTTGTTCTAGCATCCACTTATATATTTATTCATTGCTAGATGTTCCATTGCTCATTTCATATTCTCTAGTACTCTATATTTTCAGTATTTATTTTATCTTGTATTCCTTACATTGTTTTATAATTTTTGTTAACATAAATGAAACTGCTGTTTAGTGTTTATGCTTCGCTCCAATCCTGACTGGATAACATTTTTAGAGGACTTGGAGGATTTCTGTCCTACCCACTACGGCACGGGAGCAGAAGGGGATTTCATACCAGAAATTCCAGAGGAATTATCCATCTTAGAGGAGATTCTACCTACAGGCACTTAGATTGTCCTATTTTATGTATTATTGTTCTAGACTGAGATATGGGTTGTATTATTGTAGTGACTTTTGAGGACATCTAGACTCTAGACTTGTATTTATATTTGTGTTGATTTATGTCTGAACTCTTTAGCCTTATTTTTTATCGTGCCATTTACTTTCCTTAGTCTTGTGGTTGAGTATATTATAAACTGTGGATTCATGTTTTATCATTGTCCTCCTTATGGAGTTGAGACCATTGAAAAGATAAGTTATGTTTGAGACCTAGACAGCATTCTACCGACGATGCTGCGGCGTAGGCTGGACGTACTCACGGCTCATGCCCAATTTTTGGGTGCGGATCGTGACACATTTTTAGTGGTGACCCACACTGGTCTAGATTCGCATTTAGAGCGATATCGTAGTGGTGCTCGCTTAGATTATTGCTACGAGCCAATTTTAGGAGATAGGTGATGAGAACATAAAATGTCATATTTTTATTCCTTAATGTATACTCCTTTATGCTCATTTGATGTCTAAAGATACTCATTATTTTTATATTTTGATCTAGGATGCAATTGGAGTCAGTAAATGCAAAATGGAGCTAATTATCAATTCTGGACAGTTTTGATACCTTGTAGAAAAATAGTCACAACTTGCTCATCCGAAGTCCAATTGAGCTGATCTAAATTGATTCGGAAAGCTAAGTGATAGAGGTACAATTTTACTGTTTTGAGTTTTGCGAGATTCTAGTTGCATCTTAGACCAAATCAGACTTGAAGTTGAGTCAACTATGCTGTACGCGAAAAGTGGAGCTGAATTAACCATTTCCCAACTTGTTCAAAGATTTTATTTTATTGTTTGGGTTGTTGTAACTCTTAGAGGATTTGTGGGAAGATATTGTGATCTTCAAACAACTAATTTAGAGTGTATAAAAGGGGTAGAAATCAGGAGGAAATGGAGAACAACACACAACTCTTCTTCCTCTTCTCAAATAATTTTTTGAAGTATTCATGAACGTGCGGTGCTAAAAGTCTTGTTGGTCAAAGGAAACAGAAGCCTTGGAATCAATAAAATTGTGAGATCTAAATTATTTTATTTGTTTGATTTATGCTTTGAGTATTGAATATTTTTCTATGCCTACTTTCATGATTGTTTTGTTTAATTACTAGGAGGCTTACTAGTCTATTATCCATTTCGATCTACTGCTAAATTAGATATCAAATCCGTAATTGTTTGATTTTTCTAATTTATGAAGCAACCAAGATTTAATAAACTGCTTTGTTTTATTAGATCTTAGAAGAAAAACTTTTGACAAAATTAAACGCAACCGCTTGTGCTTGTGTTGTTTTGCTTCATCGATCTCTTTGTTCTTTAAGAAATTACTAGATTAAATCTTCAGCGTTTATCTTGGATTATTTAGTAATTAAAGCTAATTAGATCGCTTGTTTCTAATTATCTAAGTCTAAGAGAGATAGGAAATACTTCCAACGGTGAATATTCAAAGTATGATAATTTATGTTTGCATCAATGATCAATTTTAAGTTTCCAATGGTGGATGTTGACTGAGACCAACATTTATTTCTTTGATTGTTTTAATACTTTAATTGTTTTTAGCTCTTTTTAATTTGCTTTGATCCAAAATCCTCCTCCCATCTTATTTCACATAGCATAAAGATTAACTAATTACTCTCTGTCGGAACGATCCTTACTCTCACTACTACATATTATTTCAAGAGTAAAGGTTTTATTTTTGGGTGCATACGACAGCACGCCAAATTTTGGCGCCGTTGCCGGGGAGTAATTTTAGTTATTTTTTGTGTCTTTTGTGATCTTTTCTTATAATTAAATTATTTTTGTTTATTAGCAAACAAAAAAACAAAAAAAAAACAAAAAAAAACAAAAAAAAACAAAAAAAAACAAAAAAACAAAAATTTATTCTCATATACTTTTCTTGATTGCTTGCTATCATTTTATTAGTTGTTTATGATTGCAACTCGATCTTCTAATCAAAGTGATTTTTAGAGTGATCCAGAAATAGAAAGAACTCTGCGCAGGTTAAGAAAGGAAGCTCAAAGAAACTCTAACAAGAACGACCCTGCTACGGATTTCTTACTCTCTTGCAAATCTAATCCTGAAGAAGAGAAAGTCATGGCTGCAAATAGAACTTTGAAAGAACTTGCAGCCCCTGATTTGAACCAACACCCTTTATGCATTACATTTCTTACTTTAGATGCTACTATTAGTTTTGAATTAAAATCTAGACTAATACATTTATTACCCACTTTTTATGGCCTTGCAGGTGAAGATCCTCATAAGCATGTAAAGGAGCTTCATGTGGTATGCACAACTATGAAACCTATGGGGGTATCCGAAGAGAAAATCAAATTAAGAGCATTTCCGTTTTCTTTAAAGGATTCGGCTAAGGATTGGTTCTATTATCTACCCTCTGGGAGCATTGTAATATGGAACGAAATAAAGAGACTATTCTTGGAGAAGTACTTTCCCGCTTCAAGGGCGGCCAATATCCGAAAAGAAATTTGTGGGGTAAGGCAACACAATGCAGAGTCTCTCCACGAGTACTGGGAACGTTTTAAAAAATTATGTGCAAGTTGCCCCCATCATCAAATTAGCGAGCAGCTACTTATCCAGTACTTCTACAAAGGCCTTCTACCAACTGATAGAAGCATGATAGATGCTGCTAGTGGAGGAGCTTTGGTAGATAAAACTTCTGAGGCCACAATAAATTTAATTACAAATATGGCGGCAAATTCTCAATAATTTGGCACTAGGCTAGATCTTCCATCTAGGCATGCTAACGAGGTAAATATTTCTTTCCTAGAATAATAAATTGCTAGTTTAACGTCTCTTGTTCGTCAAATGGCTATAGGTAACATGCAAACAGCAAAAGCTTATGGGATTTGTTCAGTAGCAGGACATCCAACTGACATGTGTCCAACTCTTCAAGAGGAGTCCAATGAACAAGTGAATGTGGTAGATGCTTTCCCTGGACAACCGCAAAGGAAGTACGATCCATATTCAAACACTTACAATCCAGGATGGAGCGATCATCCCAATTTCAACTATGGGAATCCACAAACAAATCATCATGTCAATCAAAATTGCTCAAGTTACCAACAGTACAAGCAGCCATATCCTAAACAACAACCAAACCAAACTTCTAACTCTGGTATGTCTTTAGAAGATATTGTTAAGTCTCTTGCCACTAATAATTTACAATTTCAACAGGAGACAAGGGCTAGCATTCAAAGCTTGGACAATCAAATGAGCCAAATGGCTACAATAATTAATAAGCTAGAGGCATAAAGTTCTGGAAAATTACCATCTCAAACGATAGTAAATCCAAAAGAAAATGCAAGTGCAATCATTTTAAGAAGCGGTAAAGAGGTTGACATTCCAGTAAAAGAAGCATCTGCAACGTCAAAACAAGAAGAAAAGAAAAGCACCGTGGCAGACACGAACGTCCCCAATAATGATGAGGTACCCAATTGTAAGTTTCTACCACTTTGTGATTATAAGCCAGTACCTCCTTTTCCTCAAGCGTTAACAGAATCTAGAAAAATTGAACAAAATAATGAGTTATATAAGACTTTTCGTAAATGTGAGGTAAATATTCCACTTTTAGATGCTATCAAACAAGTATCTCGATATGCTAAATTTTTAAAAGAATTGTGTATAATAAAGAGGAAACAAAAGTTTAAAGGATATGAAAAGGTAAAAGTTGGGGAGAGCATTTCTACAGTAATTCAACGAAAACTCCCTACGAAATGCAAAGATCCTGGAATATTTACTATCCCTTGTAAGATAGGTAACGATAAATATGAGAAAGCCATGTTAGATTTAGGAGCTACTATCAATATCATGCCATATTCTATATATGAATCTTTAAATCTTGGACCTCTGAATAAAACTGGTGTTGTGATTCAATTGGATGATAGATCTAATGCCTATCCTAAGGAAGTAGTCGAGGATGTTCTTGTACAAATTGATAATTTAGTTTTTTCTGCTGATTTTTATGTGCTTGATATAGAAAATGGCGATCAAACTGCTCCAATTTTATTAGGAAGACCATTTTTAAAGACATCCAAGACTAAGATAGATGTTCATAGTGGCACACTTACTCTGGAATTTGATGGTAAAATTGTTAAATTTAATATTTATGATGCCATGAAATATCCTGATGATGATAATACTATTTATTCTATTGATGTGGTTGATTCTTTAGCACAGGATATTTTTGAACTTGATGGCAAAGATGTATTGGAAGTGGCCATTAGTGAGCATCTTGAAAAAGAGCATAAGGAGTTAGCTTTGAGTTCTGATTTACAGGAAACTGTTGTAGCATTGAATGATTTTCCAAAAATATAACAATCAGGTAATGTTTCTTATATTTTATTACCAATTTCTAACAAGAGGCCTTTACCCTCTGTTTTGCAGGCCCCTATTCCAGAATTGAAGCCTCTTCCTAGTCACCTCAAGTATGTATTCCTTGGAGATGGAGGAACATTACCAGTGATTATCTCCAATAAACTTAGTACACCACAAGAAGAAAAGCTTGTTCAGATCCTTAAGGAGCATAAGACGGCTATTGGTTGGACAATTACGGATATAAAAGGAATTAGCCCATCTACATTCATGCATCGCATCTTACTTGAGGAAGGAGCAAAACCTTCCCGTCAACCGCAAAGAAGATTGAACCCACCCATGATGGAGGTAGTAAAAAAGGAGATCCTAAAACTTCTTGAAGTTGGAGTGATCTATCCTATTTCGGATAGCCAGTGGGTTAGCCCGATGCAAGTGGTTCCTAAAAAGACCGGGATAACTGTCATGAAGAATGAAAATGATGAGTTAGTTCCCACTCGTGTCCAGAATGGGTGGAGGGTTTGTATAGATTATAGAAAATTAAATGCTAAAACCTGAAAGGACAACTTTCCTTTACCTTTTATTGATCAAATGCTTGAAAGGTTAGCTGGTCATTCTTACTATTATTTTCTTGATGGTTATTCAGGTTATTTTCATATTACAATTGCTCCGAAGGATCAAGAAAAGACAACTTTTACATGCCCATTTGGAACTTTTGCATATCGTCGCATGTCATTCGGTCTTTGCAATGCCCCAGCTACTTTCCAAAGGTGTATGGTTAGCATATTTTCAGACTATGTTGAGCATATTATAGAAGTATTTATGGATGATTTCACAGTTTATGGAGACTCTTTTGATAAATGCTTGCATAACCTTACACTTGTTCTTCAAAGATGCATATAAACTAATTTTATGTTAAACTCTAAAAAATGTCCTTTTATCGTTGACCAAGATATAGTTTTGGGTCATATTGTTTCATCTAAGGGAATTGAGGTAGATAAAGCCAAAATCGATATTATTCAATCTTTACCTTATCCCTCCAGTGTGCAGGAAGTTCGTTCTTTTCTTGGACATGCAGGTTTTTACCGAAGATTCATCAAAGACTTCTCCAAAATAGCGTTACCCCTTTGCAAGTTGCTACAAAAGGATGTAGCTTTTGAATTTGATAAAGCATGTAAAAAGGTATTTGATACACTAAAGAAACTATTAACTTCTACCCCAGTTATCCAGCCCCCTGACTGGAACATGCCTTTCGAGATATTGTGTGATGCAAGTGATTATGCAGTAGGTGCTGTTTTGGGTCAAAGGATTGGAAGAGCATCTCACGCCATTTATTATGCTTCAAGAACTTTGAATGAGGCGCAGAAAAATTATTCTACTACTGAAAAAGAACTTTTAGTTGTTGTTTTTGCTTTAGAAAAATTTTGCTCTTATTTGCTTGGTACTAAAGTCATTGTTTATTCTGATCATGCAGCTCTTCGCTATTTAATGACGAAGAAAGAGGCAAAACCAAGGTTAATTCGATGGATACTTCTCTTAAGTGAATTTGATTTGGAGATCAAAGACAAAAGAGGGATAGAAAATCGTGTTGCAAATCATTTAAGTCATTTAGTTCATATGGAGGACAACACACAACTCTTCTTCCTCTTCTCTAATATTCTTTTCAAGTTTTCTTGAACTTGTGGAGCTAAATGTCTTATTGGTCGAAGGAAACGGAAGCCTCAGAATGAATAAAAACTTGTGAGATCTAATCTGTGATTATATTTTTGATTTGTACTTTGAGTATCGAATATTTTCTTATGCATATTTTCATGATTATCTTGTTTAATGACTAGGATGCATACTAGTTTATTATTCCTGATAATCTAATGCTAAATTAGATATCGAATCCGTAATTGTTCGATCTCTCTAATTTGTGAAGTAACCAAGATTTAATGAACTGCTTTGTTTTATTAGATCTTAGGTGGAAAACTTTTGACAAAATTAAATGCAACCGCTTGTGCTTGTGTTGTTTTGCTTCATCGATCTCATTAAGTTTAATATGCTACTAAATTAAACCTTTAGCGCTTATCTGGGGTTGTTTAGTAGTTAAGGTTAATTAGATCGCTTATTTTTAATTAATTGTGGCTGAAGGAGATAGAAAAATAATTTCAACGATGAATATTCAAAGTATGAATTAATATATACTTGCATCGATGATCAGTTTTAAGATTCCAATGGTGAATGTTGACTGAGACCAACATTTTTTTTCTTTTGATTATTTTAATACTTTAATTATTTTTAGCTCTTTTTAATTTTCTTTGATCCAAAACTCTCCCCCCATCCTATTTCATATAGCATAAAGATTAACTAATTACTCTCCTTGGGAACGATCCTTACTCTCACTACTACATATTATTTTAAGAGTAAAAGTTTTATTTTTTGGTGCCTAGGCACCCAAAAATAAAATCTTTACTCTTGAAATAATATGTAGTAGTGAGAGTAAGGATCGTTCCCACGGAGAGTAATTAGTTAATCTTTATGCTATGTGAAATAAGATGGGGGGAGGATTTTGGATAAAAGCAAATTAAAAAAAGCTAAAAATAATTAAAGTATTAAAATAATCAAAGAAATAAATGTTGGTCTCAGTCAACATCCACCATTGGAATCTTAAAATTGATCATTGATGCAAACATAAATTATCATACTTTGAATATTCTCCGTTTGAAGTATTTTCTATCTCTCTTAGGCTTAGATAATTAAAAACAAGAGATCTAATTAGCTTTAATTACTAAATAATCCAAGACAAGCGCTGGAGATTTAATCTAGTAATTTCTTGAAGAACAAAAAGATCGATGAAGCAAAACAACACAAGCACAAGCGGTTGTATTTAATTTTGTCAAAAGTTTTTCTCCTAAGATCTAATAAAACAAAGCAGTTTATTAAATCTTGGTCGCTTCATAAATTAGAAAAATCAAACAATTACGGATTTGATGTCTAATTTAGCAGTAGATTAAAATGGTAATAGACTAGTAGGCCTCCTAGTAATTAAACAAAACAATCATGAAAGTAGGCATAGAAAAACATTCAATACTCAAAGCATAAATCAAACATATGAAATAATTTAGATCTCACAATTTTATTGATTCCAAGACTTCTGTTTTCTTCGACCAACAAGACTTTTAGCTCCGCACGTTCATGAAAACTTCAAAAGAACATTGGAGAAGAGGAAGAAGAGTTGTGTGTTTTTCTCCATTTTCTCCTGATTTTTACCCCTTTTATACACTCTAAATTAGTTGTTTGAAGATCACAATATCTTCCCACAAATCATCTAAGCGTTACAACAACCCAAACAATAAAATAAAATCTTTGAACAAGTTGGAAAATGGTTAATTCAGCTCCACTTTTCGTGCACAGCATAGTTGACTCAACTTCAAGTCTGATTTGGTCCATGATACGGCCAGAATCTCGCAAAACTCAAAACAGAAAAATTGTACCTCTATCACTTAGCTTTCCGAATCAATATGGATCAGCTCAATTGGACTTTGGATGAGCAATTTATGACCATTTTGCTACAAGGTATCAAAACTGTCAAGAATTGATAATTAGCTCCATTTTGCATTTAGTGACTCCAATTGCATCCTAGATCAAAATGTAAAAATAATGAGTATCTTTAGACATCAAATGAGCATAAAGGAGTATACATTAAGGAATAAAAATATAACATTTTATGTTCTCATCAAATACCCCCACACTTAACCTTTGCTCGTCCTCGGGCGAAACTCTAATTTATTTTTCCAAAAAGAAATCTAGGTTGCAATGTCATAAATAAAAAATAACCAAGCTCTTCAAAACTCATAACATATCATGAACATATATTCTTAAATAACTTCTAATTACTTAGTAGGTATTTTTACTTGAAAATGGAGTAAACTAAATAGGTAGAATCTCACGGAATAAATACTCAATTCTCATGTGTTTGAAGGTATATATTTCACTCAAATTTATTCCAAAAGAAATGATCTACCATAAGCTTGCATATTTTCTCATTCTCCACCACTGGGATCACATGCATAACATAAATCATAAGGACTTTTTATGGGTTGTAACATGGCTTAGGATTAATGTGGGATATATTTGGGAGTGTAGCTCAAAAGCCATCAAAACTAGTGGAGCAAAATTGAATTAACTCAATCTCAATATAAAACATGTAAAATCAATCACTCCATTTTGCAACATCTTTAATTTGGCTTTTAAAGCATTTAAACAATGTAAAACAACTTCCACCCTTTTTTTTCTTTTTTCTTTTTTTTTTTTTTCTTCTTTTTTCTCTTTTTTTTTAACAATAATGGAACTTAGGAAATTTGAGGACGAAAATATGTTCCATTTTGTGGGTTGTAACCAAACCACAAATTTAGACACCCCCACTCTTATTTTTTTCGTACACCCATACATATCATAATGATCAACAATGCTCCACTAGCTTTGCGACTTGGGTAAAGGTATAAATATTATTGGTTGAAAGCTTGTAGTGTGGGTATACCAAGAAAAAGGCAATAAAGCTCAAAGGGGTTCAACAAAAAGAAAATTAATTACAAGGTGGAATATTTGGCTTATGTAACGCATAACAAAGATGGCCTTAATCATGTTCATGCATGCATGTGTCAATGTGACCTCGAAGAGAATCAAAGCAAGTTCCAGAGAAACAAATCAGTAGAAGAATATCTCTCATGAAAGAATAATGAGACTGATGTGTCAGTCTAAAGGCTCAAATCCTTACTGGCTTTTGTCTACCAATTTAGATACTACCATTTTCAATAAAAAATAACTAGACTAATTAATTCTAAGTTGAAAAAAATTATTTATTCAATCATGTTATGAATTTTTCAAATATAGTTGAATCTTACTCATGACATACACAACCAAAAATCATTAAAAACCATAAAAATAAAATTCTTTTATTTAAAAAAATTCTCTTTTTTTTACTTTTTAGAAAAACACAAACTCAAACTGCTTAAAAAAAAATTAAATCTCCTCCCCCACACTTAAAACAGACATTGTTCCTAATGTATGGTTAAATGCAAAGAAAAGATAGAATAACCAAAAATAAAATGCGAGAATAAAAATAAACTTCCCTTGGGTTGCCTCCCAAGCAGCACCTTTGTTTAATATTGTCGTTGGCTCGACTCTATGCACACTTGATATAACTAGGCAGGGGTTTCAAGTCTAGAATGCAGGCCTGCAAAACAGAAGGTAAAGGTCTTTTGTCATAAATTAGTAACAAAATATATGGAATGTTACCTGACTGTTGTATTTTTGGAAGATCGTTCAACACTGCAACAGTTTTATGTAAGTTAGTACTCAAAGCTAACTCATGTTCTTTCTCAAAATTCTCACTGATGGCAACTTTTAATCCATCTTTTCCATTAAGTTTAAAAACTTCTTTTGCGTTAGGTACTACATCGTCATTAGGAATGTTCGTGTCTGCAACAATATTTTTCTCTTCGTCTTCTTTTGACGATGCACGTGCTTCTTTTTCTGGAATGTCAACCTCTTTACCACTTCTCAAAATGGTATAACATGGAGTTTCTTTTAGATTTTCGATCGTTTGAGATGGTAATTTCTCTAAGCTTTGTGCCTCTAGCTTATTAATTGCAGTTGTCATTTGGCTCATTTGATTATTCAAACTTTCGATACTAGCCCTCGTCTCCTGTTGAAATTGTAAGTTATTAATGGCAATAGACTTAACAATATCTTCTAAAGACATACCAGAATTAAAAGTTTGGCTCAGTTGTAGGTATTGATGCTTGTACTGCTGGTAACTTAGGCAATTTTGAGTTGTGGGCTGATTTAATTATGGACTCTCATAGGTGAAATTAGAATGCTCTCTCCATCCTTGGTTGTACGTGTCTGAATAGGGATCATACTTTGTTGCTTGTAGTCCAGGAAAACCATATGCCGTATTCACTTGTTCATTGGGCTCCTCTTGAAGAGTTGGGCACATATCGATTGGATGCCCTATTACTAGACAAATCTCACAAGCCTTTATTGTTTTCATGTTACCTACAACCATCTGACGAACAAGCGAAGTTAAACTAGAAATTTGTTGTTCTAGGAAAGAAACATTTACCTCATCAGTATGCCTAGATGGAAGATCTAGCCAAGTGCCAAATTGTTGAGAATTGCCCGCCATTTCCTGTTATCGAACTTTTTTTTTGCTTTAATAAAAAAAATTATTTAATTGCAAGAATGAAATAGAAGTCACTAAAAGCATAAATATTAACTAAAATTACTCCCCGGCAACGGCGCCAATAGGATTTAGGCCGACGATATGCTCAATCACAATTAGAAAATTTCTGATTCTTATAATGTGTCACTACCATGTTCCGAAAACAGGAGTATTTTCGACTTTTTAGATATTACTAATATTATGGTATTTATATTAAATGATTTCTCGATATTGTATCTAAAGATATCCAATTATCCTTCTTTGACTGAGGTCTTGAGCGTATTTTGGACCAAGTAGCCTTATCACGCATCTTTGCAAATATAGCCTGAGTTGGTGTATTTTGAGGAGATAGCATACGGCGTACTCCTATAATTGAAAATAGCCAGGTTGGCATATTTCGAGGAGATAGCATACGGCGTACTCCTATAGCTAAAAATAGCCTAGTTGGCGTAATGTGCAGGGATGGTGATGTGAGCGTATTAGCCCAAATTATAGCTTTCCCAGTCATTAAAAGTAGAACCAAATCTCATGCATTAAATGTAGGGATATGCCCCCATCTCGCATATTAACTGCAGAGACGTGCCTCGAGTTCTGTACGAAAATAGCTTTTGACGTGGCATCTGGTTTCATCTTATCCTGAGCGTAAAAGCTCATCTCTGCCTGTGTAAAATAGGCAGCGTATTCCTTGAATGCGTAAACAACATCTTATGTCAAGGATTATGTCACTAGACAACAGTCTGGGGCTCTGTACAGAATCATTATTACAGCCGTCCTCTCGATCATCGGGCAGTACTTTTTGTCAAGAGTCAGGTTCACTGCTTCGTCTGACAGGTTCATTCAAGGAATACGAAGAGTTCCTCGTATAACTTTCCACTGCATTAAAAACAGACAGGTTTTTACGCCGAAGTGGCGATATAGCAACATTTTTACGCCAAAGCGGCCTGGAAGTACTGCTTTACGCGTGTTGTTCTGGAGCTCTGTTTTACGCTGAACAGCATTGAAGCTCTGTTGTACGCCAATGGCTCTAAAGTCATATCTTATACCACACAGTGCTGGAGCTCTATTTTATGCGGGCTTCATGCATGTTGGGGGTTTTACGCGTATAATTCCCCAGCGTATTTTTTATGCTTCTAAAAGACCCCCTTCAAAGTTTTCAAATTCCTCGTAATTTGAAATACTTTGAATGAAGCATGAAGCGGTCAAGTTTGACTCGTTCTGCGAGGCTGATTTCTTGACGGATTTTTAGGAATTTGTTGGGATTTGGTGTGTTCTCTTTTGCCTATATAAAGGTGAATGAGTTAACATGTTCTTCCCACACTTCCTTTACCACAAAGAGATGGTTGCAATGTTCATCGGGTTCACTTGAGGAAGAAGAAGATCATGTTATTTCAGCATGTAAGGAGCCGTAAAAAGAGGCATCTTCGAGCAAATATCCTCTGCAACGATGGATCATGGAAGGATATCATAGCTTCCTTTGCTCGGGATGATCAGCAATTTCATATGGCAATTCGTCCAGGAGAGAGGAAGGGTCGTATTAGACCACACAGCTTGCAAGTTGTATTCTCTCCCATTATGGCGCTGGACGAGGATAGGCAGTTTGGCCCTGTCTTCCAGTATTGTGTGGGGTTTGAACCCCTTAACATAATTTCTAGGACATGCCTGCTATGGCGTATAGAGGATGGGCTTGCGTAATTGATACATGCCCAATTTTGTATCCTCCCGCCATTAATCATTTTCTTGTTAATCGGCCGCGGAAGCCGATTAACTGTTGTAGAAGACAAAAAGATCTACACCAATATGAGAACCTGACCCAGCAGATTCTTGGTGTGATCTTAAATGAAAATGAGAAACCCTTTGTAGAAAAAGGATTTCCATCATATGTAATCATGAAGATGAAAAACCCTTTGTAAATTGAATTTCCATCATATGTAATCATGATTAATAAACTTGTCTTCTTTTACGCATCTGATGATTTGCCATGTTTGCTGTGAGGAAGTCTGAATATGTGCAGCTTCGACATATCTGAATAATTTTATGTCAACTATGATAAAAGAGTTATATGATCTCATCCCGTATTTTACGCGAAATGGAAGACGCGTATAAAGCTCCTTAGCATTAAGTTGACGATCCAAACTGTCATGCTGTTGTGGACGAAGGTGTCGTACACCGTTATCTTGGGATGACGTCGGAGAGAGAGACTTGCTAGGACCAGAAATGGTCGTGGATGCAGCAAAAAAAGTAAAACTCATCAAAGACAGACTGCAAGTGGCGCAAGACAGACAACGGCATTGGGCCGACCGCCACCGTAGACCCCTTGAGTTTCAGGTATAGGTTATTATTTTTCTGGCTTGTGATTGTTTTATTTTGGACTGTGTGTTGAGACTATTTTGTTCTAGGTTGGCGATCTAGTGTTCCTACAGATTTCTTCGACGCGGGGCACGATTCATTTTGGTGGAGGCGGGAAGCTTAGTCCATGCTATATCAGACCCTTCGGTATTCTTGCGAGGGTCGGTGCAGTGGCGTATAGACTAGACTTGCCACCTGTACTAGAGGGAGTGCATGACGTATTTCATGTATCGCAGCTGAGGCGGTATGTGGCAGACCCTAGTCACGTACTAGATCACTTGGAGATCGAGGTTGGTCCGACTCTCAGCTACCTTGAGCAGCCCGTAGAGATCTTGGATCGCAGAGAGAAGGTATTGCAGAACCAAACTATTCCTTTGGTTCATGTTGCATGGAGACATCACTCTCCAAGGGAGTCAACCTAGGAGAGAGAGAACGAAATGCACGAGCAATACCCGTATCTCTTCGAGATTTGAGGTATAATTCCTTATCTGTTGTCGTTCTTGTTCTAGTTCAATCCAATTTTGAGGACAAAATTTTTTTTAGGAGGGTAGACTTGTCACTACCATATTTCCAGATTAGGACATTATTGTAATTTCTCTGTTTAATTTATTGTGTAATAAATATGTGTCATGAGTTATTAAATAAATTATAGGGTATTCTTAATGCATAGGTTTTACGTTTGACCTAAAAACCCATTAGGTTTAACCCTTGTGACAAAACCCTAATTGGTATTCTAGTTTTTAGTGAAACCCTTGGTGAATGACTAAACCCTAACTAAATTAAGTTCTTCATGACTAATCGTGGAGGGCTAATTAAACCTTGGCATTAGAAACCCTAATCCTAGTCCTATATAATGAGGGGAAACCTCCCTCAAGCCTCTTTCTTCATGAAGAAAGCCCTAAACCTAGCCTCTATTAGAAAAACCGTTCCTTCCCCAAAAATTTTAGAAATTATAAACCCTAGAAATCCTTTTCCTCCTCCATCAAGAGAGATCTAGGAGCTTGGACCAAGAAGGCTTGAAAAAAGAGGACCTACATTAGGAAACCATCTCCCAATAGGTGAGAATCCGATTTAACCCCATTTTAATTCTGTTTTTCATTATTGTTTGGCCATAAGGAGCCCACCATTTGTTTTAGATTTCGTTTTTGGGGTTTTCCCATGAATACCTAGGTGAATCTAGGGTTTAGGTGTCCCAACGTTGGTTTTCCCCCAAATTCGTGAGCTCTAGTTATGGGAATATGCATTTCTACACGAATACATCTCAAATATATAAATCTGATCTAGATTTAAGGTTTTGATTTGGGTTTTCGGGAGTTCTTGGTTTGGAATCTGATTTTCAGCCGTAGGTGTTCGATGAAATGCCTCTTAGGGGTTTACCTATCTAATGTATTCTAATACTACATATTTTGATATACATAAATATAAACATAAGTATATTTGCATATGTGTATAGATAGGTTTGTGTGATTTGGAGAAAGAAATGCATTGGGGAGGTTACTGTACAGTCGGGTTTTCCCTATGACCCTGCATGACCTAGAGATTCACTTTGTGAACTATGTGTCCAGTGTTGAGCAGTTTGTATCAGCTCACTGTGTTCTGTGTATCAGTATGTGGAGTGAGGGACTTGTGTTTTGGCACTGTAGGAAAGTTCAGAGTGTAGAGTCGGGTTACAGGTTCTAATGTATCAGTAGCAGTGTAGGATCTCTCTCTGTGTGTGTGTATACTTATGGGTGAATGTGTCGTGTATGTGGGAGTATGAGTGTCTCGATGACACTGACACTTGGGTCCTGTGTATAAGTTTCTGAGTGAGCTGTGGTTAGTGTATCAATAGGATCTGTGGGTTGATGTATCAATAGTTAAGTTTCAGTGTCAGTTGTTAAGATTCAGTTAGTATCAGTATTTAGGGAGAGGGGATAGAGGATCAGGTTCAACAGTGAGTGCTTGGTTCCAATATATAATTCTATATGAGTTTAGTGAGAATCAGCATGGGTGTCCAGGCACCTATGTATCAGTAAGGGGTTGATAGATTAGGGTGGTCTGAACACAGTTCAGATTTTTAAGTATCAGGTTTCTGATACTTAGTGTCAATAGGTTTGTGAATTTCCTGTTTTCAGTAAGGGGTTGAGTGTCTGCCAATGAACATCTCAGTATTGGGGAAATGAGTAGTAGGTTTTGCTAGAGTTTAGGCTTTGCATGTTGCCAGTAGTCTTATGCTTCTCTCAAGGTTTGAGCCATGTATGTGTGGTAAATTGGTTCAGTGAATGCTGAGTTTAGTGAGTTTTCCTGTATTAGTTGTGTTCAGTGTATCTTGACTGAGCTCAGTGTGCAATGAGGATTGCTTGCACTCGTGTGCAACTGCAGTAACAATATCAGCTAGAGGGGGCTGTGCCAGTGTCACTATCTGGGTGTATCAGTGAGTTGGTATTAGAGTGTAGAGTATCAGTTGCTTGAGTGCCATTGTATGGTTTCAGTATATTTAGTTCTAGGTAGTGCAGGAGGAGGTAAAGTTGCGCAGTATGTGTTTGTACACTCAGTCAGTTCAAAATTGAACAGTGGCTACAGCTGTATGGTGTATCAGATATTAGGGGACTGTATCAGTATACAGTGAGGTGCCAGGTGAGGAGTTGGTAAGTGTCGAGTGTCTCAGTGAAGTATAGAAGTGTGCATTGGTTAGAAATTAGGAAGTATCAGTATATGTATTGAGTGTCAGTCTTGAGTCACAGTGAATTTTGTGTTTGAATGAAGGGAGTGAGCTCCAGTTCACTTGTGCGGTGTTGTATTATATTTCAGTACAGCTAGCTATTCAGTGAATGAGTGAGCAGTGAGTGTAGGGTGTTAAGGTTTGTATGTGCACTATGATATGAGGGAGATCTGTGTAGTGAGCATCTTCTGTAGTTCTACATTTCAGTTATGTATCAGTTAGAGTACAGTTCTGCATTTCAGTTGTATCTAGGTGTAGTGATCAAGGTATATGTTGCTGCCTTTAGTTTTTGGCGCAGTTGGTTTCCTGTAAGCTGTGGCATGCTTGTGCTGGCCCTCTGGTAACCTTGCCCCAACCTGGCAGTCTTGTGTATTACTTCCCTAAGGGACAGAGTGAAAAGGTTGCAGCTTAATACTGAACTATGGCTATACTTTTGAGCTCTGATACTCTTTAGGTATCAGTGTTAATGCTAGTGTATCAGAGTATTGAAGGTGAGTTGAGTTTGAGTATTGGTTTGGTTTGAGTATAGGTTTTGAGATACCAAGGTAAGAAGTTACTTGTTCCCTAAATAGTAGATACTTATATACCCTAAGTTATACTATTAGCTAGGAGTAGTATCATATGTATACATTATATGGGTATGTATAATATTATGCAGTGTATACAAATGTTAGTTAGTGTGGAAATCTCTACAAGTAATTATATATATATATTAGCAGTAGTTAATATAGTTGGCAATGACTAGTATAGTTAAGTATGGCATAGACAGCTCACCAAAGACCTAGAAATTACCCTGTACCTAGCATAGAATTAGGTATGCATGTAAGCCTTTTCAAAACACTTTTGATATGGATATTTGATATTTTAGGTGATTGTGATTTCATCTTGGACATCGATCCTCGCACCTTCCTCGGGACCACAGGCGAGTACATTCTCTGACAGTTTTCGTTTTGTTGATTAATTCTATAATTCTACTTATTTTATACACTTGATTCTGACACTGTGGATACATGGGTTAGCACCCTAGATACCAGTCATGAGGATTCGTGATTGGAATCCATCGTGCTAGCTGGGGATGGGAAAATATTAGCAGATTATGTGATCATACCCCACCTTACATGCATCATAGCTCACCCCACACATCACGTCGGGTGTAGCTTGACCATTTACATGCCTCATAGCCTGATATATATGATTAGCCTGACTATTGCTCACATCATAGCTAACCAGATGGTTAGCCTGACCTCACATGTATCATAGCCAATCATATATATCAAGCCTGATCTCGTCCCAAGCCGATCACATAATAAACTGATATTTTAAACACTTAGCCAGATGTTTACTTTTATTTTAGTTTTACTTGTTCTAGCATCCACTTATATATTTATTCATTGCTAGATGTTCCATTGCTCATTTTATATTCTCTAGTACTCTATATTTCCAGTATTTATTTCATCTTTTATTCCTTACATTGTTTTATAATTTTTGTCAACATAAATGAAACTGCTGTTTAGTGTTTATGCTTTGCTCCAATTCTAACTGGATAACATTTTTAGAGGACTTGGAGGATTTCTGTCCTACCCACTACGGCCCGGAAGCAGAGGGAGATTTTATACCAAAACTTCCAAAGGAGTTACCCATCTTAGAGAAGATTCTACCTACAGGCACTTAGATTGTCCTATTTTATTTATTATTGTTCTAGACTGAGATATGGTTTGTATTATTGTAGTGACTTTTGAGGACATCTAGACTCTAGACTTGTATTTATATTTGTGTTAATTTATGTCTGAACTCTTTATCCTTATTTCTTATCGTGCCATTTACTTTTCTTAGTCTTGTGGTTGAGTATATTATAAACTGTGGATTCATATTTTATCATTATCCTCCTTATGGAGTTGAGACCATTGACAGGATGAGTTATGTTTGAGACCTAGACAGCGTTCTACCGCCGATGTTACGGCGTAGGCTGGACGTACCCACGGCTCATGCCCAATTTTCGAGTGCTGGTCGTGACAGTTCACAACCAAACCCTCTAGGATTTTCTTTAAGTGGAACAGATTTAGGCACCCCGGTTTAATCGAAAAATCGATCGGAAGTTGGCCGAAAAAATATTCGAAAAAAGTTCAGAATTTTATTCCAAGTACCCATGTTCATGTCAAATTTTCTATAAACTCGTTAATTATTTTCAAAATATAATTGAAAAGACTTCTTCACAATATAACCAAGATTTTTACTGTTCTTTTAGTTTTTCTTAGTTTGCTTTAATGGTAAAATTATTCTTGTTCCAAAACGACCAAAAACTTGTTTTTAAAACACCCAAAATCTCGCAATACGGGGTGCGTCCCGCCAAATGAGACAACTTTATCATGTGCGAGTTGCATCTAAAGGTGCATAATATAAACGTAGACGTATAAACTTTCGCAAAACTTGATTTGGATATGCGTGCACACCGGAATTAACGCGTATCCGTCAAAAAATACCGTATCGGCCTGTTTTGACACTCACCATAATTTCGTGTGTACTTATCATTTTGCAATAAAACTTGTGCCATTGGATTCACAGTGTTATGCTGGTCCTGTGACCCAAGTTTGGTTCGATTCTGAGAACAATATTTTGTGGGGCCCACGGTTTCACATAACGTGCGATCTTGTGATCGGCTCATCGGAATCCAGTTATGGATGTTCTGTTGGGTTTGTATCATCGTTCTGGACTCGTAGACACTAAGTTTGACAAATTTAGAGAACTTTGTCTTTGACATATTTTACTGTACGGAGTGGGCTACATGTGGATCCCGCTTTGACCCAAAACTGTCAATTGTGTTCCTGTATCCAAATTGGACTTATGGGTAGTCAATCCTAGCTATTTCTAGTATTCTGAGAATAATAGTGATGTTTGTTTCAGCATCCGAAGGTGTACGTGCAGATTCTACTTTCCCAGGAGTAGTTGACGGAGTTCAAAATTCAGACAAGTGTACATTGCCATGATGTATCACAGTTCCTTACCTTTATTACCTTATTTAGTTATTATAGTTATTTCATATGTGTGATGTGTGTATTTAACCTAGGACCGTGAGACGTTGCTTAGCGTCCGAACAAGATTCGGGTGTCGACGTCGTACGCAGAGTCGTGTAACGTCACTTAAAGAGTTGATTCCACGATCCTATTTTTACGTGCTTGCTTTACCAAGTATGCCATACCCTAGGACACTTGACACTATTTCATGTGACAGAATCTTTCTTGAGTTACTCATGGGGATTCTATATAGGCTTACAAGATTCGAGACATTAGACTTGCATATTACATGGATATTATTATGACTCGTGCACTAGTTAGAAGTCATGATCTTGAGTGTTATGGACATGAGACGTCGTGGACATGAGATGTGAGGTTACATTGGGTGAGGAGAGTCATTATCGTGCTCAGGGCATATTTTACTATTATTATTTGTGTGTACTAGGGTTTAGGTTCCCTATGCGGAATCTAAAGTATTATATTTATATATATACATCTTCCTCCTGGTTTTCCCACACGGAGCCTTGAGTGTACTGTTACATTACAGAAGTGTCCATTGGGATCTTTCGTGAATACCAGCCCGGGGTACGATACCATACTCTCATTTTCATATCACATAGTTGGTTACAGTAGTTTACCCTTGAGTATGTGGCATTATACTATTTTACTTTTGGCATGCTGTTTCTTGTACCTTGTTACGTCCCTCTGAGGACCTGGTCCCCTGCCAGTTTTTGCAGCATAGACGGTTACGGAGCCTTTGGAGTTACTGATGGAGTTGCTTGTCTTGCAGGCATTGGTATCAGGTACTTATGTCATATCTACCGGAGTTATGGTTATTTATTTATATTGTTTATTTATTTATTGATGTAGCCTAGTTTTATAGACTTGTATCTCTTTCTTGAGTCTATTCGAGCTTGTGTGTTACTTGGCAGCCGACTTTAGCACATGTAGCTCATTCTTGTGTATTTTATTCATTATGGATTGAGGCATAGATATTTATATTTATTTGATTATTTAGATAGTGACTATTTTAATACAGCTTATACGCATTCGAGTCGGACCAGAGTCTGGTCGAATATATAGTTGGCATGTTACGTATTCCTAGTCCTACGTATTTTAGGACTGGGCATGACATGTTTTTTCATAGTGGCCCATGCAGGTCCTGATTAAATTATTTTGATTACTTTTCGGTACCGAGCGAGCCTGTAATCACGATTAGCAATATTAGTATCTAAATCCATAACTGATTTAAAATTTTCTTAGCATTTGATTATCACCCTTGGACTTTATCATTATACTCATTTATTCTCCTCCACTTTCTTATTATTGTTTATCATCTCTTCCAATTTCAGTGAGATGGACGTTCATGCGGTGTTTCCTCCAGAAGCAGATCCTTGTTAAGGCGGAAGAAGACATGCTGGGCATAAAGTTTTGAGAAGATGTTTATCCTTAGTAGGGTAGATAGATAGGTTATTCCTATATGCCAGAGCCAGTGTAGATTGTTAGCATGAGAATTGAATATAGTATTAGAGGCCTAGAACTAATAAAATATTTGTCACGCCCAGTCCCAAAAATACGAAGGACTAGGACACGTAAGCATGCCAGCCGCATGGATATGGCAACTCCAATATATGGAAACCAAACCCATACATACGCTACAATATGAATATAAAATCCACAAGTGGTATAAAATATACGTCACAAGTCACAGGGTATAATCTAAATCTCATCCACGAAAATCAAATATAATTAAATGACCAACATCTATGAAACTAACTCTCAATAAGAAGTATCTAAGGATGATAGTTGGATGGAAACAAATCCACTACCAACTCGAATATAAGAGCAAATACAATATAAGTACAACACAATCAGACACAATATAAGTATACCAGCTAGCAATCATGGCTCGAAGAGAAGACATCCTCGAAACATAGGTAACCATCCGAATCTGCGCTCCTGCGAATACTTAAGAACAAATACACCTGGCAGAGGACCATGTCCTCAGAGGGACATAACAAGATACTTAAACACATGCCAATAAAGTACTGAAATAAATATCCAATGGGGTCGCCTAACCATCTAAGTGAATGCAGTTAAGAACATCTTTTCCCACAAGTGAGCTATCTGGCTGAAAACCTGGGATTTGGCATGGTTCTCTATTGGAGATCCAGGGGCCTAAAAAGGCACGATGACTTTCGAATGCCGGAGGCCCGCCTGATAATAATATAATATATAGTGGTCATCACCACCCGTATCTCCAGCGGAGAATCCGGACGCACAATAGAAAAAGTACAAAGGAGCTCAAATGCGATACTTGTTGTTCTCCCTACCCCATGCTCTAAGCATGTTACATCCATGACATAATTTGGTTCATAGCCTATTCTTAGTACCTAGCCCAAATCCTGCAACCAAACAAGGACAAAGATGGGGCCACCGTACTACAATAAGCTATGTCCCGGGACCTCTAATAACTGCCAAGTCTACTAGCATGCAAAGTTTCTAACAGCAGTTATTCCTAACGCACGGCCCACACGTACCGATGATCAGTCAATACGTACGTCCGTGATCTATATGAGACTCACAACTCGTGTAAAAATATGTGTCACAGTCAAATGAACCTGATGATGCTACATGATAATGGGGTAGTCTCATAAACAAGGTCAATGCAAATACATAAATAAAATATATTGCGACGACACCACCGCGCGCATTTTATATAACAATTAAAATATATGAACTAAAGACAGAAAATAAAGACGCATGCAACATATGGAATATAAATGACAATACAATGGCAAGGTATACTTGCCTGGCAAGGAAGCTGCAATGTACCAATAACCTGCTCCAGAAATTGCGCAGAACAAATCTAATATCCTATGAACACATAAATATAATACAATAAATTATTAGTCACTACACTAGTACATACACAACCACATTTACACTGGACTCAGGGGGTACACTAGGGGTAACACTAGTCATCTAGACGGTAAATTATGCGTTGAATTACGCAGGTGTTGCATCTTCAAGTACTGTACAAAATTAGTCAGTCAACTAACACGGTCTCGCCAGTATGTCGGTGTACACAAGGCAGATACCAACATTGTTCTTAGGGTCTGGGGTAAATACGGGACTGTCCACGGTGTCCTAGGGTCGTACAGTCCAAATATATATAGTCATAATTATCAATTTGCATTTACTTACATATATATTCATATTTATATAATAATATAACTAGAAATTTATTTACATAATTATTGGAATACATATAGTAATTACGTACATAAATATATATACCAAACTGAATAATATTTGCGTACATGTAAATGTACGAACGCGCGTTGGGTTCTCCGACTCAGGATCTGATGTAAACTAACCGTGGTGGCTAAATACTATGTCCTACTGGAACACTGTCAGAGAATGTACTCGTCTGGGGTCCTGCTGCTGGTATGAATCAGATTCCAAGTCACAGTCCAAATAGCCTATGTATTACAAATTTATCACGTCAAAAGATACTTTATTTTAATTTATTTAATTCTGGAATAATTACTCTAAAATCCTATTTTAATCTTACTATTCTAATTTTTATGTTAATTCCTAAATTTTGTCCAAAGAAACTAAAATTTATCAACTCGAGACTCATGGCACGCAAATCGAGTCGGTCTGTTGACCGAAATGTCAACCGACACAAACTCAACTTTCATGCATGATTTCCTGTAGATTTCAGCGTCAAAAACATGCTGGAATTTATAGCTCTCCGAATTCAAATTCGTTTGGGAATTATGGCACATACAAATTTTGTATTGTGCACCGATGGTTAAATTCTAATCTAGAAGTTCTACAGAATTAATAGTATATAAATACTTCGAATTAAATTCTAGGAAAAACATATGTCAATTACCTAGATATTAGCTTTCCGAAACATCAAACGGTTCATGATTTTGATTCCTGGTTCTCCCAAAATCGCGAAAATATCGAAACACGTCTATTTTTGGACATGCTGTGCTCTACGAATTTTCCAGAATTTAATACTCATAATTTCATAAAAAAATTTATATAATGAGAAAACTAACCTCAATATAGTTCTAACACAAAAAACTAGGCCTCATTTGGAGTCCGAAGCTATGTGCAATGGCTTCTGGAAGATGAAGGAACCCTAGATGGCAATTCTCCAAAATCGGCTCAAAGAAAACCCTAAATAAATAACTAAACTATTATATATAGAGAGGAGAGAGAAAGCAGCCGCGGCTCGAAGCTTGACACGTGGCAGCCATTCGCGCTGCCCAGCCCAAATCGGACGGTACGAATCTGACGCGACTCGGCTCAACTGAGTCCGAGTCGAACTCAGACTCGGCTCGGCTCGAGGTCGGCTCGGCTTCACCCGCACCCAGCTAGCGGCCACTGACAGGCGGGCCCGGCCCTGTTCACTGCAGGAGGTTGACAGGTAGGCCCTTGTTTGCTGACTGGGCAGAAATAATTACTTTTTAGGTTTTCTTTTTCAGAAATTAGTTTTTAATTCAGTTTTTTCATAATTAACTCAAAATAAATGCTAAAATAATCAGAAAATTCTCAAAAAATTCTAGAAAATATATTTTATTATTTAGAACCTAAAATAAAAGTTTAGGATATTTTTAATTAAGTTTGAACATAAAATAAATTCTTCAAAGTCCTAGAAAATTAGTGTTACTAGTTTTTAATTAACTAAAAATTATAAAAAAATTCCAATAATCCAAAATAGCCTAAAAATAATTATAAATAAATATTTATATAAGTAAATATACTAAAAAAAATATTTTCTAATTAACTAAGAGAATACTCTAAATAAATTCAACATCTATAATAAATATAATAATATAAAATATACACAAAATACCTATTTGGGGTGAGGGAGTTTACAACCTTACCCTTGTTGAAGGTAGCAGTAATTTGGAAGTATTAGAAGTTAGAAAGATGGTTTGATTCTAATGCACTGGAATACTTTATAGAATACATAACTAGATACTGGGATTAGTTGTGGCCCATGATAGTGATACAAGGAATGGTATTATGACCTTAAAAAATTGGAACCTTATGTAGCAAGCCATAGTGGTTAAATATCTAATTGTCTTGTAACTTTTAGTATCAAAACTAGATCTTATGACCCCCTTAAATTATTGACGACTATAAATCTGGACTAAAGAGACAGTGTCACGCCCCAGTCCCAAAATACGTAGGACTAGGACATGTAATCATGCCAGCCGTATGTACATGGCAACTCCAATATATGGATACCATGATACACGCGTACGTTGTAATATGAACAATAATTCACAAGTGGTAACTATCATAAGTCACAGGGTATAATCTAAATCTCATCCACAAAAATCAAATGAATAAATGAATAACCAATATCTATGAAACTATATCTCAATATAAAGTATCTAAAGATGATAGTCGGATGGAAACAAATCTACTACCAACTAGAATAAAGAATAAACAAGACAAATATAATGTAAGTACCACAACTATCAACCACGGAGACTCGAAGAGAAGACCTGCTCGGAATATAAGTAACCAGTCCAGATCTGCGCTCCTGCGAATACTCATGAACATCTACACCTGGAAAGGGACCAGGTCCTCAGAGGGACATAACAAGATACATAGAAGCATGCCATAAAGTAAATACTGAATAAATAAAGGGGTGCGCTAACCATCTAAGTGAATACAATTTGAGGACAACTTTGAGTGTATGGAAAAGTGTAGGCTAGACATATGCTGACGTAATTCACCAATCGTGACAACTGGCTAGTATATGCCACATATGCCCCCATACAAGGGCGTTGTAATATAATAACGTCCAGCTCCAAAGAGTATGCCATCTGCATAATATAACGTCCATATCGCTCCGAAGAACGTAGCATCTGAATAGTATATAATGTCCATACCGCTAAAAAAGAACGTGGCATCTGCATAGTATATATCGTCCATATCACTCCGTCGAGTGTGGCATCTGAATAAAGGAAGTGGGTGTCCCATACGCCTACTAGTCGTCCTTTCCGCCCAATGATCTATGCATGTTGTATCCACAACACGCTTAGCTACTACGCCGAGGCGTTGTAACTCTGGCTCATAGTCTATCGTTAGAACAATAGCCCAATCTTACGACCAAACAAGGACAAGGATTGGACAATCGTACCACAATAGTCTATGCTCCGCCTACTAATAACTGCTAAGTCTTCTAACATGTATCACTATTAGCAGTTATACCCTATCCGTCGCACGACCTACACTTACGGGTGGCCAACCGCATACGCAAGTCCATGTCCTACATGAGACTCACAACACGTGTAAAAAATGTATCAAGGCCTGGGGAGTCATACCGATAACTTCACAACTTTAGGTGGGTCTACTAGACACTAGGTCAGACACAAGTCCTAACGTTAACGCCTTCATTAACTGCACCCGAGTCTTCTCGGAAGCGCACAGTTATATAATATTAAAATAATAAATATATAACTAATAATATAGAATTTAAACAGTACAACAAGGCAAGGTATACTTGCCTGGCAAGAGAGCTGCAAAATATAACGTCCAGATGTCAAACACCAAAAGTCAAAAACTACGGCCTCAGAATGAACGTCTCCGGATGTTGAAATAAACATCACCAACGTTCCCAGAAAAAGAGAGATAGTTAGAAAGTACTACCCTTTCGTCCAATTTGGACACAGGGGCAAAACGGTAATTTTGGGTCAAAGCAGGCTCCACATGTAGGCCACCTTGCACCAAAAAGCGTGACAGGGGTAAAGGTCTCTAAATAGGATAAATCATAGGCTAAACTAATTCTAAACGTCAATACGAACTCAACGGTACGTCCAATTTTGGATTCCGGTGAGCCGAACACAAATTCGCCCAAAAAGTCAACTGAGGGATTCGCAAATAGACGGCTTGGTCAACTGTCTCAGAATCGCGTAAAAATTGGATCACAGGACCAACATGATACCACGAGTCCAATAGTACAAGTATCGTCACGTTCTTATGAGTGTACACTAAATGGCGCAGAGTTTTGCAAAAGTCACGATACGGGGAATTTTTGCGGATACGGGCTGATTCTAACGCGCACACGCGTCCAAATAAGTTTTTGCAAAATCCCACACGTATGGGTATACCGTGTGCACCTTTTGGTACACTTGGTACACGACGGGACGGTCCTATTTGGCAGAACGCGCTCCGTATCACAAATTTTAGTATTTCAAAAAACAGGTTTTTATGGATTTTCATCCTAATTTAATTCTTCATAGAGCATCAAATAAAATAATATAATTAACGTAAAATAATCTAGGTTAGGTGGTCTTCGCATAGCAAGAAGAAAAATTAAATTTGGATCTCTGTGGTGGGAGATACGAGTCCGTAAACAGGAATGGTTGCAACAGATTTTCTGAGATTAAATGTCGTATTTTTTTCTCGACTTGGCGTTAATTTTTATCTAGGTTTACGCACTGCACGATGGAAACTAATCTACAGGATTGGAAGAGGGAAAGGTCGGAATCATACCGGTGAAGACGGGGTTGAGTTTGGTTGAGCGAGGGTACGGAAAATAAGACATGAATAGGGCTTCGTTGCTGTTCAAATCCGCTGTCGCAGGGTTGGCACGGACACGCGGTCACGGCGGCGGACGGCGCTGGGGCTCCGGCGTCGGTACGGCGGACGTCAGGTCGGTGCGATCGAGTTGGTAAGGAATAGATTAGGGTTAGGGTTTGTTAATGATGTAATTTATGTATATATAGAGAAGGGGAGAGAGGGGGATCAGGCTTAAGCGGGTGGGGATGGGAATGCAGCCGCTGCTGCTGCTATTTTAGTTGTTTAGGGATAACGGGTGCGGGTTAGTTTAGGTGGGTTTGGGTCTTGGGTAGGAGATAAGGTTTAGATCCATTAAGATTTATTTTCTTTTTCTTTCTCCTTTTTCTTTTATTCCTTTTTCCTTTTTCCTTTTTCTTTTTCTTTTTCTTTTTCTTTTTCTTTTTCTTTTTCTTTTTCTTTCTATTTCTATTTCTATTCTTTTCTATTTCTTATCTAATTAAACCTTATATATGTATATATATATTCATATATATATATATATAATTTTAGAATTTTATGTTGGTACATACAATAAATCTATCACCCGTCCACAAGGTCTCCTACATGAAAATAATTAAGAAAAAATTATGGTTGCTCCATAAAATCTCTAATGCACCAAACACCTAGCAATAAAAATCTAATAAATTCTATTTTTTTAAATTAGCTAAAAAATACTATAAATCAATTAAATAATTAATTAAATAATTAATACTATTTATTAAAATTATAGATTTTATAAAATGGATCAAGATTGTGTCTCCAATTTCGATTGGAAAGCACAACGATACAAAGTTGGAATTATTTAGAATTAAATATAAATGTCTGTGACGAATATTGTGTGAGTAAAATGTAGCACAATAGACCATAATTATGAGTTACAAAAAGGTCAGAATAGAAGGTGGGCACATCTAGGACAAGGACGTGAGGTTTGTAGGAAGGCAATGGCTAGTGTAGTGCTCCAATTATTGAAGCAACGGTAGGGTGCACTATGTGATATAATATTATAAATAATTAAATAAAATACCGTATCCTATTTCTAATTGGATACAAACTAGCCCTAGTTTCACTATCTAAGCCAAGTAGGCCTAATTTTGGGTGAGGGGGTTTACCGACAGGTAGACTGCTAGACCTAATATTTGAGTAATTAGATAACTCGAGTACTAAAGTATAGCTTTTGAAATCAAATTAGATGTACTGGATTATTCGGGTTGTCAGTGTTAATTGAACAAGTAAGTTTTACCCACGATTACTTGGGTGGATAAGCTAATATCTCTGATAGAGAAAATAGGTTAAAGGATGAGAGTTTTGATAGATGTTATAGTCTTGAGTTAGATATAGTGAATTGCCTATAATAGATGACAAGCTATAACAAGATATAACTATATAGTTTGGGTGAAGGATATACATGGAATAAACTAGGAGAAATCTCAGGTTCAAGTAAAAAAGGTAGAATGATAACAAGAAGAGATTCACGAGGAGTACATGACCTTGAGCATTTTAAATTGAGATAAGGATCTAGGAAGGACTGAAGATTTATCACTCGGTAGTTGCCTAGAAGATCTATAATACGAATGGAAGGTACTGGGTCATGATTGTTGAAGCTTAAAGTTGAAAATAAGATTAACATACTAAAAAGGATATGAAGGTGCGTAGGAAACAAATGATAAGGAAAAGATATTATGGTCACATAATCCAAGGAGAAGTGATTATGATATGGACTTGAGGGATAATAATTTTAGTATTTATAAATTATAATACTTTTAGAATTTTAAAAATTTAGTGCGAGTAGAAATTGTTGATCAGTCTCGAAGTAATACGAACTTCAAGAAATTAAACACTAGTTCAGAATCACATACTAATTTGATGGTTATTCTGTAGAGGATTATCACAAGACCCTTAGATTATAGATTTATACATGGTAGGAAAGTGTAAATGGAAGATAGAAGTCTTATAGGAATGATAGATGAATATTATGGGTTTACACGTAAACTAATTGGGGCTAGGAATTTAGATTTTTTACTAATAGGGTATGAGTTTGTTGGACCTATCCTTAGTAGTAGGTGATGAGAACCTATTTTTAATTTATCATAGTCGATGGATTTTTGGATCTTAGAAATCTTATCATCTCATTGAGTTCGAAGAATTTTTACTCAATATAACCATGACATCATGCTTGTGTAATAGGGTAGTAGTCTAGTCGGAAGATTCTCGTAAGGAAGATAGCTTTTAGATGACAAATATTAGACGAACAGTAGTACAGAAAGATAGACAATAGAATGGAGTAAGTTGTACAAAAATGGGTAGACATTCCAATTAAAGATTAGACGAGTATTGAAGAGTTTCCTTAGCGAATAGTATGCCATGAGTGATAGACCTAAGTACATGCTTAGTTTAGACCCTTACCTACAAATATGCGAGGAAGACGAAGTTGTAAGGATCGTATATTGTTTACCTATAGCCAAAAATAGGTTGCCAATAGTATGAGGGAGATTATATAAAATATAACTTAAATGAATATAGTATTGAGTTTAAGGATTAGTTGTATTACCCCCCTCGACTTTATTCCTATCCTTTCTATCAAATTCTTATCTTGTGTTGCATATATGGCCTCATACTTTTTGTAACAACGATCTTTCTAATTATAACAATGAGTAGATTCTTTATTTTTTCCTAGTTGTGCCTTAATTACAAAATCAATCCCTTAGTTAATACCACTCCTTGTGTTAATATCCATATCACCATAGATATCAGTTCTTTTCTACTCTAATCCCTATGATCTAGTCAACATGACTCGATTATTCAAATATCTGCCTAATCGTGCCTTATTCAACCATATAGACTTATCAGAAATTCTTTTTGTCGTGACCTGAATTTTGGTCTCTTCGTCATCAATGCCAATCAATGATCGAAGCCTCTCTACCACCTTGCCTTAGTTAGATCTGACTCAGTCATTTTTTCTGCCTTGTAGAAGCTTGACCTATACAAGAGCAGCAATAGATGGGTAATAATTTCTCTTATAAAGTTGTTGATCAATAGCACCATGATAGTTTCTAGGTTCCTTAAGAAAATCCTTGATTACGGCCAGTAAATCCTAGAATTCTTGTAACCTTATTTAGAAAATAGGCCATCCCAAAAATCTTGTTAGCAGGACCATGACCTTAGTTTTGGATACGAACTTAATTTTTATAAGATGGGTAGATCGTAGCCCCTGGTTTTAGTGTAGGGTTATTTCTAGAAATTTAGGGTAAATTTGAATTTATTTTGGTGTTAATTAGGTTAATCTCAAACGAATTAAATTACCTATTTAATTTTTATATTCATGATACCCTTTGTTGTGGCTCGAATATTTGGAGCACAACACTATCCTTTTCTTTTCAACAACTTCCATCATTATGACCTAGACTAGTCTTCTATACCTATGACATGACTATCATTCACAAACTGGCCATCCCATATTTTATTTTAGTCGTACGACATTCGCGATGCAATTGTACACACAAATGACACATAAATATCCTTTTTCTGTTGCGGTCGATTTTAATACTCAATACCGACTCAATTCTTCCGGCAACCTTGACATTCATGAGCCTAACTGGAACCTACTCACTGATGACACAACTGTTACCTCCAAATATACACACCCATGCTCTATATAGATCCCACAGCATTCATGACATATCTCCTTCTAAACCATATATCCAACTCTGTTGCAATAGAATTAAATTATACATAGGCAACCCTAATATCCCAACCACTGATATACTCATATCTCATTCATGTCAACCTACGTATATGACACTTGTGTTGCATTAAATTGAACCCTTTATACTCTTTACACAATACTAAACACCTTGATGAGTTATATCATATTTTGATGCTTATTGTTGAACCATTCATCGGCATCCTTGATATGCAATGAATAACTTCTCGGTACCATCTCACCCTAGTTGTATTTGGCTATGGTAATTCCTATTGTCTTATAGACTCATGACCTAATTAGAAGCAAGAAGAACTGGTAAAACTTTCTTTATAGAGTTATTGACTCATTAACGCCATGGTAGTACATCAATTTTCTTTGATAGGCTGTGACAACGGTCACAAAATTCTTACCATCTCGAATCCCTCCTTGAATTTAGACCTAAAAATCCTTAGAAATATGATCATGACTATAGTTCATGCGGCCAACTTTATTCTTATAAGTTGGGTAGAGCCTTGATTAAGCATACCCTTATTCTTAGAATGTGACGTCAAACTAGGACTCCATTTGGTAACTGCGTTCCCATCTTTAGTGCAACCTTCGTAACTAAAATTTTTTCTACTATGTTTATTTTTAATTTCGAGGACAAAATTTTTATAAGTTGGGTAGATTATAACCACCCTGATTTTTGGAATTAAAATTAAAGTTTATTAATATTGGTATTCTGAAATTATTGTGATTAAGGAAAAATTTTATTTATTTTTACTAATTATAATATATAATATTCATGGATTTATAATTATGTGTATTTAATTAATTATTAATATTATGCAAAAAAAATATTTTTGGGTGTACAACTATTATTAGTGTACAATATAATTTTTCTAAAATTTATTGAGGTCTAAACCTATTTTTATGGCCATATACATACATATATATATAAAGAATAAAGAATTAAAATTAAACCTAAAATCTAACCCATTAAACCAAACCCTGCCGTAAACCCATTACCCAAATTTAAAACCACCTACCCGTACAGCAAACCCCCCCTCTCCCATATATATACATATGCAACTACAAAACCAAAACCCTAACCCTAACCCATCACCCAGCCTCCATCACCTCCGCCGGCGCATCGCCGACCGCCGCCGAACCCTACCGCGCCGACCGCAGCGCCGACCGCACACAGTGCCCAACAGCCGTGAGGCCCCCTCCTTCGCATGGAGCTTTCAACCTCCTCGCTGATCTGTTTTGCTCTCCGTCTTCGCTGGTATGTTCGCAACCTAACCCTCTATGATTCTCTTCAAGTGGAAAAAATTTAGGCACCCTGGTTTGATCGAAAAATCGACCGAAAGTTGGCCCAAAACTGTTCGAAAATAGTTCAGAATTTTATTTCAAGTACCCCTGTTCATATCCAATTTTCTACAAACTCATTAATTATTTTTAAAATATAATTGAAAGGACTTCTTCATAATATAACCAAGATTTTTACTGTCCTTTTAATTTTTATTAGTTTACTTTAATGGTAAAATTATTCTTGTTCCAAAACGACCAAAAATTTGTTTTTAAAACATCCAAAATCTTGTGATACGAGGTGCGTCCCACCAAATAAGACAACTTTGTCGTGTGCGAGTTGCATCAAAAGGTGCGTAACGAAAATGCGGACGTGTGGGCTTTCGTGGAACTTGATTTGGATGTGTGTGCACACCGAAATCAACGCGTATCCGTCAAAAAAAACTGTATCGGCATATTCTGACACTCGCCATAATTTTGAGTGTCCTTGTCGTTTGACAACGAAACTTGTGCCATTAGATTCACAGCGTTATGCTGATCCCGTGACCCAAGTTTGGTTCGATTCTAAGAACGTTGACGAAACATCATTTTGTGGGTCCCACGGTTCCACATAACATGCAATTTTATGATCGGCTTATCAAAATCTATTTATGGATGTTCCATTGGGTTTGTATCATCGTTCGGGACTCGTAGACACTAAGTTTGATGAATTTGGAGAACTTTATCTTTGGCATATTTTACGGTGCGAAGTGGGCCACATGATGATCTCGTTTTGACCCAAAACTGTCAAATTTGTCCCTGTGTCCAAATTAGACTTATGGGTAGTCAATCCTAGCTATTTCTAGTATTCTGAGAATAATGGTGATGTTTGTTTCAATATTCGGAGGTGTACGTACAGATTCCATTTTCCTAGGAGTAGTTGATGGAGTTCAGAACCTAGGCAAGTGTACCTTGCCATGATGTATCACAGTTCCTTGCCTTTATTATCTTATTTAGTTATTATAGTTATTTGATATGTGTGATGTGTGTGTTTACCCTAGGACCGTGAGACGTTGCTTAGCATCCGAACAAGATTCGGGTGTTGACGCCGTACGCGGAGTCGTGTAACGTCACTTAGAGAGTTGATTCCACGATCCTATTTTTATGTGCTTGCTTTACCAAGTATGCCATACCCTAGGATACTTGACACTATTTGATGTGACAGAATCCTTCTTGAGTTATTCATGGAGATTCTGTATAGGCTTACAAGATTCGAGATATGAGACTTGCATATTATATGGATATTATTATGACTCGTGCACTAGATAGAGGTCATGATCTTGCGCGTTATGGACATGAGACATCATGGACATGATATGTGAGGTTATATTGGGTGGGGAGAGTCTTCATCGTGCTCTGGGCATATTTTACTATTACTATTTATGTGTACTAGGCTTTAGGTTCCCTATGCGAAATCTAAATTATTATATTTATATATATACATCTTCCTCCTGGTTCTGCCATACGGAGCCTTGAGTGTACTGTTAGATTACGAAAGTATCCATTGGGATCTTTCGTGAGTACCAGCCCGGGGTACGATACCATACTCTCATTTGCATATCACATAGTTGGTTACAGTAGTTTACTCTTGAGTATGTGGCATTAAATTTTTTACTTTTAGCATGTTATTTCTTGTACCTTGTTAAGTTCCTCTGAGGACCTGGTCCCCTGCTAGTTTTTGCAGCATAGACGGTTACGGAGCCTTTGGAGTTGCTGATGGAGTTGCTTGTCTTGTAGGCATTGGTATCAGGTACTTATGTCATATCTACTGGAGTTATGGTTATTTATTCATATTATTTATTCATCTGCTGATGTAGCCTAGTTTTATAGACTCATATCTCTTTCACGAGTCTATTCGAGTTTGTGTGTTACTTGGCGGCCAACTTTAGCACATGTAGCTTATTATTGTGTATTCTGTTCATTATGGATTGAGGCATAGATATTCATATTTACTAGTAGCTATTATAATACAGCTTATATGAATTCGAGTCAGACCAGAGTCTGGTCGAATGCGTAGTTGGCATGTTACGTATTCATAATCCTACGTATTTTGGGACTGGGGCGTGACAGTCACCCCCACTTTTCCATCTAGGGATAATTTGGAAATTTGGCCTAGTTATTTAATTTTAGGAATATAATATTAATATTAGTGGGCCATGTATATTTATTTGATGCTTGTATTAGTTATTTAATTATTAGAGTGTTATATTTAATTAGAGGCTTGTAGCATTTAATTTAGTTATTAGACTAGCCTATTTAATTTGCTTGACATTAGTGGACCTAAATTAGACTTGTCATGACAAATAGTGAGCCAATATGGACTAGGCCCAATGAACCCATTCCCACTAATTAACTAAGGAGAATTAGTTTATTTATAATTAGTGTAGAGACTAGCCAAATTGTCCTTCCTTAATCTTCTTCATAATTAGATGGAGAGGGGCAACTTGGTCATTGTACATTGCTTGGAGAGGTAAGAACTTGGGGTCGGCCACATATAGGCCATTCTTCTCTCTCTTTGTATTTTATTTTTGATTCAAATTCTAGATCCCCATTTCCTATTTTTCCCTCCATTAATTTTCTACACAATTCACCACTAATTCCTTCTCAAATTTATCACTCTTGGAGCCTTGAGATTGGAGAAGCAAGGAGCATAAGGAAGAGGAGCTTTAGAGTTAAATCGTGTCTGAATCATGTCTAATTATATTTTTATTGGGAATCCATCTCCCAATTTATAATTCCTGAATTTTTCTCTCATTATAGTTTCTTAATCATGCATTTGACCATTATGAATGAACCCATGGCATAGGACTACCTATAGAAATAAGATCTAGGCTATTTGGCTATGTATTATGAGTTTATGTGGTATTTTGTGTCAATTTTGGGGGGATTTTGGGATTGGCACATCATATGTTTGTCAGTAGGTCAATTAGACCAAATTGACATATGTTTGGTTTGTGAGACTAGTGTCGTATCTACAATTTGATCCGCCCCTTTCTCTCTTTCTTTTGACTGCCTCATACATGTAGGCCGTATCAAGAAAATTTGGCGATACAGGTTAATTTAGGGGTTTTCTTCCGACACGGGGGGTTTGAGCATGTCACATTTTGATACGGGCATGTAGATGAGTAGCTAACACTTCGTGTTGCTTCTAATTGTGATTCTAGACTTGTTCATATCCTTCGAGATACGTTTGGTGGTGTGGTGGAGCCATATCGCAAGTGTATCATAGATTGAGTGTGATACGTGTGCGGTGCACTACACGTAATTGATACTTTGCTTTATAATTCAACTTACCTTGGTTATAACTATTAGAGTATTATAATTATAGTTGTTATATATATATATATATATATATATATATATATATATATATATATATATATATATATACAGTTATAGTTATAGTTATAGTTATAGTTATAAGTCATTTGTGATGTGTTGGTGGTCATTGGAGAGTAGGAAAGTTCATGTGCATCATTTGTGTTGGTATATATATATATATATATATATATATATATATATATATATATATATATATATATATATATATATATATGTATGTGTGTAAGTGAGTGTATGTGTATAAGTGAGTGTATGTGTGCTAGGGGGAGTTCGGATAAGCAGCAAGAAGGAGCAGCATAAGCAGTGAGATGCAGCAGCAGCAGAAGCAGTGAGCTGGAGCAACAACAAGAAGCAGCAGCAGAAGCAGTAAGCATCAAGCAGCAATTAGAAGCAGCAGCAGCAGCACTGAGGGTGGGGATATAAGTAGATTAGTATGGGTTAGTATCAAGGTAATTTGGTTAGAATAATTAGAGTTGTGAGTTTAGGAAACTAAGTGTCTATCCTAGTGTTAAGATTGGATAGTATCTCGAAGATTATGTATGTTGTAGATTATGATATTGGTATTAAGGTATTATACTAGGTTATGAGCTAGTAGTCTAGATGAGATAAGATGATAAATATGACTTAAGGTAATGATAAATACCTAGTAGAGCTAAGTTATAATCTATATGTTAAGATAATATGTAATACTCATAGACTAAGATACTAGTGTTTATATAAGGGTAATGGTTAAGGTATTAACTATAAACTAAGGTATTAGTATATATCAGGATAGTTACAAGGGTAAATACTAATTAGTAGAGATATTGATATATATTATATGTAGATATCTAATTCGTATATGTGATATCTAGTATCAATATATATGTATTTATGTATCTAATAGGTATATTAGATACCTAGTATTACAGGATAGGTATATATATATATATATATATATATATATATATATATATATATATATATTGATTACCTTAGTATCGAGAATACCAAGGTTTTGTGATACCAAGGTTAGTATGGCAAGTCTAGGATGAGTAGTGATATTAGTACTAAGTATTGGGTTAGATATGTACATGTATTTCCAATTATGATACTCTTAAGTTAAGGTATTATTTATTAGCTAGTTTGGCTTATACTCAAGGTATTGGATTTGTGTATCAAGAGGGGTGTGTAGGTGGTATGATACCGTAGTTGGATCAAAGCCAAGGTATCCACTTAGCATTAGTTTAGCTAGGGGTACTATATATTTTCATCTTGTATATATATATTATTGTATTTTCATATATAATAATTTATGTATCTTATGATACGGTTTAGTGTTGGTATTCTAGTATCCTAACATAGCTAGTATAGCCTAGTTAGATAGTGTATGGACCCAATATCCTAGAGATGGACTCATACAACCAAGAAATAATTAGTTTGACAAAGTTTAACTAGTTTGACCTAGAGTTGACCTAGTTTGACTATTTTGACTTAGAAATGGCTTTATGACCTAGAATTTGACTAGTTTAACTTATTTTCATTCGAAAACCTTGTATTAATATAATATTCCATATATAGTTCTGTGTGACACACGTTCGGATACCGTTTTGCATCATTTGCTCTGGACCACAGGCGAGTACATTCTCTGATAGTTTTTATTATTTGATAATTACTATAATGCAAGTATTTAGAAATATATTACTTGATTCATGACACATTGGTACACGAACTAGTATACACATGGATATTCAGTCAGGGGATGTTATTTATTATTTTATTGTTCCTCGTGTTCTCTTATGGTTATTAGACAATATTTAATATTAGACAATGTTTAATGTTTTATAATATCTTGAGTATCTTGCATCGTAATGTGTCATGGTTGGATCCATTGTACTAGTCGGGTAAAGGAGAAGTGTTAGCTAGATATGTGATCAAAGCCTAAATAATGTTCAATGTTTAATGTTTATGTAGACAATGTTTATCCAACGTTAGACAACGTTCAACCCAAGCCGATCACTTATCTAACTAGTATTTCAATCACCTAGTATAGTTGTAGTTCTTCACCATATTCTATTTTTATTGTCTTATTCTATTTCATTGTGATCAGTATATACCATATTGCTCTTGTTTACCTGTTTCTTTTATCATAGCATGATATTTTTCATTGTTTCTCGTCTTATATTATATTTTCTATTTATGTTTATAGTCATTATTAATTAATTGGAACTGTTATTGGGTTATACTTTGCTCCAATCCTGACTGGATATATTTTTTAGATGACTGGTTAGTAAGGATGTGTCTCACCTACTACAGGCTAACAGATGGAGTGTCACCTGAGGATGTAGTGTTAGATACTGAGGCCATTTATATTTCTACATCTTGTAGTAGTTGTTTCTTGTTAGACTTTGGATTGTATTATTATTTTGAGATCTTGAGTTGTGTTTAGATATTGAGTTGGACCTGTGATGTATTGAGACTTATATTTCTTTTCTTTTTATTCTATATCGTGCTTAAATCTTTCTTTAGTGTTTATATGTGATTGAGTATTGACTACCCTTTATTATATCATCACTTTGCTCCTCCATTTGGAGTTGAGATGGCATGACAGGTATTATATATATATATTTTGTGTGAGATATTAGAAAGTATAGAAGACCGAGACAGCATTCTACCGCAGATGTTGCAGCATTGGCTGGACGTACCAACGTACTCATGCCCCTATACGGGGTACGATCATAACAGTTATGTGGATGATATCGCCGTTAAAACTTGTCTTAAAGTTGGTCATCTTCAAGATCTAAATATGGTGTTTGAATTAATGTGCCAGCGCCAACTCAAAATGAACCCGACCAAATCCTTCCTAGGAATATCCAGTGGCAAATTCCTCAAATTTGTTATAACTTTCAAAGGCATCCATATTGATCCTGATAAGGTTAAAGCCATCCACGAGAAGTGTCCTTTAGGTAATATCAAAGAACTTTGTGGAGTGCAAGGTCGTTTGGCATACTTCAGAAGGTTTATCTCAAATCACTTTGAATGATGCCGACCTTTCACTCAATTAATGAAGAAAGTGTATCATTTGTTTAGAACAAAGCATGTTAGCAAGCATTCAACGACATCAAACGATATCTTATAAATCTTCAAGTTTTGGTGCCTCTAATTATAGGAAAACAATTTATGTTGTATGTTCGAGCAATGGATCATTCTTTATGAGCTCTTCTCGCACAGAAGATTATTGAAGGCCATGAACAAGCAATCTACTATCTCAGTCGAATAATGGTCGATGCCGAGCATAGATACAATCTTGTAAAAAAATAATTCTAGCTCTGATAATCTTTATTCAAAAGATACTACACTATGTGACAGGTTAAACTATTCATGTCATATCCAGAGAGAATCATCTCCAGGTATTTATGACCAAACCAAGCACACTTAATTCTCGAATGGCTACATGGGTAATACTGTTATCACCTTATGACATGGTATATATATCCCACAAAAAGAAGTGAAGGGTCAAGCGCTAGCCGATTTTCTAGCAGCTCATCCAATACCAGAAACCTCCAAGCTGTATGATGAAATTCCTGACAAAGTCTTGGAATCTAATATGGCGATTGGAGATGACACCTGGTAATTATTCTTCGATGGCGCATCAAGAATAGTACCTACAGGCAACATCGTATCCAGAGTAGGCATAGTCCTAGTATCTTCTGGCAAACTACTCATTCATCATGCATATTCTCTAGTGAACCATGTTCCAATAATATGGCAAAATGCAATGCTCTACTCATTGGCCTTCAATTAGCCAAACAATTGGATATAGAGTATCTTGAAGCCTACGAAGATTCTAAGATAATAGTCAATCAGACTAGGGGGAGTATGAGGTTCGGCATGAAGACCTCATCCCTTATCATCAAGTGGCAATTGAGTTGGCTTTTACCTTCTAGGGGTTCTTTATTGGGCATGTGCATCGATCACAGAATATGGAAGCAGATGCCCTTGCCAGTTTAGCAGCATCGTTGGCCATCCCTCTGAAAAGATAATATTCGATCACATTGACAAGTCAAGAGTTGTTATGTATAAAGAATAACCTGCACATTGAATAGAGCTTCGTCATAAAGTCAACCTCCATTGATGAAGATTGGAGAAACCCTTTTATAGACTATTCTGCTTATGGGATCCTTCTAGAAGATCTGAAAGAAGCTACTTCTATTAAGAGACATTCACTCTGATTCTATTATAATGCCTTATCTAAGAAATTATATCGTCGTTCATACGATGGGCGGCTATTGCATTGTCGCTCTAACATTGAAGCAAGATAATCACTTCACGAAGCTCACGATGGCATCTTTGAAGCACATCAGTCAGGTCCTAAATTACAGAATTATCTCAAAAAGATAGGCTATTACTGGCCCGCCATGGTGGCATATACAGAAGATTATGCTCATAAATGCAGAGCATATCAGATCTATACTAACTTTATACACCAACCATCAGAATTCTTATATCCTACGGCTGTATCCTGGCCTTATGACGCATCGGGAATGGATATTATTAGTCCTATCGGCCCACCTTCTTCCAGAGGACATCGGTTCATACTTGCAATAACTGACTATTTCTCCAAATAGACGGAGGCAGTTTTACTCGTCGAGGTGAAGACGTCCAATGTGATCAGTTTCGTCAAACACCATGTGATCTATCATTTCTATGTTCCCCAAAGAATAATACATGACAATAGACCACAGTTTGCTAGTCAAGCATTATATCGATTCTGTGACAAGAATCAAATCTAGAATGTGGCTTATACGACCTATAATCCGGCAGCCAACAGCTTAGTAGAGGCCTTCAATAAAACCATAATCAAGTTGCTTAAGAAGTTTGTCTCATTCAATAAGCACGATTAGAATGATAAGCTCGGAGAATGCTTGTGGGCTTATCGTACGATAGTCCAAACTCCAACTTGTTGTACACCATTTTCCTTAGTCTATGAATGTGAAGTAGTACTTCATCTCGAGATCCAGATTCCTTCTCTCAGAATAGCTATCGCTAATAAGCTAATAGTAGAAAATAATGATCGTTTGAGACTTCAAGAGTTATAAGCATTGGATGAAAATTGTTTACATGCTTAATAGTGTATTGAGTTATATCAAGCATACATTTCTAGAGCTTTTAATCAAAAAGTAAAAAAAACTATTCTAAGTCGATGAAATGGTCCTTACGGTGAGGAGACCTATGGTTACAACCCACAAGAGAAAAGGAAAGTTCCAGGCTAAGTAGGAAGATCCTTATATGGTGGAAATAATATTCTCCAATGGTGCCTACAGACTCGCTAAGCCTAATGGAGATTTGATGATGATGCCATCAATGACAAATTTCTCAAGAAATATTACTTCTAGATAAGGCATGTACTTCCCCATCTCCAACGGAGTAAGTTAAGATGTACCTCAAACTATTGTTTTTGTTCACTTTGAATTTGGATAATTAATAGGTAATAGGTCCTCAATGTTTTCCAGCGAAATGGTCTTCAGATCTAAAAATATTCTTGTTGAGATCATCCAAATGACATTTTCTCCCATAAATTATCGTATTCTTAAAGTCCAATTACTTTAAGGATATCCTACTTCTAATCCCTAGTCAGCACAGAAAAAATAATTATGTCCATATTACCTCTGCATTGTTTTCTTACAAAAGTTAAACCCACAGAGTTATTCTGCCATGTCTATATAACCTCTAAGCAGATATCTTCAGCATGATGCTGAATAAAAGGTTTACCATGTTAGTATAACCACTGAGCAAGTGTTCTATTCCACTAAATCACCCTAGGAAAATTATAACCTATCATGTTCATATCACCTCTGATAGTGATATACCGTTCCAACCTTATTACTAGTGCTTAGTTTTAAGTACACAATGGGTAATAGGTCCATAACACACATCCATCACCAAAAGATAAAGATTTTATTCATTGCAAAATCGAACCAATTTACAAGAAAATTGGCATAAAAATAAAAAGTTTACAAAATGAATAATTTTTTATTATTGAGGCTTCTTCGAGAGATCACTGATGAGTCGCCGCAGTTGAGTCAACTGTTGATTATTATTTAGATCAGCTTTCTCTCTGGACTCTGTCATACAGATTTTTGGTGATTCATATTTCATCATTGGGACATATGCTTCCTGGATATTGTTCCAGGACTCGTCAAGTTCAACTTTAGTCTTGGCATGAGACATGAGTTTATTGCCCAACGATGCTTGATGAAATACCACTTCTTCATGCTTGCTCTTTTCTATTACCAATTTCTCCTGAGATTCTTTGATTAGGGCCTCCAGTCGAACAATTTCAGCAACCTGTACGTCTCGGGCAGTTTCATATTGGATGAATTAAGTATTAGTATCATTCAATTCAACCAATACTAAGTTACTGTTATCCGTGAATGCTCTCCTCTGCTCCTCAAAATCTGTCTTTTGTGCATAGAATGCGGCAACAATGTCCTCATACTCTGCCTGGATCAAAGAGATCAGATTGCCTTTACGAAGCTGCAAATATTCAATGAAGAGTAGTTCCATTTTGTTTATAATTTGCTCAAGAGCCGATGCACGTACTTCATCTTTACAAATTTTGATCATCTTGATAGTTGAAGCAACCATTTTCCTTAGGCCGTCAGTAGACATGTTATTGTCAAACACCATCTTCATAGCATAATCCAACATACTATAGAAAGTATTAGTCTGAAACTTCACTATCTCGTTCAAATAGACGTTAGAGCTAGGTGTAGCAGCTACTACAGCTAAACCACTTCCTTGACGGAGAATCAAAGTTTTGGTTACGTTAACAGCTTTACTATTCTGGACAATAGCTGGTAGGACTATCATCGAAGATGCTTCACCCTGCTCAGTAGTACGCATTGGCGCCTCAGCGTGTGTTAAGGTTATTGCTAGCATACCCGAGGTAATGTTTCCCTCTTCACAACGGGAGTTATTATTCTCGCGGTTTTAGCTGCGAGAGTTGTCTCAAGCTGAGTCACAACCACCTCTGTTATAGGCTTAAGCAGAGTGTTATCCGGGAGAACCTCCTCTGGATGAACCTCTTCGTTTACTTTCATGCCTGCAAATCAATAATAAAAAATTAGTCTGTCTATCAAATTGACAGTTCAATTCAATGTTAAAAGATTAATAACACCTTGGTTAGTGTTGTTCTGGGTGGTCATCGCAAAAATTTATGAAACGAGGTCTGCAATGTAAGGACTTATGATATAAAAAAAATGGAGAGGCATGTACCTAGAATAATTGGTACATACTCATCTTCTGGTGTTTGCCCCTCTAAGGAGTTCCTCAAATCCACAAAAAATATTTCAATTTGGGGAGTATTGGCATTCAGAAGTAGGTCATCATACTCATCATCCTCAATATCCACCTACGATCATATTATACCCTCATCGGTTTGCATGGTCAAATCCACAGGCTCTGATGTGGTCTCAGGGTCTGCCGTAGTTACTTCAGCTTGAATTTGTAACTGACATACAAATTCTTCCTCTTGGACAACATTCATTAGAGAATTTGGGCCTACCTAGTATTTTTCCTATCCAGAGGGGCTTGAATAGGATGGCTCTTTTTCATTGCTATACATGGGGCTGGACCAAATAAAGGAGGGGGCTTAAATACAATTGGGAATAGGAGTTGAGCCGCAGCGTCAAGAGGGGGATGAAAATAAGTTGTTTAAGAAGCTGAAATGTTCATTCCTTTAGTAGCTATCTCAGGAATTGTAGAACAAGTTCCCACTATAACAGTTAAAGCGGGAACAGACATGGAAATCCTTTCCACGGCTGGTGGTTCAAAGGATAGACCGGTGTGATTTCCCTAGTCGAGAGAGTCAATAAAAGTAGTAAGTAGACTCTTCTTGGACGGAGTATTTTGCATCTTAGACTTTTTGGCAATAGGATAATATTCTTTTGGAGACACTCCTTTGCGTTTCTTGGTCTTCAGGGTAATTTATATTAGAGGAGCAATTTTGTTTGTTGGTCCAGCCCTGAAGAGTTCTAATAACTCGTCCATTGGAGCATTATCCTCCCCATCCACCACTGGGTTTCCCTCAACTGCCACAGCTTTAGTAACAGCCCATGAAGGAGTATGAAGATGCCTCTCATATCAAAGTCTTGGTAAAACTTGTTAACCGAGCAGAAAAAGTTATAATAAGAATATAAGATACGTAGAGGTGCATTGGCAGTAGGAAAGGTAAATTTGGCACCTGTACACCCCATGTTGAAATAACGCCATTCTCGAGCACCATCAACCAAACCTCCAGTAATCCATAAGCAAGTGCTAACGTTCCCCATATGTAATTAATCATAGCCGAATTGCCTTACAAAATGACTAGGGAGATATGGTTCGAAGTAGCAATCTTCTTCATATCTATAAATCATATGGGAAAGACGAATGCCAAGTAGCCAGTAGAAAATAAAAGTTTTGATCTATCCTTCCCTGGTCAATAAAGCTTTCACATGTGTGCTCGGGTGCTATATCGGGAGGAATGCAGTAAAATTTCCAACCGTTGCCATCATTTATAGCTTTTCTCATTGTAAACACGGTAGTATCCTCCCATGAAGACTCCCGATACTTGCAAAGGAATATATTTTTAGTGGCATCATCGGTTTCTATTTCCAACAGCCATCAAACAATCATTATGGAGCAATAACCACCCCCCATCAGAGAGGTGAGTAGCAATTATATTCTTAGGAAATCAGAGCGACTCACAGGATCCAAGAGCAGTCCATCAGTGAATGCCCGCAACCCCGCATTCAATCTGCCAACCATGGCTAGGAGCAGAGTCAACTTGTGCCCAAAAACCAGATGGACCATCGGGAATAATATATTGCAAAGCAAATGATCTGCTGAATAGTTTCCAGGTACCCATCTGCATAGCCATAAGAAGAAAAAACTGGCCAACAATGCTTTTCATGAAATTTCTTTATGAGTCTGGCGGAGAAAACTATAGGTGTAGAGGCTGGAGGGGTTCGATTTTAACTTTTTTATCTTCTTTGGCCTTATCATTTTTGGGCCGATTCAGGAAAAAATAAGCTAACCATTTGCTAGTATAGACGAAGCCAGATTCAGTCTCATAATAATGATTACATGTCAGGTAATTGTTTGCCATTTAATATCAAAACAAGAACTGGGAGAACTAGATTTGATTTAACAAACTAAGAAAGTACAAAGAAGAGTCCTAAGAGACAATATAATTATAAATTTATTTTCTTTCCTACTAATCCACATCGTGTTTTATCATCCTCTAGTTTGTTATTGTAATTGAGTATTATTTACCATTACCATATTATCATATTGTCCTCCATTTGGAGTTGAGATAGCATGACAGGTACCTTATTTATCATGTATGAGATGTATAGATAGTATTGTTGACCTAGACAGCGTTATACCGTTGATGTTGTGGCGTAGGCTGGACGTACCTACGTACTCGTGCCCTTATACCGGGTGCGGGTCATGACATATTTTTGTGGTATCCCATACAGGTCAGGCTTCATAACTAGTACGATGTCTAGGTAGTAGTACTCAGATTTAGAGTATTACTACAAGCCTGCTATAGGATATAGGACTAAGTATATAAGATGAGAGGATACTCAATCACTACTTGAAAATATTTCTAATCTATTAAAATTTCTACCTTTATCATTCGAAATAATTACTTTCTTTAGAATATTATTGTCCTTCCTTGATGCTATCGTATCTTGCACAATATTGATTTATTTATTGAATCTATCTTCAGGATGACACCGAAGGCAAGATTGTAGCGCTCTAGAGCAGTCTCGACAAGATCAGTTACTTAGTCACATCGGAGAGAGACAGCAGCGACTGTTCCTCCTTCTTCCTCTCAGATGATTATTTTACCAGTCCAGGTAAGCATTTTAGCAGTAGCTTTTGGGGGTGCTCCACCACCCGTTCCGAGGACTGTTCCATCAGTCATGGAGGATCTTCTACCCTCACCACCCAAGACAACAGATAGGACGCAGATGTTTGTTATGTTCCAGGAGATAATGGCAGCGCAGCAGACGCAGACGAACATTCAACATCAGGGCATCAAAAGTGCTCACCAGTTAGCACTAGCTACTATGGAGAGGGTAGCACTTTTCCAGCCACATATTGTACCACCTTACCCTTTACCGTACCAGCCGAGGCTGGGTACCATCATTGACTTCAAAAGGATGGGGCCCAAGGACTTCAAGGGCATCGAAGGGATATTGTAGGCCAACAATTGGATCGAGGACGTATAGAGGACTCTGTGACTTGCATAATTTCCAGAGGGCCTAGAGGTGGGGGTAGCGGGCAGCCAGATGTTCGATATTGTGCTGACATGGTTTCGCACGGACCCGAGGATCTCAGATCCAGGAATGACTTGGAAAGCTTTCAAAGAGCTTTTTAAGGAGAAGTTCTTTCCAGATGTGGCTCTGAATTCTCTAGAGAGCCAGTTCCTAGATCTCGTCCAGGGGAATATGATGGTGGACGAGTACGTAGCAGAGTTTTTCAGACTAGGCAGATTTATAGAGGGACAGAATCCTCTAGGAAAGGCCAAAAGTTTTGGCAGCGTTTGATCAGGGAGATCAAATCTCTCACTATAGGACACCGTAGCACGATATTTGAGGATATCCCGATGGACGCACAGAGAGCAGAGTATGACTTGGAGCTCAAATCCAAGAGGATACGAGATACGTCAGGAGGAGCTATTAGTAGTGCGGGTCCAACCAAATGGCCCCACTTCCAGCAGCAGAGACAACAGTTTCATGCACCATTCCAAGCACCAGTGCAACATGCATACGAGGCCCCGAGACCAGCACAGCAGGCCCCGCAGTACACACTGTGGAAAGATTGGACATACATGGGAGGTCTGCAGGAAGAGTCTTGGAGTTTGTTTCTATTATGAAGAGACATGCCATCAGTTTAGGGAGTGTCTAGTGGCTCCAGTTCGAGCAGGCCAGGGAGCAGTACCGGCACAGAGAGCACCAGCGAGGCTACCTATGGGACAGTAGAGGGGACCTCCTTTACAAACTCGGCAGCAGCATTTTGTCCAACACCAGCAGCAGCAGAGAGGTACACCGCGAGGGCGAGATTTTGCCATAACAGTTGAGGAGGAAGAGCCAGTCAAAGATATGATATCAGGTTCAGTTCTCCTTGACTCTATTCTAGCGTATGCTTTATTTGATTCCGGTGCTTCCTATTCTTTTATATTTGTATCTTTTTTCTTTTAAGAATTGATTAGAGTCTGAACCTTTGGCTAGGACTTGCAAGATCATGACTAGAGGAGGCATTATCCTGGTCAGTGATATTTGTAAGGATCGAAGACTTATACTGGGAGTCCCGGAGTTGAGTGTATACTTACTCATAATGCTACTTCTGAGTTATGACATTATACTCGGGATGGATTAGTTGAGTAGGCACCATGCTAGTACAAATTATCTGGAGGAAAAGTTTTATTTCAACCGCTAGGAGAGCCAAAGTTTAAGATTGCCAGAGGAGCAGTGGAGCAGAGCGAGTATGCCATCTGTGGAGCCATGGTGAAAGAGAAAGAGTTGTCACATCCGTTGATAGCAGAGTTCATGAATATTTTTGTAGAGGAGTTATCGTATTTGACACCAGACCAAGATGTTAAGTTCTTTATAGATTTGGTGCCAGGTGTAGAGCCAATATCTTAGCACATCTATAAAGTCAACAACAGTAAACTGGTAGAGTTAAAGAAGTAGGCGGATGAGTTGCAGGATAAAGGCTTCATTCTATCCAGTTCAACACCATGGGGAACTCCGGTATTATTTGTACCAAAGAAGGATGGGACGGTACATATGTGTATCGACTATAGGGCTCTGAACAACATTATTATCAATAACAAATATCCACTACCGAGGATTGATGATCTCTTTGATTAGTTGATTGGAGCAAAGATATGTTCGAAGATAGACTTGAGGTCAGGTTACCACCAGGTGAAAGTGAAGAATGAGGATATTCCGAAGATAACTTTTTGGGCTCGGTTTGGCCAGTTTGAGTTTATGGTGATACCATTTAGGTTGACCAATATCTTGACTATATTCATGAATCTGATGAACAAGGTGTTCCACCAGTATCTTGATATATTCGTGGTGGTATTTATTGATGATATTCTGGTATATTCGAAGACCCTGGAGGAGCATAAGGAGCATATGAGAATAGTTCTGGAGACTCTCAGGAAGAAGAAGCTTTATGGAAAGCATTAGAAGTATGATTTCTTCCTTGATAATGTTGAATTCCTTGGTTATGTGATTACAGGTGACGAAATCTCAGTGGACCTTAAGAAGATTTCAGCAGTGGGGTCATGGGATACTTTGAGTTTAGTGGCGGAGATCAGTAGTTTTCTGGGGCTAGCAGGTTATTACCGGAGGTTTATACAGGACTTCTCCATAATTGCAAAGCCAATGACTAGGCTGACCCGGAAGGATGTGGAGTTTGTTTGGACAGAGGAGAGTCAGGCCACTTTTGAGGAGCTAAAGAAAAGGTTGATGATAGCTCCAGTATTGGCGTTGCCATCAGGATCAGGTGATTCACTATTTATAGTGATACTTCAGGGAAAGATTTGGGTTGTGTCATGCAGCAGAATAGGAACGTGATTGTCTATGCTTCTAGGCAATTACGTCCTCATGAGAAGAATTATCCTACCCATAATTTAGAATTAGCAATAGTTATTTTTGCCCTAAAACTATGGTAAAACTATTTGTACGGAGAGCCTGTGGAGATATTCACAGATCACAAGAGCTTGAAGTACGTGTTTACCCAGAAAGAGCTAAACATAAGACAACGGCGGTGGTTAGAGCTGATGAAGGACTTCGATATATCATTACAGTACCATCTAGGGAAGGCTAATGTAGTCGCTGACGCATTGAGTAGGTATCTAGTGGCTATGTGCTTGACTACGGACAGACATTTATTGGCCAATCTTGTGAGCTTGGAAATTAAGGTGCTAGTACCAGGTGTTGAGATACAAATATGGGAATTGAAGATACAGTCAGAGCTGATGGATAGGATCTGAGCTACGCAGTATGACGATGAGTCTCTGAGAAGTATCAGAGCACATGTTCATATAGGATTATCCGAGGACTTCACTATTGTTGAGGATGGATCACTACTGCAAGGTACCAAGTTGTGTGTGCCAAGTAAAACATTGTGCGAGTAGGTTCTTCAGAAGGCACATCGATTACAGTCATTTATAAATTCTAGTGCTAACAAGATGTATAAGGATCTGAGGGAGCATGTATGGTGGTATGGTATGAAGTGAGAGGTAGCGTATTTCATATCCAAATGTTTAGTGTGTCAGCAGGTAAAGACAGAGAGACAAAGGACAGGTGGTTTACTTTAGCCTTTACCCATTCCAGAGTGAAAATAAAAGAATATTACTATAGATTTTGTTTTGGGACTTCCGCGTTCTCCAGGAGGGAAAGACGTGATTTGGGTCATCGTAGACAGGTTAACCAAATCAGCCCACTTCTGCCATTCAAAGTAGGTACTTCTGCGAAGAAAATAGCAGAAATATATATGCGACAGATTATCAGATTATACGAAGTTCCTATGAGCATCGTCTCAGATCGGGATAGTCTCTTCATATCCTACTTCTAGAGGAGTTTACAGGCTAGATTAGGCACCCAACTCAAGTTTAGTACATTATATCAACCCCAGACAAACGGAAAGTCAGAGAGGATTATTCAGACTCTCGAGGATATGCTTCGCACTTGTGTTTTGGATTTTAGAGGCTCTCGGGAGGATCATCTTTACCTGGTAGAGTTTGATGTCACCATTCGAGGCTTTATATGGACGGAGATGTCACACTCCTTTATATTGGGATAATATTGGTGAGAGAGTCTTGTTGGGATAAGAGATGATTGTGGATACTGCTGAGAAGGCGAAGCTCATCAGAGATAAACTTCGGTTGGCGCATGATAGACAACGTTATTGGGCCGATAGCCACATAAGACCTTTAAAGTTTGAGGTATAGATTTTGTTTTATTGCTTGTGATTGCTTTGTTTTAGGTTGAGTGTTAAGGCTGTGTTTTATCTAGGTTAGCGACTGGTGTTCTTGCGGATTTCTTTGACACGGGCCACGATTCATTTTAGTAGAGGCGGGAAGCTTAGTCTACGATACATTGGATCCTTCAGTATTCTTACGAGGGTCAGTACAGTGGCCTACAGACTAGACTTGATGCCTGCACTAGAGGTAGTGCATGATGTATTCTATATGTCACAGCTGAGACGGTATGTAGTGGACCCTCGTCATGTATTAGATCACTCGAAGATCGAGGTGGGTCTGACTCTCAGCTACCCAGAGCACCAATAGAGATTCTGGATCATAGAAAGAAGATGCTGCAAAACCAGATGATTCTCTTGGTGCACATCACGTAGAGGTATCACTCTCTGGGAGAGTCTACTTGGGAGAGGGAAGCCGAGACGAGCTAGCGATACCCTTATCTCTATGAGCTGTAAGGTATCATTCTTTCTTGCTTGTTGTGATTGCTTGTTGTAGTGTTAGTTATTCCTTAAATTTCAAGGATAAAATTTTTCTAAGGAGGGTAGACTTACCATATTTATAGATGAGGGTATTTTGGTCATTTAGCATATTTATTAATTAATGATTTAAATATTTATAGTATGTGCAACTAAATAATTATATTGAGTTATGCTATTTAACTATTTATTAGTGGGCTAGCCTATGTTTAGTTAGACTTGTCATTAGTGGACCCATTGGATTATCATGACACATTGAGCCCAACATTAGACTAATCCCATTAGACTTTCTTCCTTAGTTAATTAAGAAGATTAGCTTCATTTGCATTAGTTTAGAGACTTTTCAATATAGCCCTCTCCAATTATGAGGTATTCCACATAATTAACTAGCGGGGGTATATTGGATATTGTAGGTTGCTTGGAAAAGGAAAAAGAGGGGGGCGGCCATAATAGGGGGCCTTTTACTCTCTCTTCTTCATTATTTTATTTTATTTAGATCCCCATTTGTGTTCTTCCCCAAATTGACTCGTCTGTCCACAAATTTAACCCAATTCACACACATTCTCTCTCAATTTCTTCATCAAGAAGCACTGGAGCTTGGATTGTAAGGAGCACTTGAAGGAAGAGGAATTGACAAAAAGATTGTATCATAATTGTGTTCATTGAGCATTTCATTGGAAATCCATCTTTCAATAGGTAAATTCTGAATCCACCCCTTAATTTAGACTCTAATTCATGCATTTAACCATTATGAATCATCCCTTGGCTTAGGGCTACCCATAGGATCAAAAATTAGGTTCATATGACTTGTATTATGAAAGTTACATGGTGATTTATGTCCAATTAGGGAGAATTACAAGATTGACACATCAAGTGTGTGTCATGAGATCAATTAGATCTAATTAGACTTAGATCAGAGTTGTGAGACTAGATACGTGTCTATAAATGAATACGAGTAGACCGTATTATTGTATTTTGGGATATACTTTTTGGTATTTGTGTGAATTATCTTCAATTCCTATTGTAACAAGTTATATTAGTTATATTTAGATGTTATATATTTGTATGATTGATAACGGTAGAAAATTGTCACGCCCCGGTCCTAAAATACACGGGACCAGGCCACGTGGCAATAGCTAGCTGTCACATCTCCGAGGATATCCTAATTTAATGGATCCAAACGAAGAGTGCTACACTGTCCTAAATAACTAACAAATCTAATATTAACATCAAACAGGTAATCTAATCTCATCCACCATATAAACTGTATGAAAGTACTAAAATAAATACTGGAAGATAAACTCTAGTCTCAAAATATCATAGTACAACCAAGAATGTCTGGTGGGGACTGTTTGTGGTATTAAACGAAAGAATGAAAGTGTATTTCAATGACAGGGTTTATGCGAAACCCGCGCCCTTTGGTTTACAAACAAACTTGTACAATTTAATCCTATACGAGGATATGGGAGTACAATTTATTTAATCTGGGTATAAATTGCTATAGGTATCTGATCTGCAGTCGATCACTTTAGCCCTTGGACCACACGATGTTGAAGAAGTGCCGTGGAAGACAGATAGCAGCTTCGAAGGTTGCAGGAGAGGGTGGATGCACGATGCCAAAGTCGTCGATCCCTGCTCTTTGCCTGAGCTTCGGTCTCTCTCTCTCTCTCTCTCTCTCTCTCTCTCTCTTGACCTTTTGATCTGGTATTGGTTTTCTTGACCAATTTTCCGACCTTCCCATTTGTCGACCTTGTTCCCCATTGATAGGGGTCTCTATTTATAGAGTTTTGGTGACAGTGACCACTCCGTCGGTATAAAAACCGAGGAGTGGAAAGTACAGCACCCTTTTACACAATGGTTAAAATAACCAGTGCCGGCGTATAGATGACCTTTTGAGTGAGCATGTGACACGTGTCCAACTAAGGGGACAAAACGCGTATATCTGCTGCGAAGATCACGGCGTAGAAGCCACGTAGGTAGGTATCCCTTGTGTAGAAGAGGTTGGCGTAGAAGCCAAATGACTGTCACCCTGGCGTAGAAGCCAAGTAGGCATAGAAGCCGAATAGGCATAGAAGCCGAACAAGCATAGAAGCCGAACAGGCGTAGAAGCCGAATAGGCATAGAAGCCGAATAGACATAGAAGCCGAATGGTCGTAGAGGCCGAGTGGTCGTAGAGACTGAGTGGGCGTAGAAGCCGCGTGAGCACAGATCCTGAATGGGCGTAGAAGCCGCTGCGTACCGTGCCAGAGTGCTGATGTAGACGTCTTAGCCGGAATTACGGCTTTTGAAGATATAATCAAATCTCTTACAGATATTTGCCACCATCTTATGCATTAAATGCGGAGGCATATTTTGAAGGTCTGCAGCCCTTCTGTGCATCCATCGCAGAGACGTGCCTTGAGAGAAACTGTCACCGCTCTGTGCAATTAGACGTGGAGACGTGCCTCGAGTCCCGTACGAAGTGCAGCTTTTGACGTGGCAGGCGGTTTGTCTACTGCGGAGCGTAAAACAGCTCATGTTTGCCTGTGTAAAACAAGGCAGCGTATTCCCTTGTACGCGAAAGAGTGGTTTACGCTGAGGGGACTTCAGTAAACGACGGTTCGGTGATGTTTTTAACCAAATCTACTGCATTAAATGCAAAGATCCGCCATCATACTGTGGGGCGCATCCTGAGGGGTCTGCCATCGTTTCCAGCCGTCGTCTGGGTAGCCGTGCAGCACTTTTTGTCAGGAGTCAGAGGTCAGATTCACTGCGTGACTTGACAGGTCATTTCGGGGAAGACGAAGCGTTCCTCGTACGCTTTAACGCTGCTTTGAGAGCGGATGAGTTTTACGCCATGGAGGCAATGAAGAACCCTGTTCACGCTGGAGCAGCCTGGACGTACTGCACTTACACGGATGGTCCTTTGAGCTTATTCTTCATGCTGTATTTTAGTAGAAAAAGCTCTGTCACACGCTTGATGGCTTTGAAGGCCTCTGTTTATGCTGCTCTGCATTAAGAGGCTGCGTAGATCCTCCCAGCGTATTTTTCATGCTTCTACAAGACCCCCTTCAAAGCTTTTAAATTCCTCGGAATTTAAAATGCTTTGAATGAAGAATGAACGGCCCCTCGTAACTCAAAACGTTTCTGAATGGAGCGTTGAAACGGTCGATGCTGACTTTATGGCAGATTTATTGGGGACCGTTGTGATCTCTTTCGCCTATAAAAGGCTGGGGGGTTAACCTGTTCTCCCCATATTCCTATCACCATACAGAGATGATCGCCGGAGTTCATTGGGTCGACCTGAGGAAGAAGGAGATCATGTTCTTCCAGCATGTAGGAAGCCGAAAAAGACGGCGTCTTCGAGCAAGTGTCCACTGCAACGATGGATCATGGAAGGATATCTTAGCCTCCCTTGTTCGGGATAATCAGCAACTTTATAAGGCTGTTTGCCCAGGAGAGAGGAAGGGTCGCATTGGACCGCACAGCTTGCAAGTGGTGTCTTCTCCTGTTATACTCTCGGGGATGAGAGAGAAGACAAGATGTAACAGCAGTCTTCCAGGACTGAGTTGGGTTTAAAATACCTCAACCCAATCTGCCATGGCGCACAGAGCATGGGGTCTGCATAATTTATGTGAGCCCTAACTCTTTGTTCTCCCGCCACTGATCATCTTCTGGGAAGAAGAGGAAGACCACCAATGCAAGAACCTGTCAGAACAGATTTCGAGGGCGGCCTTCAGGCGACGATGGGGAAATCCTTTGTAGACGGAGTTTCCCTCAGTTGTAATCATGAAAATAAAGAAAAACCCTCGTAGATTGGATTTTCCTTATATGTAATCATGATTTTAATCTTTAATAAAATCTTCTTCTCCATATGATCATCTTGCCATACGTTGCTGTGAAGTCTGAATATGTGTAGCTTCGACACGTCTGATTATTTACGCCGACTCTGATAAGAAGACTATTAGGCCCTATCCTTTGCGCATAGCGAATTGTCCATAGAACGCTGTTGAGCATCTTGAACGTTTAGAACTGTCCTGCTGCTAGGACTGAGGAGCTCTGAATTGTTGCTTCTGATGAACAGAACTTTGTTCAGACTTTGTCTTCAAGAACGATCTCTCGAAACTCCCTTGGAACAGGGTCGAGGTTTTGGCTGTCAAACTGAGTTTGCCATCTTGATAGATGAGATGTTCAGACTGGAGTCTGGATGAACCTCCAATTTTGGACCCGAGAAGAGTAATTTCTCAATGTTTGAACTCTGTATGCTTCGGGTACTTGGGATGCTCTGGGTCAAGAACGAGTATCTTCTGTGTGAACTCTTGGCAATTGACCGCTTTGGGGACTGTTCGAATATGCGGAAAGTCGTGGAGCGTGAAATCATCAGTCTGTAGCCTATGGGCGTAAAACACCATCGAGCGTGAAATCGTAGACTTGTGGTTCCTGAGCGTGAAGTTGTAGGTTTGTAGCCTCTCGAGCATAAAAGCTACCGAGCACAAAGGCATCCGGGCATTAAACCATAGACTTATAGCTGTCGAACGTAAAGCCGTAGATTCGTAGCTGTCGAGCATAGAAAGCTCCTTTAGCGTAGGACTGAAGATCTGTAGCCTGTGAGCGTAGAACACCATCGAGCATGAAATCGTAGACTTGTGGTTCCTGGGCATGAAGTCGTAGGTTTGTTGCCTCTCGAGCATAAAAGCTACCGAGCACAAAGACATCCGGGCATAAAACCATAGACTTATAGCTGTCGAACGTAAAGCCGTAGATTCGTAGCTGTCGAGCGTAGAAAGGTCCTTTAGCGTAGAACTGTATATCTGTAGCTCCTGAAAAGAAAATTTCTTCGAGCGTGAAGTTTGCGAATCTGTTGCTTCTGAGCGTAAACTGAGCACCACCGAGCGTGAGATCATCGATTTGGTATTTATTGAGCGTAAATTCGTAGGTTTGTGGTCTCTCGAGCATAAAAGCTACAGAGCACAAAGGCATCCGGGCGTAAAACCATAGACTTATAGCTTACGAGCGTAAAACCGTAGATCTGTTGCTGTCGAGCATAAAAAGCTCCTTTAGCGTAGAACCTGCTGAACCGTCTTGCATGAAAAACTTTTCGAATTTGCTGACTGTCCTTCTTTCAAGGGTAGTGGGCTGACGCAGCATCCAATCATAACCCACTATTAATTGCGAGATTTGGTTAGGGTCTCAAGGAGTCCGTCCGAGGATTCGAGGAGTCGACCCGAACTCTATATATATCCCAAGCTTTTGAGAGAAAAACTTTTTATCTGTCTTCTGCGAAAGAGAGTTTTGTACTGTTCGAGTTTTTCTTCGTTCTTTCTCCGAGCACTTCGAGTCTTCAGAAATGGCGCCGAAACAAACCCCCTCCGCTAAGGGAAAGAGTATAGGTTCTTCTTCTCATTCTTCTGCCCCAGCGAGGGAGTCTTCGGTCGGGCAAGGCGAACTTCCTTCTGAGCGAAGTATCCCGCCGACGAGCAGCGCACCCGGTCTTAGAGGTAGAGGCTTTGGGGTGACAAAAACGACAAAAAATCCTTCGTACACGTTGAACGTGACCGTGCTAAGTCATCTTCTGTGCTGATAGCCTCTTTTGAGGAAGATGATGCACGTAGACGTTTTCATCTTTTATGCCCACATTTCTAATGTGCCAGCGTAAAGACTCAATATTTTTGTAGTTCTGAGCGTAAAAGCTCTGGCTACCAAAAATTGGCGTATATCGTAAAATTTGAGTTTTACGCTTGTGGAGGGGACTTTCGGCATAAAATAACCAAATTTGTACAATCCTGCGTAGAGCACAGACTGTCGTTTCTTTGGTCTGTATGTTTGTACAAGATTTGTAATGATATATTTTCCTAGTACTTTTGCAGTTGATTTGGGTGAGTCTCCACTAGCCGAGGTGATGGGTTCCGCTGCCGGGATGCTGCACTCGAACTACCTGGAGGATCTGTCCCACGTGGTATTTCCCATCTCCGGACCCCAGTATCCTGAGGGAAGAGAGTTTTTGATATCGGCTCAGGGCGAGCGGACGCTATTGAACATGATCAACGGAGAGCCCCTGACATACGTAGACGGGGAGCAGTACATAAAGCCGGCTTTCCTCTTTGAGAACATGATTGACAAACAGTCCCAGTCGAAGCCCAAGAGGGAGCCCTGGGTTTTTTCTGCCGAGAATTTGGTCTTGTATCTGCCAACGATGCTGAGGGATTATCCCATCTCGGCTTTCTTCCACGCGACGCATCCCAGGAAGATGTCGTGGACGCTGACTCCTGATCTTCACGGCAAGCCGTGGAAGATCTTTCATCTGAAAGGAGCTGACCAGGGGTCGTTTGTCAGTCGTCCTTCCGGCGTTGTGACGTTGTTCAGGGGACTGTGCCCGGGCAGTGTCCCGAGTGAAGACAGCTCAGTGATCCAGCCGGTCCAATTGCCGACCTTCTGCAACGACTTCATGGGACGAGGCGGGGTATATCCCAAGGAGAATCCTCGGTGCAATGGGTGGATCACCCCAACAAACTCCCGATGGACTTGCCTAGTTAACTGGGCCTTGAAGCACTTTCGGAGAGAGCTGGAGGGCATTGGACTGTATGCCACTGTGAGTGCGACGAGCGTCGGGTTGCCCCCCAATCCTAATTTGTTCTTGGCACTGATGGAGCGATACATTTCGCTCACTGGCACCTTCGCTACTCCACTGGGGGAGCTGGGATTGGCCCTTCATGGGATGGCAGTTGTCTCGAGACTGCCGATGGGGGATACCCCATATGAAGAGTACGTTCCCACCAACCGGGAGTTGGTGGACTTGGACCCTCCGGTGGCGGAAGTGTATCAGGAGCTGATGTGTCAATACTTCGCGTGCACCACTTTTTATAACGAGCCTTCTGATTTGGCTCACACCACCAAGTGGATGTCCTACCTCTTCTTCCACCGAGCCAGGGCCGCCAAGTCGAAGAAAGCCTCGGGGGGCAAGAATGAGCCCGTGAACTGTTTGGGCGTGCTTAATGCCCAGGTCGTGGAGGATATTATAGAGGAGGCTAAAGCTCCAGATCAGATTCTCGTTATGGGGGTAGGAAAGTACCCCGAAGGCACTAAGACCTGTAGTTACTTGAGGCATTGTCGCAGGCCTCTGTCTAGGGAAGCCCAGCTGGCTGGTTTTCTCTCCATATGGCTGCGTCGAGTAGTAGTGCCTGGTACTGCGTCCGCGGACAGCATTCACCGGAACATCCTGTGGCCGAAAGTGCGCCTGGTTTTCAGGGCAAGACTGGGCTTGCTTTCTGCCATGTTGTGCCGTATACAGGCTGGCCTGAGAGCCATGACTGATGGGTTGCTCGTCGATGAAGCTAGGCGTGAGAGTTTTTCTCGGGTGGAATTACCATACCTGTATTTGATGGGATGGTTAATTCTCCACAATCCCCGGGTGATGTCTCCTGGCTCCGGTAGCAGCTCGGGGGGTATATTCTTACTAAATTACAAGGACTCTCCATGGAATATGAGCACAGTTTTAGACTGTCGGCTGGTGTTGAACCTCAGCCACGGCTGGAAGCTCCTCTGTACTCCCCCTCCTGTACATCGCAATCAATCAAGGACGAGGCTTGAGGATTCCGGTGGAGAGAAGACCGGTCTTTCTCCAGAAGCTTTCAATTGGTTGGTCTGTATTAGACCCTCCCATCTGCTGTACAGGAGCGAAGATCATTGCTTCTTCGAGCCCTACTTGCCTAGTCGGTTTGCCAGGCAGTTCGGGTACGATCAGTTGCACGTGGGCAATGCCGTCACCAGCTTTAGGTCCAGGGGCGGACTCATTGATGGAGCCAGAGGGTGGCAATATTTTATTATGGGTTGTACGGGAGCAACCTTCATTGTGCCGGTCATTACAACCTCCATGGAGCTCCACATTCTCCATTCTTATGCCCAGTTTTATGTGGCGATTAACACCTTCCATCGTAATTTTAACATGCGTAGAAGCTTCAGGGTGCCTTCTCCCAAGCCTGGGGGAAGAGTCAAAGTCCCCTCGGTTTCTTTGGACGAGGGTGAGGAGTCTGGCACTTCGGATGAGCCTCTGGTGTCGGTGCCGAGGTGTGAAGTGCCTCCGCCTGCGGGGGCTTTGGTAGTCTCTTCTGGGAAGCGACGGGCTTCTGCTCCGAAGGAAGCTTCTTTTCGTAAGAGGAGGAAAGAGACGGTTGCTCGTCCTCTCCGCATTCTTGGTGTTGAGGCTCCCGGGAGTGAGCCTGCATCTCCCCATATCCGGGATGATTCTTTGGCTGGAGGTTCCTCGCCTTTTAGAGAGGGACCTTCTACAGTTCCGACCGGCGGCGCCGGAGAATCCTCGCTAGAGGTTGCTGTCGTGGCTACTGCTCCAGGTAGCGGAGCGAGATTGCCTGTGTGGCCGAGGCAGATGGGAGAATCTTTCCCGAGGTCAGCAGCGGGTAAAACTCTCGCCGTGTCGGTGAGCACGCTTAGCGAGATTCCAGCTGACGAACCTCGACTGTGTCTTGGTGAAGGCTTGACGGAACTCTTGGCGATGTCGGTCGGCCCACCTCCTTCTCCAGGTATGACAGTTCGCATTGCGTCATTAAGGCGTGGTTTAGCTACATCGGCTGCAGATGTGTCGTATATGCCGTTGGCTCCGGGTTAATGTTGTCTTTATGTCTCCCTTTAGAAAGATTACCATCATACTGATATCAATTTTCTTATCCTTTTCTCAGGGGATGGCGTCCACGGAGAGCACAGCGTTGAAGCACCTTCTGGCTCTGCTCCGGCTCCTAGCGATGATGTGGAGGCGCCCGACTTCGAGGAGGAAATATCCTCGGGGGCTAGCTCGCCCAGAGTAGTTTCATCGTCTCAAGAGGAGGACGAACCCGTCATCGTGACCTCACCTCTCGCGAGTATGCCGATGACTTCGATTATTGTCGTCGCACCTTTTTCGGTCGCGCCACGCGTCGAGGTGGCGGCTGTGGCCACCTCGTCTGCAACTATCCCTGGAGAGGGACTTGTGATATCACGCCCACTCCTGGCGTTCAGTTGGATCTAGTTGCGTTGACCGAGCAATATACCAGCCTCTTTTATACCGGTTTAAAAACGATAATATCAATGGTGTTGGCGAAGTGTCTAGATTTCGAGCGCCTGAAGAAGACTTCTCAGTTTTCGATCGGGGCCATCAGGGAGCTCGGCGATCCTGGGGTAGCTGACACCCTGGAGGCGGTGGTTAATGGTTTAGAGCAACCCATTAACGAATACTTGCAGCTGACTCGGGGCAGCTTTGATGCTGAGGTCCAGACCAGGTACGACCACATGACTGCGCGGCTCACTACAAAGCTGGAAAGCCTAGACAACTCCATCAAGACACATGAGCTGGAGATGGATAGAAGAAAAGCTGTCATGGCAGAGGCTCTCGCTCTTGAGACGAAGTGCCGATCCGAGCATGAAGAGAATGCAGCGAGGGCCTCCAAGCTGAGGGAAAAACTCGCTCGGGCAGAGGAGTGGGCTTCTCAATCGTTGGCGGGTCTAGACGTAGCGACTGGTCGATTGAGCACGGCGCGACGGGATTTGGACCGTGCGGAAGCTGCCCGCACGGGCTGCCTTCGGGCAAGGGCTGAGCTGTCCTGTATGAATACCCTCGAGGCACGGCTGGAGCGGGCTTGCGCCGATGCCTTTTTTCTTAGAAATGAGAGGATAGCTGCTCTGGAGCGGCTGATTCGTGATCTGACTACTCCGCCATCATGATGTATCCTTTCTCTTTTTGCTTACCCAGATGTAATTCTGCTCTCTTTTGGGAATAAATAAAAGAAACTCTTTTCTGACTTTTGTGGACCCATCATTTCGGAATGTAAATGACAGTTTTTTGGCGAAAGTGATATCTGATGATAAACTCTCGGTAAACTTTTAGCGGGACATATCTTTTCAGGAATTTGTCGTTGATAGGAGCCATTAACAGGTCTCCATTAGGCTGGGCTATCCTGTGGGCGCCGTTCAAGAACGTTGTCTCGATCACATAAGGGCCTTTCCACTTGGACTGGAACTTGCCTTTACTTCTGTGAGTAAGAATCATCGGCCTTCTTACGGCTAGAACTAGCTCGCCGACTTTGAACACTCTTTCCTTTACTTTATGATTGAAGGTTTTGGAAATACGTGCTTGGTAGAGCGCGATGTGCTGCTGAGCTTGTAGGCGTTCCTCGTCTAATCCTTCTAGCTCTTGGAGCCTTAACAGGTCATTCTTTTCTCGAGTCAGTTCACTAGTCACGGCTATCCTGAGTGACGGGATCTGGATTTCAATGGGGAAAACTGCTCTGCTCCCGTAGACCAGCGAGAATAGGGTATAACTTGTCGGTGTTCGTACCGTTGTGCGGTATGCCCAGAGACATTCGCCCAGCTTCTCATTCCAATCTCTCTTGTTTGAAGAGACGAATTTCTTCAAGAGTTTGATAATGGTTTTGTTGAAAGCTTCCGCCAAACCATTAGCAGCTGAATAATATACCGTAGAGGCAACATTGTGTATCCGATTTTTATCGCAAAATTGATAAAACGCTTGGCTGATGAACTGAGGCCCATTGTCGTGATTATCCTTCGGGGTACCCCGAAGCGATAAATAACGTGATGCTTGATGAAGCTGATCACATTAGAAGCCTTCACCTCAGCGAGGGGGATCGCCTCTGCCCATTTGGAGAAGTAATCCGTGATAGCCAGTATGAACTGGTGATCGCTGAAAGAAGACGGGTGAATAGGACCAATGATATCCATACCCCATGCTTCGAAAGGCCAGGACACAACCGTAGGATGTAGATATTCAGATGGTTGATGTATGAAGTCTGCATGAACCTGACAGGCTCTGCATTGTCTTGTATACCGTATTGCATTTGCGATCATAGTAGGCCAATAATAGCCCATTCTCCTGATACGATCCTGTAGCTTAGGACCGGGTTGGTGCACTCCGTATACACCGTTGTGAGCTTCCCGGATAATCTGCTGTGCTTCGTCTTCGGATAGACATCTCAATAGCAGTCCGTCGTAGGTCCGACGATACAGGCATTGTGAAGATGCATCATAGTAGAAGCGTAATGATCATCTTTTGACGGATATTGCTTCTTTGGGGTCCTCTGGCAAGATTCCGTACGCGACAAAATCTATGAAGGGACTTCTCCAGTCTCTTCTGGAGGGATTTGTGTTTACAGCGTGTCTGCATTCTATGTGAAAGTTGTTCTTCACACAGAATAAATCTCTGTTAAGAAGGATTACCGAATCCTGCCTTCTTATAGGAGTGGCTAAATCTGCAGCTAGACTGGCTAGGGCATCAGCTTCCAGATTCTGAGATCAAGGTACATGCTCTAAGAAGAACCCTTTGAATGTCATGGCTATCTCGATCGTCGCCCGGTGATAGGGGATGAGGTCTGGATTCCGGACTTCATATATCCCTCTGACTTGATTGACGATAAGCAGAGAATCACCGAAAGCTTCCAGGGATTCGACCCCCAGCTCTTTGGCGACTTGGAGCCCGATTAGCAGAGCGTTGTACTCTGCCACATTGTTGGAGTAGGGCTCGCTAAGAGAATATGCTCGGTAGATGACGAGCTGATCAGGAGTGACCAGGATGACTCCTACTCTTGAAATGACGTTTCCCCTAGGACCGGTTCTGGAGGCACCATCGAAGAAGAGTTGCCACGCGTCACTTTCCTTCGCGGAATTACATTCTGCAACTTCGTCGGGAATATCCTCGTATAATTTGGAGGCCTCCGGGATCGGATGAGCAGCTAGGAAGTCAGCCGGCACTTGGCCCTTGATGGACTTCTGCGGTATGTATACCATGTCATATGGTGTTAATAGCATCGCCCAAGTCATGAGTCGAGAATTAAGAATACTCGGCTTGCTCATCAATACTCGAAGAGGGTTGATCCTGGAGATGATGTGGATAGTCTGGCTGGTGACATAGTGCCGCGTCTTCTGGATAGCGAACATCAGAGCCAAGTATTCTTTCTCCACTGGGTTATACCGGTGTTCGGCTCCGACCATCATTCTGCTGAGGTAGTAGATAGCCTGTTCATGACCCATGTTATTCTTCTGTTAGAGAAGAGCTCCTAGCGAATGATCCATCGCTCGAACGTACAGCAAGAATGGCCTTCCCATGACGGGAGGCACCAAAACTGGCGGACTGGTGAGATAGCGCTTGATATCTCCGAACGCTTGCTGACAGGCTTCGTCCCATACGAAGGATACACCTTTCTTCATGAGATGAGAAAAGGACTGACGTCTCCCCGAGAGGTTGGATATGAATTGCCGGATATAAGCCAGACGGCCTTGAAATCCCCAGAGTTCTCTCAGATTACGGGGCGATCGCATTTCTACGATTGCCTGGACTTTGTCAGGGTCCACCTGGATGCCTTTGGCGGTGATGACAAATCCTAGGAACTTGCCACTAGATACACCCAGAAAGGACTTCGTAGGGTTCATCTTGAGTTGATGTTGGCGCATTAGCTCGAATACCGTCCTCAAGTCTTGAATGTGATCAGCCTTGAGGCGACTCTTGACGGCTATGTCGTCTACGTAACATTCCACTATTTTGCATAAATGCTCATGGAATATGTTACTCATAGCCCGTTGGTATGTAGCCCCGACGTTCTTCAATCCGAAGGGCATGACCGTATAGCAATATACCCCCAATGGTGTCCGGAAGGCAGTGTGCTTCTCGTCTTCAGGATGCATCTTGATCTGATTGTATCCTGAGAACTCGTCCATGAAAGACATTCATTCAAAGTCGCAGGTGTTGTCGATTATGATGTCCGTAATAGGAAGAGGGAATTCATCCTTGGGGCAGGCCGTATTCAGATCTCGATAGTCGATGCAGATACGTACCTTCCCATTTTTCTTCATGACTGGGACAACGTTGGCGACCCAGTCGGGATGTTGTTCTTCCCGGATGAAACCACAGGCTATCAGCTTCTTGACTTCAGCTTCAATGGCGTCGATTATGTCTGGGCGGAACCGGCGTTGGTGCTGCTTCACAGGTTTTGAGTCGGTCAATATGTTGAGTTTGTGAGTAGCCACCTTCGGGTCTAGGCCCGGCATGTCCTCATAATCCCACGCAAAGACGTCGATATATTCCTTTATCATCTGTATAATTTCTTCCCTTTCAGCTGGGGGAAGATTGTCACTGATAAATATTGGCTTTGGCGAAAGTTCACCCCCAATATTGATTTGGATAACTTCATCTTTGGTGGGAGGTTCTCTTTGCTCGAAGCAGAATTCCCACTGCGTATCCATTTGTTGAGCCCAAGAGTCATCCTCGAACGGCTCAAAATCCTGTTCATCTGCTTCTGAGGGATTTGTCACCACCATATTTACTGATAGTGTTTGTTCGAGAGCATCAGGTGAGTCGGAGGGTGACGAGCCATTCTGAGAAGAGGCAAAGATGTCATCATCTGACTTGGAAGCCGTAAGGGAGGTGGCATACCCTAACACGAAATGAGTTTGTCGATAGCGGGGGTCGCCGTGTGGCAACGTTCGTCTGCCTCTTCCGTAATTGAGGCCTGGCTTCCGCTTCAAGTCGTAGCCCATGTTTTGCATGATCTTCAGCGCTTACGATATCGGTGAACTTGCATTTTTCCAGTATTGTCATTGAAAGAATCTTCCTGGATAGCTGGTTGATTGCACATACGGCCGAAGAATATTGGACGCTGACTGCTGCAGGTAGACGGGACAATGAAGATAGAATCCTCAAGGGGTCCATACGTTGTGATGACGTTGGATGATGACGCTACTTCCCAGACATACGGACGGTAAGAGTTTATAGCTTCCAAGAATTTTTGTGCTATGGGTTCTACCTCATCACGATGAGTGGTATATACTCGCCTAGGGGTGAGATGGACGTGGCAATTGACGGTCGAAAGTTTATTCAGAGGTGATATGAACATGACAAACTTTGTGATTGTGACTTTCATCTGGGATGGAGGCACACATCTGCTCAGAGGTGATATGGACATGGCAGTTTTTATGGACTTAACACCACTGGTGTACTTAGAGTTAAGTACGGATGTTAAGTGCAGACGACAATCAATATCAGAGGTAATATGGACATGATAATTGACGGTCGAAAGTTTATTCAGAGGTAATATGAACATGACAAACTTTGTGATTGTGACTTCCATCGGGGATGGAGGCACACATCTGCTCAGGGGTGATATGGACATGGCAGTTTTTATGGACTTAACACCACTGGCGTACTTAGAGTTAAGTACGGATGTTAAGTGTAGATGACAATCGATATCAGAGGTAATATAGACATGATAATTGACGGTCGAAAGTTTATTTAGAGATAATATGAACATGACAAACTTTGTGATTGTGACTTCCATCGGGGATGGAGGCACACATCTGCTCAGAGGTGATATGGACATGGCAGTTTTTATGGACTTAACACCACTGGCGTACTTAGAGTTAAGTACGGATGTTGAGTGTAGACGATAATCGATATCAGAGGTAATATGGACATGATAATTGACGGTCGAAAGTTTATTCAGAGGTAATATGAACATGACAAACTTCGTGATTGTGACTTCCATCGGGGATGGAGGCACACATCTGCTCAGAGGTGATATGGACATGGCAGTTTTTATGGACTTAACACCACTGGCGTACTTAGAGTTAAGTACGGATGTTAAGTGTAGACGACAATCGATATCAGAGATAATATGGACATGATAATTGACGGTCGAAAGTTTATTCAGAGGTAATATGAACATGACAAACTTTTGAAAGGGACTCTCCCTTGAGTACACACATTTTCTTTTGAAAGGAGCAAATCGTTATGTAAAAAAAGAATAGAAATCCAATCGGTATGGACCGTCCCTTTGTTCACAGATTCAAAGTGATGACCTTGGCATCGATCGTCTCCTGAATTTTCCTTTTTAGCACATAGCACGCCTTTGTGGGGTGATGAGTGTATCGGTGGAAGAGACAATAATCTGGGTGATCCACGTCGCCAGCCCTCTCAGGATGTTTAATGTTGGGTAGCTGGAGCTTGCGCTCTTTCATTAATATATCAAAGATTTTAACGATGTCGTCTTCGTTGAAGGAGAAAATCCCTTTTGGTCTTCGGGCTCTTGATGCCTGAATTTTACGGTCTTGCAGGAAGATCGTTGCTGTTCCATTATCTTCGGATCTTGAGGGGATTCTACCCCCGGCCCTGGACGTCCCCTTGCTCTATCAAGGTAAGTTACCTCTGGATACGTCGTGGTCTCTGGCCACAGAAACTGATTTATCAAGAACCGCCTCTGGTTGTACGGGATTGGATTTTGGAATTTTGGGTTTCGTGAGAGACAATGTATATCCCAACCCGAAATGAGCTTCTCGGTAGTGAGAATTACTACGCACCGGCGTTCGCCTACCTTTCCCATAGTTGAGACCTTGTTTCAGTTTTAAGTCGTAACCCATGTTTTGCATAATATTTAATGCTTTTAGGCTGTATCTGTGGGTTTGTATCCTGCCAGATTCAGACTCGCATGATTCCTCTTGCGCGATTGGGGCGTTCCGCCTGCTGCCGAAGATTATCGGACGCTGATCGTCTTGGGTTGGTGGAATGATAAAGATGGAGCCTTCCTGTGGTCCACCTATTATGACGACATCAGATGTTGACGTATCTTCCAATATGATTTCCCTGCATTTGACTGTTAGGGGAACGTTCTTGTATTTCTGGATTAGATGACCCCGCAGGTCAGGAGGAGTAGAGGAAGAAGATGAAGGCTTATTTCTTCTGTTCCCATCATTGGGTATGCGGATATTGGGCACCCCGGTTTTCCCTGCGCCACCTGTATACAATAGGTTGGCCATCTGGGCGGCAGATAATCCCCTGGAAGGGTGTCTTTCTGCAAGCTGAGCTTGTTTTACGCTGAGGGACTGTGCCTGGCGTAAATTGGAGATTCGCTCAGTCTGGCGTAAAGCTGGAGAGGCCCTCAGTCGGCCATCGGCTTCTCGCGTAATTCGGAGGGTAGGCAGTCTGTTCCCTTGCTGGCGTAAAGGCCGAGAAGTTGAGTACTCTGTCGCTTGCTTTCCTTTGCGGAGATCACAGCGCTCATCTGGTTTACCGTAGAGGTCAGATATTGTCTTGCGCGTGGAGCGTGATCTGTACCTCCGATTTGGCGTTGAGGTACCATCGAAAGTTTTGTCTGTACCATACAGTGGGAGACTGATTTCTGCGCGTAAAGCGCAGTGGATACTCCTGGGTTAGCGATGAGACTTTGTCCGAAGTTTTGTCTGTACCGCGCGTAGCGGAAGACTGATTTCTGCGCATAAAGCGCAGTGGGTACTCCTGGGTTAGTGCTGAGGCTTTGCCCAAAGTTTTGTCTATACCATGCGTAGCGGGAGACTAAATTTTACGTGCGGGGCACGGAGGGAGCAATGCTACCACCTCATTGGTCGGAGAGATCGGAGAGTCCACAGGAACGGCGGAGGATGTCTTGGGCATCCATACTTTGCGCAGCTTCCTGTTGTCTTGGACGGAGAGAGAGTGAGAGCTACCCCCAGTTCGAAGCATGTCTTCGTAGGCAGACTGGTCAAAATGAACGACCAGTGTCTTCTTCACGGTTCCTACAGATACCGCATCGCGTTGAGCAATTACTTCCTCGTCAGAAGAGAAAGACATCCCCAGCAGAGTCGCCATCTTGTTTGTGGTATTAAACGAAAGAATAAAAGTGTATTTCAATGACAGGGTTTATGTGAAACCCGCGCCCTTTGGTTTACAAACAAACTTGTATAATTTAATCCTATACGAGGATGTGGGAGTATAATTTATTTAATCTGGGTATAAATTGCTATAGGTGTCTGATCTGCAGTCGATCACTTTAGCCCTTGGACCACATGATGTTGAAGAAGTGTCGTGGAAGACAGGTAGCAGCTTCGAAGGTTGCAGGAGAGGGTGGATGCACGATGCCAAAGTCGTCGATCCCTGCTCTTTGCCTGAGCTCCGGTCTCTCTCTCTCTCTCTCTCTCTCTCTCTCTCTCTTGACCTTTTGATCTGGTATTGGTTTTCTTGACCAATTTTCCGACCTTCCCATTTGTCGACCTTGTTCCCCATTGATAGGGGTCTTTATTTATAAAGTTTTGGTAACAGTGACCACTCCGTCGGTGTAAAAACCGATGAGTGGGAAGTACAGCACCCTTTTACACAACGATTAAAATAACCAATGCCTGCTTATAGATGACCTTTTGAGTGGGCATGTGACGCGTGTCCAACTAAGGGAACAAAATGCGTATATCTGCTGCGAAGATCATGGCGTAGAAGCCACGTAGGTAGGTATTCCTTGTGTAGAAGAGGTTGGCGTAGAAGCCAAATAACTGTCACCCTGGCGTAGAAGCCAAGTAGGCATAGAAGCCGAATAGGCATAGAAGCCGAACAGGCATAGAAGCCGAATAGGCGTAGAAGCCGAATAGGCATAGAAGCCGAATATGCATAAAAGCTGAATGGTCGTAGAGGCCGAGTGGTCGTAGAGACTGAGTGGGCATAGAAGCCGCGTGAGCACAGATCCTGAATGGGCGTAGAAGCCGCTGCGTACCGTGCCAGAGTGCTGATGTGGACGTCTTAGCCGAAATTATGGCTTTTGAAGATATAATCAAATCTCTTACAGAGATTTGCCACCATCTTATGCATTAAATACGGAGGCATATTTTGAAGGTCTGCAGCCCTTCTGTGCATCCGTCGCAGAGATGTGCCTTGAGAGAAACTGTCACCGCTCTGTGTAATTAGACGTGGAGACGTGCCTCGAGTCCCGTACGAAGTACAGCTTTTGACGTGGTAGGCGGTTTGTCTACTGCGGAGCGTAGAACAGTTCATGTTTTCCTGTGTAAAACAAGGCAGCGTATTCCCTTGTACGCGAAAGAGCGGTTTACGCTGAGGGGACTTCAGTAAACGACGGTTCGGTGATGTTTTTAACCAAATCCTCTGCATTAAATGCAAAGATCCGCCATCATACTGTGGGGCGCGTCCCGAGGGGTCTGCCATCGTTTCCAGCCGTCGTTTGGGTAGCCATACAGCACTTTTTGTCAGGAGTCAGAGGTCAGATTCACTGTGTGACTTGATAGATTTATTTCGGAGAAGACGAATCGTTCCTCTTACGCTTTAACGCTGCTTTGAGAGCGGATGAGTTTTACGCCATGGAGGCGATGAAGAACCCTGTTCACGCTGGAGCGGCCTGGACGTACTGCACTTACGCGGATGGTCCTTTGAGCTTATTCTTCACGCTGTATTTTAGCAAAAAAAGCTCTGTCGCACGCTTGATGGCTCTGAAGGCCTCTGTTTACGCTGCTCTGCATCAAGAGGCTGCGTAGATTCTCCCAGCATATTTTTCATGCTTCTACAGGGACAAACCCACTACTATAACGAAATAAAAGTACTGAATGACAGATAAAAAGAGTAGTGACTAGGGCATCGACTGACTAGATAATGATGCTCCCAATCCTAGGCAGAAGGCCTACAAACTGATCACGAAAACTCTGATGGTAGCACCTCTAGCTCCTCAGCTGTAGCGTACCTAGTCTCCTGTCCTGGGCCGTACACTATGGAGTAATATACCTCATCCAAAATCTGGAAAGGTACCAGGTCCTTAGAGGGACGTAACAAGATACATAGAAATATGCCACATATATAAATACTGAATAAAATAAATATAATAAAGGGTGCGTTAACCATCTAAGTGAATGAAATATGAGGACAATATTGCTACGTATGGGTAGGCATAGGCATATAACGTCCATACCGCTCCGAAGAATGGGGCATATGCATAATATAACGTCCATACCGCTCCGAAGAACGGGGTATCTGAATAATATAACGTCCATACTGCTCCGAAGAACGGGGAACCTGCATAAAGGGAGACATTGGATCCGTGGCTCCTCCGGATACTACGGATTCTAATGTGTGTGTCCCATACACCTACTAGTTGTCCTCCCCGCCTAATGTAAATATACAAGTCAAATACTCGACGTGCATACCACGTATCTATATGCCAAGTCTCTACTAATACAAAATTATGAATTACGCACTAACCGTGATGCATGTCACATGCACCGATAGCTAGTCGAGTACGCGAACCCATATCACAATATGAATTTGTCATTGTGAAACGTGTAAGAGTGTCGGTCTCGGAAGATATCAGAGTTATATGAAATAAAGCAACAAGATATCATACAACATATGCATCATTTAATTTAAACAGTAAATATGGCAAGGTATCTTTCCTGGGTCCTCAAGTTGTGAATGCCAATAGCCTGCTCCTGCAGTATCTCCTGGCTGGTCCAAAGACCTTAAATATATAATATAATATAGCAAATAATGTCATCAGACACTAAAATAATACATACACAACTACGACATTGCGCTTAGGTACTAATGCAAGGGTCACGGCTAGTCGACTACAGTGTCGCGTGTGCACGTAGCTAAAATGCACACGTGTCCTGTCCTCAGTTACCGTGTCTCTCGCGATAATAAAATTACCAAGTTATGGGTTTTACGGACCTACTTATGTTTTGTATAATTTTATGTCCTTATTCCCCAGGTTACTGTGTGCTTGATCAATGTCTAGATTTTTGGTGAATTACAAGTTCTTATAACAAATCATATTATTAGGGTCATTTACTAATTTATTAATTACTAACTTATTAATTATTATTCTAATCTAATTAACATACCTACATACACATCTATAATTCATATTAATTTGCTCGTGTCGACACACGACACAAGACACGATGATACAACTACACAACTATACAATGAAGGAAAAGGAAATCAGGTAGTTACCTAGGCGTGGTAGAATGGGGGGGTCTGCCTCATCGAAGTGCATGCTTGCCGGCGGTCGGCGGAGCTCCGACGTTGAGTAGTAGGTCATAGCAACAGCGGCAGTAACTGCAGCAGTTGCACCAGCGGCAGCAGCGGCGGCAGGCGGCCTGGGATGGTGCTGGTCGGGGGTCAGGACATGGGGGAGGTCAGGGTTGGCCTGGCAGTGGTGGTTGGCGGTGCTGGAGGCGATGGTCCGGTCTGGGAGTAGTCGAGCTCGGCAAGGGGTCGGGTTGTGATAGGTTATCGGGTTAATGGGGGGTTGATGGCGGCGGGTACAGACGGCCTGAGGGGAGGGTTCCGGTGGCTAGGGGTGCAGGAGGCGGTCGTGGCTGTGGAGGTAGCGGCCTGAGGTGGTGTTTGTGAAGTCGGGGAAGGGAGAGGGTGTTCGGCTAGGGTTGAGGGGTGGTGGTGATGATTATGATTTTAGGGTTTTTATTAGAGAAAAGATATATATTTATATAGGAGGAGAATTATGGGCTAACCTCGGGATTTAGGCCGGCCTGGACTCCTTGGGATGGGGTTGGTCCACATGAAAGGGTGTACATGGGCTTGGTTAGGTCTCGCTTTGGGTGAAATTTGCCTCTAATTTAATTTAATTAAAACAATGTGCATTGTGTTCTTTAATGAATTGAAGACACATGGAATTAAAATTGGGTGGGACACAAGTGTCCTGGGTGTAGCAGGCTCAGAATGGGTAAATACCATAATTTGTGTTATAGGGAATTGGGTTGTGGTTGTACCTTAATTCAAATAGGAATGGACAATTATGAGAAATTGGGTTTATTGAAATTATTCATGGACGTTTGTAACGAATATTGTGCAGCTAAAATGAAGCACAATGTTGAGTATTTAAAAGTTACACAAGGGTCAGATGGGTAGTCTGGCATGTCTAGGAGTTGTGTATAAACTTTGTTTGAAGGTAACTACTAATGTAGCGCTCCAAACATCGAATCATCAGTAAGGTGTAATAAGTCACGTAATTGTTGTATATTAATCCTAATTATATCCAAATTAATCCTAGTCTCTCAATTTAAGGTGTAATAAGGCTCTTATGATCAGTGAATATCTCCACTCTTTCTCCATATAGGTAATATCTCTAAAGCTTCAAAGCAAAGATCACTGCGGCAAGCTCCAAGTCGTGAGTGGGATAGTTCTTCTCATGGGTCCTTAACTGCCTAGAGGCATAGGCCACAACCTTTCCATGCTGCATCAAGACGCATCCTAATCCTTTCCCGAATGCATCGCTATAGATCACGAATCCTCCAGGTCCAGAAGGTATGGTCAAGATAGGTGTTGTAGTTAGACGCTTCTTCAGCTCATCGAATGTTGTCTGACACTCCTCTGTCTAGGTGAACTCCTGCTCCTTACGAGTCAAACGGGTTATCAATTCTGCGATCTTTGCGAAGTTCTCCATGAACCTCCTGTAATATCCGACAAGCCCTAGGAAACTCCTCACTTTTGAGACATTGGTAAGGGTTGGCCATGTCTCTACTGATGAAATCTTCGCTGGATCTACTAAAATACCATCTCCTGAGATAACGTGTCCAAGAAAAGAGACACGATCTAGAAGAAACTCATACTTGCTCAGCTTGGCATAAAGCCTCTCTCTCCTCAGCGTCTCTAACACTAGTCTCAAGTGCTCTTCGTGCTCCTCGTGGCTCTTTGAATACACTAAGATGTCGTCGATGAAGACTACGATGAACTGGTCTAAGTATTGGTAGAATACTCTGTTCATCAAGTTCATGAATACAGCAGGTGCATTCGTCAGTCCAAAAGGTATTACTAAGAACTCGTAGTGACCATAACGAGTCCTGAATGTTGTCTTTTAAATATCTTCTCTTCGCACCTTTACTTGATGATAAACCGATCTCAAGTCGATCTTTATGAATACCACTGCTCATGTCAGCTGGTCGAACAAATCATCAATCTGCGACAGGGGGTACTTATTCTTGATAGTCAAAGCATTAAGGGCTCTATAATTAATGCACATGCATACTTTCCCATCCTTCTTAGGTACAAACAATACTGGTGTTCCCCAAGGTGATGCACTAGGATGGATAAATCCTTTGTTCTGTAACTCCTCTAATTGTAGCTTCATCTCATCTAGTTCCTTCTTCGCCAATCGGTATACATTAGAAGATACCGGTGCTGCTCCGGGTGCTAGCTCAATAGTAAACTCTACGTCTCTATCCGGTGGTAAGCCTAGCAACTCCTCCGGGAAGACATCCTCGAATTTTGCAACTATCGGTGAGGATACCATCTCCATAGCCATGTAAGTTCCAGCTATCTTTCTTACTCATTGCTCAATGGTCCCTCATATTTACTCAAACTCTGGTTGATCTGGCTGTCTAAAAGTGACACTACCCTTCCGGCAGTCCAGTATGGCATTATACTAGCTTAACCAGTCCATGCCCAGCACAACGTCAAAGTATGGCATGGGTAATACGAAGATTTGTGCTCTCATCTATCTACCACATATGACTACCGAACACGTTCTAATAGTGCTGGTAACCGGCACGATGCCTCCTCCGGTAAGAATCTTCCAACTCTTAGGTAAGGGGGAAGTAGCTACTCTATGCATTGCTATAAATCTACTAGATATGAACGATAATATAGCTCCAGAATCAAACAATGCATTTGCAGGTAATGATACAACTAAAATGGTACCTGTGATACCTTTTTCTTCTGTTTTCTCCTCAGTAGCTGCTAATACAAAGGACTGTCCGTGCCTCTGCCCTCCGGTCTGCTGTCGGGCTCGATCAAACTATGCCTGATGTGGGGCCCAAGGTGGTCCCCTCTAAAATCCTCCGGTTGCTGGTGGACGCTGACCTCCTGGTAGGGGTAGTATCCTCGAAACTGGTGCTGCTAGCCTCTGTCTGGTCTGCGGTGCTGCATCTCTGCGTTATGGGCAGTCTCGGGCTTAGTACTGGCTCGCCCCATAAATCATGCATATTCCCAGTCTCTTTCGGCAGTCCTTCTGGTAATGTCCTATCTTACCATAGTGGTAGCAAGTCAGAAGCTCCTTTTGCTGATATGGTGCTGCCCTCTGCTGTGTCTGTGCTCCGGGACGACGGATCGGTCCTCCTGCTCTGGGTTGGGCTCTGGCTGGCATGGTCGTGCTGGAATGTTTTGCTCCTCTACCGATGGCCTCCTGGATCCTCGCCTCTGCAAGAACCTCCTCATAAGAAATTCTTGCATATGTGGTGGTATACCTTTGTAGCCCGAAGGTGAGGCCGTGATAGAATCTCTGGGCCTTCTCTAGATCGTTGGGTATCAGGACGGTACTAAATCTGCTAAGACGGCTAAACTCTGCGTCATATGCGTCAATAGTCATATTCCCTTGTTCTAGATGTACGAACTAGGAGTACAGGGCATTTCTGACTGTAGCCAGGAAATACTTTACGTTGAAGTACTCTAAGAACTGTTCCCAAGTCTGGTTCTTGCCTACACTGCGCTCAATAGAATCCCACCAGTGATGTGCGTTGCCTTTCAGTTGGGCCCTCCCTGCGGTCATCCAAAGGTCTGGATGCAGTTGTGAAGCCTCTAGTAGCATCTTTGTGTTGGCGACCCAATCAGAGATCTCCTCTACAGTCTCATTACCTAAAAAAATATCTGGTCCCATCTGTCGAAACTATCATATAGTGCCACATGTCTGAGCTGGTGGAGGTGCTGGTACTGGTGTTGTGACATGTATCCTCTCTAGTACTGCCATCAAACTCTGTCTCAATGTCTCGGTCTGATGCCACTGTGCTTGCATCATAGTCTAGAAGAACTAGAGCATCTGTGGCTGTCCATCTGATTGTGGCATCTGGGGTGGACAAGGTGGAAGTGGTGGTAGTGGAACCTCTGGCTGTGCGGTAGGTGTCTCCTTAGATGTCGGTCTCTCGGTTTGCGGCATTGGCGTAGCCCCTGAAGTCTGGTCCTCAAAATATTGTGTGGGGATCGTCTGGAAAGTCTGTCCCTCGTGTTGTTGTGTCGGATCGCCCTGAGAAGTCTCGCACCAATGTATCAGCGGGGCCTGCAGTGGTGGTTGCCCTCCAAGTAGTCCTTGGGGTACCTCCTCTCTTTGGGTGGTGTTGTCTGGCACCACGGCACTGGGTGCTCCTCGTCCACTGCGCAAGTTCATCTTGCTGCAAGAGATAGGACTTCATTAAAAAGAGAAAGGAATCAGACAAATAGGATGCAGATATTTAAAAGTAATATGAAGGAAGTTCAAAGACGTAATCAAAGTGGATGAGACCTAGTAATTTTTATCCTATTGTAGGCTCGCTGGACATGTTACCATACCACAAGTGAATAAGTAGACTTGCATGGGCCACCACAAAAACTATGTCACACCCCAGTCCCAAAATATACTGGATTAGGCTACGTGGCAATAGCCAGCTGTCACATCTTTGAGGATATCCCAATTTAATGGATCCAAATAAAGAGTGCTACGCTGTCCTAAATAACTAACAAGTCCAATATTAACATCAAACAGGTAATCTAATCTCATCTACCATATAAACAGCAAGAAAGTACTAAAATAAATACTGGAAGATAAACGCCAGTCTCAAAATATTATAGTACAACCAAGAATGTCTGGTAGGGACAAACCCACTACTATGACGAAATAAAAGTATTGAATAACAGATTAAAAAGAGTAATGACTAGGGCATCGGCTGACTAGATAATGATGCTCCCAATCCTAGGTAAAAGGCCTACCAACTGATCACGAAAACTCTGACGGTAGCACCTCTAGCTCCTCAGCTGTAGCGTACCTAGTCTCATATCCTGGGCCGTACAATATGGGGTAATATACCTCGTCCAAATCTGGAAAGGTACCAAGTCCTCAGAGGGACGTAACAAGATACATAGAAATATGCCACATATATAAATACTGAATAAAATAAATGCAATAAAGGGTGTGCTAACCATCTAAGTGAATGAAATGTGAGGACAACATTGGTACGTATGGGTAGGCATAGGCATATAACGTCCATACCGCTCCGAAGAACGGGGCATCTGCATAATATAAAGACCCATCAGTACTTGACTACGTTGCTCCAGTCGATGAAGCAGGATCCATACTCATCAATGGTAAAGGCAAAGGCAGTCCATACCGCTCCGAAGAATGGAGCATCTGAATAATATAACGTCCATACCGCTCCGAAGAATGGGGCATCTGAATAATATAACGTCCATACCGCTCCAAAGAATGGGGCACCTGCATAAAGGGAGTCATTAGATTCGTGGCTCCTCCGGATACTACGAATTCCAATGTGTGTGTCCCATATGCCTACTAGTTGTCCTCTCCGCCCAATATAAATATACAAGTCGAGTACTCGACGTGCATACCACGTATCTACATGCCAAGTCTCTACTAATACAAAATCCTGAATTATGTACTAACCATGATGCATGTCACATGCACCGATAACTAGTCGAGTACGCAAACTCGTATCCCAATATGAATTTGTCACCATAAAACATGAAAGAGTGTCGTTCTCGGAAGATATCAGAGTATCCTCCCAATGGGGTGAGTCTGCTAATGACTAGGTCAAGTACACTACTCATCGACGCATCCGTCGACTGCTACCGAGTCAATCTCGGACGCACAGAGTCATATGAAATAAAGCAACAAGATATTATACAACATATGCATCATTTAATTTAAACAGTAAATATTGCAAGGTATCTTGCCTGGGTTCTCAAGCTGTGAATGCCAATAGCCTGCTCTTGCAGTATCTTCTGGCTGGTCCAAAGACCCTAAAGACACAATATAATATAGCAAATACTATCATCATATACTAAAATAATACATACACAACTACGACGCTGCGCTTAGGTACTGATGCAAGGGTTACGGCTAGTCGACTATAATATCGCGTGTGCATATAGCTAAGATGCACACGTATCCTATCCTTAGTTACCGTGTCTCTCGTGACAATAAAATTACCAAGTTATAGGTTTTATGGAACTACTTATGTTTTGTATAATTTTATGTCCTTATTCCTCATGTTACTGTGTGCTTGATCAATGTCTAGATTTTTGGTGAATTACAAGTTCTTATAACAAGTCATATAATTAGGGTCTTTACTAATTTATTAATTACTAACTTATTAATTATTATTCTGATCTAATTAATATACCTACATATACATCTATAATTTATATTAATTTGCTCGTGTCGACATACGACACAAGACACGATGATACAACTACACAACTATACAATAAAGAAAAAGGAAATTAGGTGGTTACCTAGGCGTAGAGGAATAGGGGGGTCTACCTCGTCGAAGTGCACGCTCGCCGGCGGTCGGCGGAGCTCCGGCATCGAACAATAGGTCACGGCAGCAGCGGCAGTAACTGCAGCAGTTGCAGCAGCGGCAACAGCGGCCTGGCAGCGGCAGCAGGCGTCCTGGGACGGTGCTGGTCGTGGGTTAGGACGTGGGGGAGGTCGGGGTCAGCCTGGCAGTGGTGGTTGGCGGTGCTAGAGGCGGTGGTCCGGTCTGGGATTAGTCGGGCTCGGCAAGGGGTCGGGTTGTGATGGGGTGTCGGATTGATGGGGGGTTGATGGCGGCGGGTGCAGGCGGCCTGAGGGAAGGGGTCCAGTGGCTAGTGGGTGCAGGCGACGGTCGTGGCTGTGGAGGTGGTGGCCTGAGGTGGTGGTGGTGTTTGTGAAGTCGGGGAAGGGAGAGGGTGTTCGGCTAGGGTTGAGGAGTGGTGGTGATGATTATGATTTTAGGGTTTTTAGTAGAAAAAAGATGTATATTTATATAGGAGGAGAATTATGGGCTAACCTCAGGATTTGGGCCGGCCTGGACTCCTTGGGATGGGGCTGGTCCACATGAAAGGGTGTACATGGACTTGGTTAGGTCTCGCTTTGGGTGAAATTTGCCTCTAATTTAATTTAATTAAAACAATGCGCACGGTGTTCTTTATAAATTGAAGACACATGGAATTAAAATTGGGTGGGACACAAGTGTCACGGGCATAGCAGGCTCAGAATGGATAAATACTATAATTTGGGTTATAAGGAATTGGGTTGTGGTTGTACCTCAATTCAAATAGGAATGGGTAATTATGAGAAATTGGGTTTATTAAAATTATTCATGGACGTTTGTAACGAATATTGTGCAGCTAAAATGAAGCACAATATTGAGTATTTAAAAGTTACACAAGGGTCAGATGGGTAGTCTGGCATGTCTAGGAGATGTGTATGGACTTTGTTTGAAGGTAACTATTAATGTAGCGCTCCAAATATCGAAGCAACGGTAAGGTGTAATAAGTCACATTATTGTTGTACATTAATCCTAATTGTATCCAAATTAATCCTAATCTCTCAATTTAATTTAAATAATCCTAAATTTGGTCGAGGGGGTTTACAAAAATTAGGAGATTTAGCACTTTGGTTGGGGTGTGTATCATGATTTTCCTAAGTGCATACTCTAGATATTTAGTAAAATGCCTCTAATGTATCATATATATATATATATATATATATATATATATATATATATATATATATATATATATATATATATATATATATATATATATATAATATGATTGTGTTGATGTGGTGTTAACTGAATATATCAGAGAGTTGTCTGTGACAGTAGGTTCACTCAGTGTATGTGGATTGATTTGAGTGTACAACGATGCACATGTGTTGGGTGGGAGCATTGATACACAGGCTGGGTTAAGAGGGTCGGGCAGCTACAGTTTTAAGCAGTAACAACTGGAGTTGTGTGGTGTTGCATGCCTAACTCGAGGGCAAGCAAGGATATGATGGAAAAGTTCATTGTGACTGTGAACTTGTGTTTGTGTATAAGTTATATTCAGGAAGAGGGGGGTGCTCAGGTATTGATGTGCAACCAACTTGGATTTATGAGCAGTAAAAAGGGGGGTTACCTTGGATATTATCGAGCCTTAATAGCAGCAGTCTATCAGTGCACTGTTTACACTGATACATAATAGAGTGGCAACTGATGTATATTTTTCTGTGTGTGTGTGTGTGTGTGGTGTGTGTGTGTGTGTGTGTGTGTGTGTGTATTATGTTAATTTGGAGTAAATATAACAGTGGTGACTGGGTGTATTAATGATCAGTGTGGCAATATGTGAGTGTCTCTGGGTGATCAGATACTTGAGGGAAGAGAATCAATAGCATACGAGTGCACTGAGAATGAGAAAGGAATCAAGTGTCAAGTTCAACAGCAGTATCAGTGAGAGGAGGGACTGGATTACCTGGGGTATGCTATTGTGTCTGTGTACAATTGAGTGCAGTACACGAATATACTATTAGTAACAGTAGCAATGCTTTAGAGTAGCAATTGAAGAGCAACACCTGGGTATGGGTGAAGTACAAGTGATCATGAAGTATCAATGGATACCAAGTGTACTAAGTTATTAGTGAGGTAGGACAAGGGTGTTAGTGTTACTGTTAGTTGAGTGCTTGAGTGAATGAGGTTAGTATTAGTTAACTGTTAGAATAAGTAAGTGATATTAGTTATTAGTTAAGTATATTAATATCAGTTAGTGTAAGATATTAGCTATGTACTAGATAGTATAACTAACACTATCAAGTATAGTCTTATGCTAACTACTTTGACTTAGAAACTTAGGTAATGACCTAGTATGGCTAATATAGGCTAGTATTAGCTAGTTGGTGACCAAGTTTGACTTATATTGACTAATTGACCTACTTAGGCTGGTGTGACCTAGAAAATTATACTAGTGTATTTTGCCTCATTTCTCACTTTATTACACCAAGTAACATGATATTTCCTATATAGGATTGTGTGATACCAGCTCGAAAACCAAGGTACACCATTTGCTCATAATTACAGGCGAGTATATTCTCTGATAGTTTCCTTATTTGATGGCCTCTATGTTTTATGTATTTAGTATTGAGATATTTGATTCTTGACACGATGGTTTCATGGATTGGTATACATAGATCTTGGTCATAAGATGTTATTGTCGTGATAATCACCTTATCGTGCTTCATGATCACTCAGTGATTATCGTGATATCTTAGTGATTATATAGACCGTGATCATAGTGCATGATATTATAGACCGTACAGTATAATATACGTGTTATAATGTGTCATAATTTGGATCCGTGTACTAGTCGGGGGTTAGAAAAATATTACCTGATATGTGATCATACCTTATAGCCTAAGATTTAGTGTAGTCCGTAAAAGTTAGCAAATCATGTAACTCACGCGTGATCACGCTAGCTCACCATTTATTTATAGCCCGTGTTAGGTCAAAGCGGATCACATTATCTTACTAGTATTTTAAGGCACATTTATATATATTATTTCCTCTATTCCAGTTTATTATATTATTGTTCCTTACCATATTGTTCTCAGTTCTTGCCATTATTTACCATGATATTCTTTCTCGTGATATATGCTAGTTTAGTTACTTTCATCATTTATTTTTTTTTGCTATTGATGTTTTATAGTTTCTGTCAATTATTGGAACTGATATTTGGGTTGTACTTTGCTCCAATCCTGACTACATATTTTTTTAGATGATTCATTATAAGACTGGTATCCTATGTACTAATGGCCACAGGATGGCGAGCCAGTTGGTTTATCACCCGTAGAGCCTGTTGAGTTTGTACCAGCAGTTGATGAGGCATAGCTAGTTCATTCATGATTTTGTATATGCCAGTTAGACTTTTGCATTATATTATTATTTTATGTTTTGTGTTGAGATTAGACTTGGACTTGTGATGTATTTGTGTCTCTTTTTCTTTTCTTCTATTAAATATTGTGCCTTATCATCCTCTAGTTTATTTTTGTGATTGAGTATTGTTTACCATTACAATATTATCATATTATCCTCCATTTAAAGTTGAGATAGCATGACAGGTACCTTATTTATCATGCTATAGATAGTATTGTTGACCTAGATAGCGTTCTACTGCTAATATTGTGACGTTGGTTGGACGTACTCATGTACTTGTGCCCTTACACCAAGTGCGGGTCGTGACAGTGTACATATAGTACTTTCTTATTTTGATCATTTATTTTATTTAGAATATTTCTTATCATCCTCTATTGTGTTTGATTCTAGTAATTGCTTGTGTTATGATTCTAGGGGAGAATGGACTCAGTAATCCCAACCTTGTACTAGTACTCATGCTTAAGATCTTGGTAATTGGACTCGAATACTGTATCCGTGCAGATACAATCTGTCACCCCCACATTTCAGATTAGGGGTATTTTGTCTTTTTATAATTAATGTGTAAATGATTGTATGATAATTAATTATTTTTAAATTGCTATGATTTTATTTTATTGTTGCACTTTATCGTTGCTCCGATAATTAGAGCACTACACAAGCCATTGTCTTCCAACAGATTTCACACCCTTGTCCTAGACGTGCCAGACTATTATTTTGATCTTTGTGTGACTCATAACTATGTCTTGTTGTGCTTTATTTTAGTCGCACAACATTCGTCGCAAACGACTATATTTAATTCTATATAAATTAAACTTTGTATCCTTATGTGTTCCAATCAAAATTGGAGACACAATCTCGACCCATTTTGAGCAACCCAAATTAGGATAATATTCTATTTTGAGTCTTCTTTATTCATGACACTTGTGTTCCACTTAATTTCAGCCCTTTGTACTTCTAATTAATTTTACAACACCAATTATATATAGTTTAATTAAATTAAAACCATAAACCTAACTTTGTATAATTTTCCAATTGTTGTGCACTTTTGTGCAAAAGTGCATTAAGGTGTCTATCCCGTTGGATACGACACATAAATAAACCCATTTTTCCTTCATGTGTATTTTTCCATACATTTTGGGAGTGTGCAATGCAACATCAATCTCCTTGAACCATGGCCTTCAAGACCTTGAACCAATGAATCCTAGCCTTCCATTTTTAAATTCATTTAAATCCTAGCCATTGAAATATCCATGGCAAGGCCCAATCCCAAGAGGGTTTTGACCAAGCCCTAATTCTAGGTCAACCCAAAGTCTACTACCTAAATATATATAATATTACTTTTCTCTTTTTTTTTCTTTTTTAACCTAAACAAAACCCACAGCCGAACAAATCCCCATCTCCCTGCCGACCACCATCTCCCCTATTTCTCGACTTCAACTGCCGACCGCTTCCACCCTCGCCTGAGCAGATCCCCGACCCCGCTACCATCTCGACAACGATCATCCCCGCCTCTCCTCGCCAACCGCTGCACCTGAGATACGTCGGAGACCGTGAACCCGCTGAACGCTGAACCGAGTCATCCCGCTGAAACTGCCGTGAACCCGCTGTGAAGACCCGCCTGACTTCGACGTCGCCTGTCGCTGTCTACCACGTCGACGACCGACCTCATGACTACACAGCATCTGAACTCGCCAGAACTCGCCTGAAGTCGAAGATGCTGCCACTCGACTGTACCGGATCTCGACCGGATATGCTGCCAACCCGCTCGACTGAACCAAGCACTTCGCGAAGACCTCGACACGAATGTCTCGTCCCATATACCAGGTTCGAGTCCCCTCTCGCGTACATGTACACGTACACGTATATGCGTAGTTCTTCATTGTATGCATACGTATTTTTAGTTGGTATTGGTATGTGTATTGGTATATGGTCAATAATAATATTGGTATATATATACACATATATACATATAGTATATTTCTTAATTAGTATATATACATATCTATATGTATTGTATATGTATCCCTAGTATATATATATACATAGCATAAACTCTATTAAGTGTATATACATATATCTATTATATATTTAATTAATGAATATTAATGTATATGTTAGTTAATAATATGTATAATATGTCTATGTACTAGACGACCCAAGTGTAACCACGGATACCCCGTAGTTATATTGACCTGTAACCACGTAGCATATTAGCAGACTGCCATAGGTACACCGACGTACTGGCAAGACCATATCATTGACTGTCTGTTATGCGCAGTAACTACAGATATGACACCCCTAGCATAGTCTCTAAGATCATTGTGTTTTGATTGTGTGTGTTAGTGTAATATCTGATGCAATATTGTATTATATGATATGTCTATAGGACTGTTGGATCATTCAGACGATACTTTGGAACCAGGACATTGGAATTACCAGCAAAGGACCACAGGCGAGTACATTCTCTGACAGTTTTTATTATGTTGATTATCTCTATAATTCTAGTTGTATAGCGTACATGATTCCGATACTGTTGTTTACACGAGTTGGCATCATCGAGAGCAGTCATGAGGAGTCATAATTTAGAATCCATCATGATAGCTGGGGAAACAGGGAAATATTAGTAGCTTATGTGAGCATACCCAACTCTACTTGCATCATAGCTCACCCACAGATCACGTCGGTGCAGCCTAGCCATTACATGCCTCATAGCCTATTATATATGATTAACCTGACTATTGCTTGCATCATAGCTATCCGGATGGTTAGCCTGACCTTACATAAATCATAGCTAGTCATACATAGCAAGCCTGATCAGTCCTAAGTCGATCATATGATATCCTGATGTTTCACACACTTAATTAGATGTTCTTGATATGTATCTCTAGTATATTGATTTAGCATCTCTACATGTTCTAGTTATTGTTCTAGTACTCATTATGTTCTAGATTATTGTTCTAGCATGCACTTATATTCCTATTCATTTCTAGATGTACATTGATGATGATGTTCCAATATTTCTTTATTCCAGCATTTCTTGCAGTATTTCTTTATTCTAGAATTTCTTATTGCCAGTATTCATATCTGTCTTTTATTTCTTTATACTATATTTTAGTTTTTGTCAATATATGTGGAACTGCTGTTAGTGCTTGTACTTTATTCCAATCCTGACTGGATATTTTTTCAGAGGATCTTAAGGATTTTTGTACCACACACTATGGATCGAGTATAGATGTAGACTACACACCAGAGATCTTAGAGGAGACTATTCCTTTAGAGAAGACATTACATGCAGCTATCTAGACAGTATTTATCTTATGTACTGAGACTTATTTGAGGTTATTTCAGTTTATGTTTAGACTTATTCTTAGTTTATATTGGGACTTGTGGAGACTTTCTGTCAGACAGCTAGACTGCAGTTTATCTTTAGTTTGAGTTATGGTGTTTAACTATGGCATTCTTCTTATCTTTTATCATGCCTTTATACTCTTATAGTTGTTTTGATTGAGTTTACATTATGAGCTATTATGAGATGTATATTGTCCTCCTTATGGAGATTGATATCATTGACAGGTTGTGAGTTATGTTAGTATTTATTGTGACCTAGACAGCATTCTACCGCCGATGCTGCGGCGTAGGCTGGACGTACCCACGTACTCGTGCCCCTATTCCGGGTGCGGGTCGTGACACAATCATTACCTGATATTATTTATGATACCTATTATGCAATGGCGTGATCTGAGGATACATATTATACATTATTTTAAGATTATCTTAGACTCCATAATTAGTAAGATATACAAGTGATTGGTCGATCTTATTAATTGGACTTGGTTGTGATTGTATATTCTGTTAGTATCCTAGGAAAATGGACTATCATAGTGTGATAGATTCAACTATTGTACTTGTTTGGTTGTAGAGTTGGGCATTTATACTAGGATATGACATGGACCAAAGTTATGACGCAGAACCAATATATATTATTATATATTTATTGCTTCAATTTTTGTTTCTCTATTTTGTGATTCCTTTGTGGTACTTGGTATTTGGGGTCTAACCCCACTGGTTTTGCATGGCCAGGTTTTGAGCCAGCACCCGAGATCCAGCATACTTTCCCTCGATTTATTACACGTACCAGGAACATGGTCGCAGAGGATAACGAGTGGGTTTTCTTTTTTTCTGCTCATCATTGTACATTTTATCTTTTGGGCGTTTAGCCACCGGCACCAGTTAGCCGGCACGTCTAGACATTTAGTTTTTTTACTTGATTATATTAAATCTGACTACAGCTGATCACTATCATGTACTTTTGATATTCTACCAGCTCTTTATTTTGTACAGCTGGTCTCCAGAACATCTTGATAAAGCTTTTGGGACGCCTTATCAATTTATCATATATGCTCTATGATTACTATTTTTTGCTTGATTGATTGAGACGTAGATTTTTGTGTGACCCTAAGTGACCTGATTATAGCATGCACCCCCTTGTCTAGTTACAATTGTTATCGTCGTACGACGTATAGTACCTTATACAAGGTAGCCGGACGTGTCCGTCTCTGTATTCTTGTACTGGAGTGTGACAAGATTTTAGTAGTGGCCCATGCAGGTCTGTTCTACAGATTTGTGGGGTGTCATGGTCATAGGAGTCTCAATCAAACATGAAACTTCTTAAAATTCTTAATTTGTCATCTTTGATACTCAGCTCAAAATTTTCCAGATTGGTTGCTTCCTTGTTCCTTTTCTTCTTGTGCTTGATATTTTTTTGCTTTTCTTTAGGGTTTCCCTTCCTCTAGATATTATAGCAACTAGAGAGGCAGAGTTGCCAGTGGAACGAGGTCCTGTAGAACCCCAGCCAGAGATCCAAGTTTAGCCCACGATAAATACGGCAGAGCAACAGGCTCCAGATGTTTTTGTACCGCCTGTAGTACCAGTAGCAATAGATACCCCAATATTGCTAGAGATTATCCGAAGAATGTTGGCTGCCCAATAACATCAGATGGTAGTTCAACAGCAACAACCTTAGGAACAACAACGTCAACAGTTTCAACAATAAGAGCAGAATATCCTGTTGAACCAAGGGTCACAAATGGCCCTGGAACGAGGGGGATTTGTTAGGTTTTGTAGAATGAATCCAAGATATTTCGATGGCACAGAGGATGCCATTACGGCAGATGAATGGCTCTAGGATATTGAAACCATTTTGGCAGTAGCTAATATTTTGGCTAAAGAACAGGTTGACCTGGTTCGCTTACAGCTTCAGGATCTTGCAAGAGATTGGTAGGCCACAATGAAGGTAGAATTGAGGCATCATATTTCGTGGGACAATTTTAGGACCCGGTTTAGGATAAAGTACTTTAGGATTGTGGCTCATTGTGAGTTACAACAGATATTCACCAACCTCAAGCAGGCTGGAAGAACAGTAGATGGTTACGCGATGGATTTTTGCTGACTGAACAGGTTTTCTTCCACCATGGTGGCAACAGAGTTGGAGAGAGCGATGAGGTTCCAGTAGGGTCTTCACTTGGAAATCTTACACATGGTAGAGGTGTATAACTACCAGACCTTCGAGGAATTATTAATTGCGGCTAAGATGGTTGAGCTTACCTCTCAGAGGATGGAATCAAGAAGAGTAGACCGGGAGAGGCCTCATGGATAAAGCAGCGAGGGAGGACCAGTACCACAAATTTTATCACCATCTCCTAGCATTCGCATCTATGACGTGACATTGAGGAGGCTAGTAACCTCGAAAGTGATAGCATCTACTCTGCAGCAGCAGCTGAGGCAATAACAACAACAGCAACAACGACGGGGAGCGCCGACGGGTTGTACGTATTGTGGTAAGGGAGATCATACCCAAGATATTTACCGGGCAATAAATGGACTATGCTTGAGATGTTAAAACCCTGATCATAGGGTTGCCACTTTTCTAATGATACAGAGGCCAGGAGGGCCAGTACAATAGTTTACTGCCTTGTCAGTGTTACTACCATATTTTCTAGGAAAGGATATTTTGGTCATTTCATAATTTATTAAATATTATGCATGTTGAATAATTATTTATTGTGTTATTTAATTATTGTTAGATGTTAGTTTATTATTTTAAACTTTTGTTAGTGGACTTAACTAGTTTAGATTAGATCCTTGGACTAACATTTAAATTTAGTTAGAATTAAGCCCAATTAGAAGCCCATTCATTAGGAGGATGATTAATTAAATTAAACCCATTAGACTAGAATATTCCCTCCTTAATTATTATTTTATGAGAGGCCCCAAGGGTATTTTAGTCTTTGCATAGTAGCTTAGGGAGGGGGCCAGCCATGCATAAGAGTGGGGAGAGTTTCTCTCTCCTTATTTTTACTCTAATTCTAGATCTAGAATTCCCTCTTCCCAATTTCATCATTCCCACATCGAATTTTACCCAAATTTTTTTCTAATTCCTTTCCAAATCACCATTAGAGGCTATTAAAGTAAGGATCTACAAAGAGGAAGCGAGGATCTATAAGGAGGAAGGAAGGATCTATAAGAAGGAGCAAGGATCTACAAGTTGGAGGCTCATTTCACCAATTTTAGAAGTTTCATTGGGAATCCATCTTCCAATAGATACAATTCAGTTTTTTCTATTTATGTAGACTCTAAATCTGTGTTTAATTATTAGGAACTATCCCATATGATGAGGCTACCCATAGGAATTAGAATTAGGTTCATAGGAGGCCTATGGAGAAAGTTATGGTGTATTTTGTGTCAATTTTGGAAGAATTCTGAGATTGACACATGTTGTGTTTGTCAATTGATATGTGTTTGATTGTTTGTGGCTAGTGTCATATCCATAATTGGATACGTGCAGGCTGTATCCCAATAATTTGGAGATAGGGGTTGACTTGGGGGTTTTCCTCCGACAAGGGGCTTTGTGCATGTCACATTTTGACATGGACACGTAGATCTATAATTGACTCTTTATATTGTTCATAATTACTATTTTAGACTTGTTCGTGTCCTTCGGGGTACATTTAGTTGTGTGGTAGACTCGTATTGCAAGCGTATCATAGATCTAGTGTGATACGGGTGCAATGCACTCCACGTGTTTGTTGCATTGCATTCCTAGATTCAATTTGCATTATTTATAGCTATTAGTGATATGTAATTCATGGATATATATATATATATATATATATATATATATATATATATATATATATATATATATATATATATATATATATATATAGGTGAGGTATGATTTATATATATATATATACATAAGTTGTTATATATATGTATGTGTGTATGTTACTTATGACTATGTATCCATATATTGACATGTTTATCAATATATATATTGATAAGTATATACCTATGTATATATATAGATGTATCCATATATATGTATATAGTTGTATAGCTAGTGTATTGATATGTATATATAGATGTGGTGTGTGTGGTTGTGTGCTTGTGTATGTGTGCAATGTGTGAGAGAGGGGGTCATCATCAGGATTGATCAGTGCAGTGCAGTGAAGCAATACTACCATAGCAAGCAGCATGTATCAACTTGCAGCAGCAGCAGCAAATGCTCGAGGCTGCACGAGCAGTACAGCATCTTGATCTTACAGCAAACGATCAGTAGCACACAGCAACAGTGAGCAGCCATATGCAGTAGCAGCAGCTAGTAGCATGAACAGAAGTAGTTAGAAGCAAAGAGCTGCAGTGCCAACAGCAGCACACCATCATACAGCAATTATTGTAGCAGCAGCAGCCAGCAACTGAACGCAGCAGCACATGTAGCAGCAAATGCACCAGCAGCAGCTTGAGCAAGGCAGTGAGCAAAAGCTATACCAGCAGTAGCTTGGAGAGCCCAGTAACAGCAAATCAGCAAGCAACATCTAGGTAGGGACTTCAACAGCAACCTCCAGTATCAGCAAGTGGGAATAGGTAAGTTCCTAGTTAGTATTAGTTAGCTTGTTAGTTATCTATATACATATACTTGTATTACTTAGTGATATATATGTATATGTATATGTATATGTATATGTATATGTATATGTATATGTATATGTATATGTATATGTATATGTATAAACTTGTATCTCTATTTGGTAATATGCATGTAGGTTTGTATACGTATGTATATATGTATTAGTTTACATGGGTAGTTAGTATAGCATGGTAGTTGGTATTAATTAATACATATTAGTATATAGATTAGTGTTAGGTAGTTCATGTATACTAGAATTGTCATTACCTTGAGATACCAAGGCAAATGTCAAGGTATTGAGGGATACTCAAGGTATTGGAATTGAGTATCAAGATGGGTGTGTAGTGGTGCGATACCGCATTGGTTCAAAGCCAAGGTATCCACCTAGCATTAGTCTAATTAGGAATATTAGATATATTGATTGTATATACATATTATAATATTTTAATATCTAATTAATGGCGTATCTTACGATACGGTATCTTTTAGTATCCTAGTTTAGCTAGTATGGCCTAGTTGCATAGTGTATGGACCCAATATCCTAGAGATGGACTCATACAACCTAGAAATAGGTAGTTTGACCAAGTTTAACCAGTTTGACTTAGAGTTGACCTAGTTAGACTATTTTAACTTAAAAATGGCTTTTTAACCTAGATGTTGACTAGTTTAACTTATTTTTATTCTGAAACCTTGTATTGATATTATATTCCCTATTTAGGTCTTCGAGGCACCGTACCGGACATCTATGATACAGTGTATCAGATTTTAGGTGAGTACATTCTCTGATAGTTTCTTATTTATAATATCCTCTATGTCTCTTGTATCTAGTATATATATCATTAATTTTTAACACGATGGTTACACGGATTGGTATATCCGGATCTCGTCATAAAATATTATTCCTTGGTATATATGGTGTATCTTGTGCAAGTCTTGTTTCCTTGTTCTTCTTGTACATGTACAGACATTGATTCTTGGGGAGACTTGCTACCTTTCTAGAGAATCCCATGTCATAACGTACTATGGTAAGCCGATCATATGTTAAAACTGGTACTCACTCACTTAGTCATTAGTATTCTTGTTCATTGCCATATTGTTCATTCTTGTATTTATTTCAGTATTTTTTATTATATATCTCTTGTATCTATATGTTGTATCTCGTATATTTTAGATCTATTTACTGTTACATAGTTTATATCATTTATTAGAACTGTTGTTAGAGATGTACTATGCTCCTTTCCTGACTGAATAAATTTTTTCCAAATGACACTGAGGAGTGGTATCCCACTTACTAGGACCTCAGGATGTTGTGGGCTTAGAGCCAGAGACCTTGGCTCAGGAGGGTCTCATCCCGACTGAGACAGATGACCCAGGACTCATAGCTTAGATGATTAGTTTCTTTTGTACTGGATTTGTCTCCAGTATTATTGTTTTAGTATTTCTCTGACTCATTTGATTTTATTATTTGTCTCATGAGTTGTATTCGTGACTATTCTATTCTTTTGTCATATTTGTGCTTATTTCTATCTTAGATTTGTGATTGAGTATATTTATATTGTTGGTGGCATATTCATATTGATAGATAGTTTACCCGAACAGCGTTCTACCGCCGATATTATGGCGTAGGCTGGGCGTTGTTCACTACTTGCATCCCTACACCGGGTGCGGGTCATGATAGCCAGCTCCAAGGGCAATACATCAAGGAGGACCAGCAGTAGTGGTACAACCTATAGCTTAGTATTCGTTGTCGACGCAGGTTCAATTATGCCGACAACAACAAAAACAACAACAGGAACAACAGAGACCGCAATAACGACACCAGGGAAGGCAGAAGCCGAGAGTTAGACAAGGCCAAGGACAAGCGTTCACCTTATCTCGGGGAGATGCTATGGTATCAGGTGACTGAGTGGCAGGTAACATTTCTATTATAACCTTTTCTGTCATATCATTATTTAATTCTAGAGCTTCGCATTCATTTGTATCTGCACAATATGTGACACGTATTGGATTGAAGATTGAGGCATTACCAAAGAGGCTGAAAATACTCACTTGTAATGTTTTGTAGGAGTTAGTAGAGTATGCTTAGCATGTTCAGTCGTAGTATGTGGGCATTTATTACCTGCGAAGTTGATCGAGTTTCCTATGGGTAACTTTAATGTTATCTTAGACATGGACTGGTTGAGAGACAGTCATGCGATGATAGATTGTCATAAGGGTAGGGTGTTGTTTAAATTCCTTGGTCTAGAAGAGTTTGTTTTTGCGAGAATAGAAGAAGACCACCATAAAGAGGGAATTATAACAGTAGCAATGGAAGAGGAACTGATACCCAAAATTATTGAAGAATTTATGGACTCTTTTCCTGTGAGCTTTTCAGATTACCCCTAAATAGAGAAGTAGAGTTCTGTATAGAGTTGATGCCAGGAGCATAACCAATATCCCAGAAGGTATACCCAATATCACCATCAGAGCTTGATCGGTTATATCAACACATGGAAGAACTGAAAACGAAGAAGTTTATTCGGACTAGTAGATCACCATGGTGAGCACCAGCGGTATTGGTAAAGAAAAAGGATGGATCGACGCGGTTGTGCATGGATTATAGGCGATTGAATATGGTGACCAGGAAGAATAAGTATCCATTGCCCAGGATTGATGACTTGTTTGACCAATTAAGCGAAGCAAGAGTCTTCTCCAAGGTAGATCTGCGATCAGGATATCATCAAGTACGAGTTTGGGAGCCGAATATACCAAAGACACATTTAGGTCATGATATAGCATTACAAATTCTTAGTTATTCCATTCGGACTGACTAATGCTTCAACGGTATTCATGGATTTGATGAACAGTATTTTTATGCCAAACTTATACCAATTTGTAGTAGTATTTATCAATGATATTCTTGTGTATTCTCGTAATAAGAAGGAACATGAAGAGCATCTCAAGATGGTACTGTAGATTTTAAGGGAGCACCAATTATATGTGAAGCTTAGTAAGTGTGAGTTTTGGCTGGATCCTATTTTCTTTCTTGGGGATATTATTTCTAGAGCAGGAGTGTCAGTTGATCCCAAGAAGGTAGATGCAGTAGAGAACTGGCCAGTTCTGAAGACAGTGGAAGAGGTGCGTACTTTCCTGGGCTTGGTAGGATACTACAGAAGATTTGTGTCAAGCTTTGCTAAGATCTTGGCACCTTTGACTCGGTTGACACGCAAGGAAGTTAAATTTGTATGGTCAGCAGAATGCCAGATAGTCTTTGAAGAGTTGAAGAAGAAGTTAATCTCTGCTCCAATCCTTAATCTTCCAGCAGACTCTTAAGGATTCACGGTGTATTGTGATGTATCTGGCAAGGGGCTTGGATGTGTTTTCATGCAGCATGGGAGAGTGATAGCGTATGTTTTTTGCCAGCTCAAAGATCAGGAGAAGAACTATCCAACTCACGATTTGGAGTTAGCAGCAGTAGTGTTTGCACTTAAGCTATGGAGGAAATACTTATACGGCAATCGGGTGAAGATCTTCACAGATCATAAGAGTTTGAAGTATGTGTTCACGCAGAAGGACTTAAACATGAGACAGAGAAGGTGGCTAGAGATGTTAAAAGACTCTGACGTGGAACTTTAATACCATCCAGGCAAGGCTAATGTAGTAGCTGATGCACTTAGTAGAAGAGGTAGAAAACTCATGTTTACCACTTAAAAGCACATTCTAGAAGACTTATGAGAGATAAGAATCGAGATAGTTCTTCCACAAGATATAGGAGTTCTGGCTAGCCTACAGATCCAGTCAACTTTGGTGGATAGAATCAAGATAGCTCAGGCAGAGGACCCGAAGATTCAGAAGCTACGGACAGAATGTGAGTCCGATCTTCGGAAAGAGTTGATAATTCATGCGGATGGAATGCTATGGTTTGGAAACCGTCTATGTATACCAAGCAGGGATATTCGGCAAGAGGTTATGAATGAAACACATAGTTTCCAGTACTCCATTCATCTTGGAGGCACGAAGATGTACCAAGATATCAAGCAACACTTTTGGTGGAACGAAATAAAGAAGGAAATAGCATATTTCGTATTTCGATATCTGATATGCCAGCAAGTAAAGGTAGAACAACAGAGGTCAGCATGATTATTCCAGCCACTTACTATTTAAGAGTCAAAGTGGGAATATATCACCATAAATTTTGTGATCAGTTTACCTAGATCCCCGACTGGTCGAGATACAATTTGGGTGATAGTGGATCGACTCACAAAAGTGGCACATTTTTTTTCCTTCAGAGTGGGACAGTCTACAGAGCAGTTGGCAGATTTGTATATACGTAAGATTATGAGACAACATGGCATGTCGATAAGCATAGTGTCTGACACAGATACCAGATTTACTTCTAATTTTTGGAGAAGCTTACACGAGAGATTGGGTACCAAGTTAAGATTCAGTACTGCGTATGACTCCTAGACAGATGGACAATCAGAAAGGACCATCCAGACCCTGGAGGATATATTATGAGCATGTACCCTAGACTTTGGTGGATCTTGGAAGAATCACTTTCAGTTAGTAGAATTCTCGTATAACAATAGTTATCAGGCCAGTATTCAGATGGCACCTTTTGAGGCACTATACGGTAGGAGGCATAGATCATCATTGGCATAGGACAACATTGGTGAGTGCAAGATGTTAGGCCCCGAAATATTCATACAAACAGTAGAAGTTGTCAGGCAGATTAGAGAGCGACTTCGAGTTGCGCAGGATCGGTATCGTCACTGGGCAGACCAGCATCGTAGGCCTTTAGAGTTTTGTGTCAGCAACCACATGTTCTTGTAAATTTTGCCATTTCGTGGAGTTATTAGATTCAGGATTCGCGGGAAGCTTAGTCTGTGATACGTTGGGCCGTTTGACATTCTCGATCGGGTTGGCGATATGGCTTATCGTCTTGCCCTTCCACCTTCGCTACATGAGGTGCACGATGTATTTCATATTGCTCAGTTGCGTAGCTATGTCCCAAATCTGAGTCATATCCTCGATTACTCTAAATTATTCATTAGTACCAACTTATCTTCTGAGGAGCTACCCGTATCCATTCTGGATCGAAGGAAGAAGGTACTAAAGAACCAGACTATTTCTCTTGTCCGAGTTGCCGGGGGCCATCACGCTCTTGGCAAATTAACGTGCAAGCGCAAGAACGATATACGGTCTTGGCACCCATACCAGTTCGATTCGGAAGATATATTCTACCTTATGCCTTCATATCTTAATTTTTGTGATCAGGCGATCACCTATGTATTGTGATGTTATTGCTTGCATGTATAGTTTTGCTAGTAGATTTGTATCATGCTTGTCCTGGATTCTCTTGTCTTACTTGGATTTGAATTTCGAGGACATAATTTCTCTAAGATGGATAGAGATGTCACTCACCATTACCAGTGTACGTATGGAGGGGGTATTATTCTCGCTAGCATGTTATTTGTTTGGTTGCTTGAGACTAGACGCATTCTTTGGTTTATCTTGGTGGTTGGTTTATGGTTTGGGTTAGTTTTGGTCATGAGTTGAATCCATGGTCTAAATCTAAAACCCTAGCTATATAATCCAACTTCTTTCTCTCTCCATCTTCATTATTTCTTTTTTTTCTCTTTCTTAGGTTTTCCCTCCCTCCATAGGCAATTACACCTCGCATGAGAAATGGAAAACCCTCCATATTAATGTTCCATTATATTTATTGTGTAATTTTAAGCCTGCTTAGAACTTGGTACTTTCAAATTTTGTGGATGAAATGGTGTAGATCTGGATTTTTATATGAGTGTGGGTGTTCTTGAGTTATTTTCTTGATTTTGTTATTTAAATACTTATTATTTCAAAAACTTATTGTTCTATATGATGGAGCACTTCATTTCGAACAGTTTGGCTTTTGAATGACTTGATTTGGAGCTGAGATGAGAATTATTTTTAAGGCAGATCTAGTCTTTTCGGATTCTTGGAGTTTTTTTATGGCCGAACTTGATATTCTTGGACGATGGAGTACCATGCAGCCCAGCAACATGCTCCCCCTCCAGCATGTGCCCATCTTTTTAGACGTATGTCTTCTTTGTGCGTGCTTTCAAAAGTTAGACGTATATGACCTTGAACGGACAAAAATTTACTAAGGCCTGACTCCATGCGCCCAGAGTCATTGCGTCCAGGAGATTATGTGGCCTTGAGCCATGCGTTTCTTCTTTTGGGCGCATACTTCTACACAATTTTGAGTCTCTACATAACTTTATTGTGCCTGTATTTTCTCTCTAACACTTATTGTAGTGCCCCACTCCACATTGGCACTATGTATAAGAGATATCGCTTTACTGGATCGAGCGAAAGCCTTCACGAATTGTTCTCTGATCGAAACACAAGATGATTGATCTAAGTGGGTGGAAAAAACTTTATTCTTCGATTCTTGCACGCCTTAATAATAAATCTAATTTTTCTACTGCTTGTTCTAAGAAGATAGTTTCATAAGAAGAATGATACTACCTGAATCTGAGAACCCGTATTACTTGTCATTAAAATGAACACTTGTCATGCTAAGAAAAGATAAAAATATTGTATGCTAAGTTACACGGGCACCACTATCGAACGAACCATTGCTATGCTAATAAGAAAGAGTAATATACTGCTTGAACTTGTCCTTTTATCGAATGCTAAACTAGAGTAGAACTAAATGCTTGTCTAAAAGAGATAGAAGAATGACTACTAATTACTATGCTTGCTTAAATAATAGATTGCTTGCATGTTCTCTATCGTACTAAAAGAGATAGAATTGCATGCTAGATTTATAGAACTGTTCTTGCCAGTTACTTGTTAAAAGAACTAGATTGCTTGAACATGTTTTATTTATCGTACTATAAAGAGATAGAACTGTATGAATAGCTTGAACTGGTGCATCTAGACTAATAGTCCACCCTGAGGCTAGAAGTTCTTATTTATGGGAGGGTGTGCTATTAGGCAAGAGAATTGAGAGATCTGGCTCTATTGCTTGATTGATATGCTTGCTTGTTCATGATCATATGCATCATATATTATTTATCTGATAGAAGTGCATTCATGCATCGGTCTGACAAATTGTGCACAAGGTTAATCTCTCGAGCGGTTCCTGGGACACTAGGGATCGTTCGGCCTGGAAGAGATCTGAAACACCCTGAGGCTAGAAGTCCTTATTTACGAGAGGGTATGGCTTTTAGTATAGTGTTGAACCATGTATTATGGCTGCTATTTTGACCATATTTTAGTGCATAGAAACCATGCATCTTAGCAGCTATTAGTCAATCTGTCATTAGTGAGATGGGCTTGTACGTTTCAACTACTAATCATAGTTTTCATGGGCCATCATATAGTTAGGGCGCATGCTAGGCTAGCCTTCTTGCATACCTAACTATTTGATGCAACGACGGACAGAAAATAGAACCTGGTTTATATAAAGAAATTATTGCTAACTTTTATGTCTGTTGCAGGGATAACCGTTCGTCCATGGGTATGGATTATTGAATAAGTGATCACTTATATTTTCTTATGTTCCTTATCAAAATGCTAAATAAGATGTATCTGTTTTACGTGAATATGTTGCTGCCCCTATTGAATTGAATCAAATAGTCCACTTTATGCATTTGTCTTGATTCGAGATGAACAGTCCACTAGAAGTAACTTTTGTTCCTAAGAGATCGAATATGGCTCAAGATACATGATACGCACTGCACGATAGAATATTGTCCCTATAACTTGCTTGTATGTATTGAATATACAAACTGGTTTCAAAGATATATTTTTAAAAATATGTAAACTGACTCTAATCATGTGTTGCATGAAATAAACCTAGGTAAAAGTAGCAACATCACTATTAAAGTAATATTTTGCCACATGCTTACTTAGTGTTGGTTTCAGGGAGTATTGTTTCTGTTCGTTGATTTTATACTCACCAGTACTTTTTTTAAAGTGCTGACCCACCAACAGTTTGTTTGTTCGCAGGTGTTGGATTGTCCGAGGAAGCGATAGCCAAGCCTCATCCCCAGGACCCGGATATCTAGAGTCGATGTCTTGAGCCGTATAGAGATTGCTTTAAGCTGCTTTTATATAGTGGGATGTAATATATGGAATGATGTCATTGTAATCGAGAGAAAGAGAGCTTGAGCAAATTGTAATCTCGGCTAAGCGCCGCTTGTATCACATCTTGATTATCAATAAAGAGTTATTTTCTTATGCTATTGTGTTCTTTACTTTTCTGCAATATTGTGCCACTGCCCCGTCTTGAATAGCTTACTTGCCCTTGTTCAAGCTTTGGCCTTGTGCAAGTGCATCTTAGGTTTGCACGGCATCACGCCCACACGAGGAAGATCGGTCCTGCGACCCAAGTAAGGACGAACGACCCCCTATGGGATTGGGACATGACATAATGGTATCAGAGCAACTTGACCCTATGGCCATTCTGCTACTTAGCTTCAACTCAAGATGTTCTTTGCTACTTGCCGTAATGAGCGTTCCATACAATAAATCCAAAAATATTCTCAAAGGTGCCAGCAAAAGTTTTCTGGATTGTTTTATTACTTGAGATGTAATTTGTGATTTCTGATGGCTAGAGTTTTATTGAGTTCTGATTGCTAGATTTTTTGATTGAGGATGGTGAGGGATGAGGACTATCCCTGCTCTGGATATCGAAAGTTTATCCTTGAGTTTCGAGGACAAAACTGTTTCTTAGTGGATAAGTATATAGTGCCCCACTCCGCGTTGGCACTATGTAGAAGAGATATCGCTTTGCTGGCTCGAGCTGAAAACTTCTCGAAGTGTTCTCCGATAGAAACACAAGATAATTGATCTAAGTTAGTGGGCAGAACTTCATTTTCTGATTCTTACACGCCTTAATAATAAATCTGAGTTTTCTATTACTTGTTCTAAGAAGATAGTTTCATAAGAAGAATGATAGAACCTGACTCTGCATGCTTAATAAGAGAAGTCGTGTTGCTTGTCATTGAAAAGAACTATTGCCATCGTAAGAAAAGATAGAAACATTGCATGCTAAGTTACACAGGCACGACTATTGAATGAACCATTGCTATGCTAATAAGAAAGTATTATAGATTGCTTGAACTTGTCCTTTTATCGCATGCTAAACTAGAGTAGAACTAAATACTTGTCTAAAAGAGATAAAAGAACGACTACTAATTACTATGCTTGCTTAAATAATAGATTGCTTGCATGTTCCCTATTGTACTAAAAGAGATAGAATTGCATGCTAGATTTATAGAACTGTTCTTTCATGTTACTTGTTAAAAGAACTATATTGCTTAAACATGGTTTATTTATCCTACTGTAAAGAGATAGAACTGAATGAATATCTTGAACTGGTGCATCTAGATTAATAGTTCAACCTTGGGTTAGAAGTCCTTATTTACGGGAGGGTGTGGCTATTAGGCAAGAGAATTGAGAGATATGGCTCTATTTCTTGATTGATATGCTTGCTTGTTCATGATCATATGCATCATATAGTATTTATATGATAGAAGTGCATTCATGCATCGATCTGACAACTTATGCACAAGGTTTATCTCTCGAGCGATTTCTGGGGCACTGGGGATTGTTCGGCCTGGGAGAGATATGGAACACCCTGAGGCTAGAAGTCCTTATTTATGGAAGGGTATGGCTTTTAGTGTAGTGCTGAACTATGTATCTCAGCTACTATTTTGAGCATATTTTAGTGCATACCAACCATGTGTCTCAGCAGCTATTAGCCAATCTGTCATTAGTGAGATGAACTTGTACGTCCCAACTACTAATCATGGTTTATATGGGCTATCATATAGTTAGGCGCATTCTAGGCTAGCCTTATTGCATACCTAACTGTTTGATGTAGAGACGGACAAAAAATAGAACCTGGTTTATATATGCAAATTATTGCTATCTTGTATGTCTGTTGTAGGGATAATCGTTCGGCCATGGGTAAGGATCACTGAATAAGTGATCACTTGTATTTTCTTATATTCCTTATTAAAAAGCTAAATGAGATATATTTATTTTACGTAAATATGTTGCTGCCCCCATTGAATTGAATCGAATAGTCCACTTGATGCACTTGTCTTGATTCGAGATGAACTGTCCAGTAGATAACTTTTGTTCCTAAGAGATCGAATATGGCTCACGATACATGTTGCGCACTGCATGATAGAACCTTGTTCCTATAACTTGTATGTATTGAATGTGCAAACTAGTTTCAAAGATATATTTTTGAAAAGATGTAAACTGAGTCTAATCATGTGTTGCGTGAAATAAACCTAGGTAAAATTAGTAAGATCACTAGTAAAGTAATATTTTGCCACATGCTTACTTAATGTCGGTTTCAGAGAGTGTTGTTTCTGTTCGTTGATTTTATAATCACCAGTACTATCTCCAAAGTGTTGACCCACCAACAGTTTTCTTGTTCGCGGGTGCTGGATCGTCCGAGGAAGCGATAACCGAGCCTCATCCCCAGGACCCAAAAATCTAGAGTAAATGCCTTGAGCCGTATCGAGATTGCTTTGAGCTGCTTTTGTATAAAGGGATATAATATATGGAATAATGTCATTGTAATCGAGAGAAATGGAGCTTGAGAGAATTGTAATCTCGACAAAGCGCCGCTTGTATCACATCTTGATTATCAATAAAGAGCTTATTTTCTTATGCTATTGTGTTCTTTATTTTTCTGTAATATTGTGCCGCTGGCCCCATCTTGAATAGCTTACTTGCCCTTGTTTAAACTTTGGCCTTGTGCAAGAGCAGCTTAGGCTTGCACCGCATCACCCCCACGCTAGAACGATCGGTCCCGCAAGGACCCAAGCGAGGATGAACGCCCCCCACCCCCACCCCACCCCACCCCCGTAGGATTTGGGCATGATACTTGTGGCTTGTCATATCAATCGCCTTTATGTCACTTCGCTGACACTTTATTTATTGTCAGTCACTTTGGCACTTGTCGCAATCAGTGGACTTTTGCCCAAGCATGCGGCCTGGAGAAGCATGTGGCCGGTTGGTTCATGTGACTTGACCTTCTTGTGCACGACTAAGACACATATTATCCTTAGTAACTCCCTGTGTACATATAGTACTTTCTTGTTAGGATCATTTATTTTATTTGGAATATTTCTTATCATCCTCTATTGTGGTTGATCATGGTTATTGCTTGTGTTATGATTCTAGGGGAGAATGGACTCATTAATCCTGACCTTGTGCTAGTACTCAAGCCTATGATCATGGTAATTGGACTCGAATACCGTATCCGTGCTGATACAATCATTGCCTGATATTATTCATGATTTGTGCACCGAGGTGCGACATACCGTGTTACGTGTTAACTAATTTATATTTGGGTTGTGCATCGAGAATGCCACCAAATTACTGAACTCGTGATACTATAAATATATATATTTTCTCCAGCACGGGCATGATATACTAGTCAAGTACCAAAGCGTGGCTAGTATATTAATTTATTGAATATTGCATACACGCTCGGGTGAATCCAGATTGAACTTCCATAGATTCGTATCTATCATGCTCGTTCTTTGTATGACATCTTAAGGAAAATTCTCATTTAGCCATGCCTTGAGATTTCTAACAATACAGGGTTAGTTAGGCAACTAAAAGTGGTAGAAATAATGGGAGAAAACAATATCCCTTGACCTCAGACTCCACAATTAGCAAGACATACAAGTGATTGGTCAATCTTATCAACTGGACTTGATTATGATTGTATTATTCTGTTAGTAGCCTAGAAAAATAGACTATCATAGTCCGATGAATTTAACCCTTGACCTTGTTTGGTTTTAGGGTTGGACCTTTGTGCTAGGATATGCCATGGACCTAAGTTACGACGCAGAACCTATATATATTATTATTTATTTATTGCTTGGATTTGTGTTTCTCTTTCTTTATGGTACTCGTTATTTGGGGTCTAACCCATTGGTTTTCATGACCAGTTTTTCAGCCAGCACCCGAGGATCCAGCATACTTTCTCTCGACTCATGGCATGTACCAGAAATATGGTCGTAGAAGATAACGAGTGGATTTTCTTCTTCCCTGGTCTTTATTGTATATTTTAACTTTTGAATGTTTAGCCACTGGCACATATTAGCCGGCACGTCTAAAAATCTAGTTTTCCTTACAAGATTGTATTAAATTAGACTACAGCTGATCACTATTATGTACTTTTGATATTCTACCAACTCTTTATTTTGTACAGCTGGTTTCTAGAATATTTTGAGAAAGCGTTTAGGATGACTTATTGCTTTATCATATATGCTTTATGATTACTATTTTTTTTATTGATTGAGATATAGATGTTCGTGTGACCCTCAGTAACCCGATTATAGCATACACCCCCTTGTCGAGTTATAGTGTGATCGATGTACGACGTATAGTACCTTGTACAGGGTAGGTAGTCATTTTTATCTCCGTATTCTTATACTGGCCTATGATAGTGGTCCAGTAGTAGAATATCCTCTTAAGATAATCTTGTAATTTAGGACCTGGCTGATGTGCTCCACAAATACCATCGTGAGCTTCGCAAAGTGATTGTCTTGCTTCAATATTAGAGAGACAATGCAATAGCATCCCATCGTATGAATGATGATACAATGTCTTAGATGAAGCATCATAATAGAATCAGAGTGAATGTATCTTAATAGAAGTAGCTTCTTTCGGATCTTCGGGGAGGATCCAATAAGCAGCATAGTCTATAAAAGGGTTTCTCTAATCTTTATCAATGGAGGTGGACTTCATGACGTAGCTTTGTTCAATGTGCAAGTTGTTCTTGACTTAGAACGACTCTCGACTTGTTAACATAATCGAATGTTGTCTTTTTAGAGGGATGGCCAACGATGCTGCTAAACTGGTAAGGGCATCTGCTTCCATATTCTATGATCGAGGCACATGCTCGATGAAAAACCCCTTGAAGGTAAAATATAACTCAATTGTCGCTTGATGATTAGGGAAGAGGTCTTTGTGTCGAACCTCATACTCTCCCCTAATCTGATTGACTATTAGCTTAGAATCTCCGTAGGCTTCAATATACTTTATATCCAATTGTTTGGCTAATTGGAGCCAATGCGTATAGCATTATATTCTGCCACATTATTGAAATATGGTTCCCTAAGAGAATATGCGATAAACAAGTAGTTTGTCAGGAGATACTAGGACTATGTCCACTCTGGCTATAATGTTGCCTTTGGGTCCTATTCTTGATGCGCCATTAAAAGAAATTTGCCAGGTGTCATCTTCCATCGCCAAAAAAGATTCTAAGACTTCCTCAAGAATTTTATCATACAGCTTGGAGGTTTCTGGTATAGGATGAGCTACTAGAAAATTTGCTAGTTCTTGATCCTTCAACGCTTTTTGTGGGACATATATGATATCATAAGATGATAATAGTATTGCCCATATAGCTAGTCAATAATTGAGTGTGCTCGGTTTTTCAATAATACCCGAAAAGGATTCACTCTGGATATAACCTGAATAGTTTGGCATGTCATATAATGTCGTATCTTTTAAATAGGATTGTATCGGGTTTATTTTGAGTTGGTGATAATGCCGAATATATCTATGCTAGGTGTCGACTATCATAAGACTGAGATAGTAGATTGCTTTTTCATGGCCTTCATTCCTCTTTTGTGCGAGAAGAGCTCCTAGAGAATGATTCATTGCTCGAACATATAACAAAAATGGTTTCCCTACTATTGGAAGCACCAGAACTGGCGGGTTTGTAAGATATCATTTAATGTCATCGAATGCTTGCAAACATGCTTCATTCTAGACAAATGACACATTTTTCTTCATTAATTTAGTTAAAGGTCGGCATCGTCCAAATAGATTTGAGATAAACCTCCTGATGTATGCCAGACGACCTTGCAGTCCACGAAGTTATTTAATATTATGTGGAGGACTCATCTCGAGGATGGCTTTAACCTTACCAGGATCAATATGGATGCCTTTGGAAGTTATAATAAACTCGAGGAATTTTCCACTGGATACTCCTAGGAATGATTTGGTCGGGTTCATCTTGAGTTGGTGATGGCGCATTAATTCATACTCCAGTTTCAGATTTTGAAGATGGTCGTCTTTAGGATAGCTCTTCATAGCGATATAATCCACGTAAAATTATACTATTTTTTGTAGATATTCATGGAAGATAGTGCGCATGGCTCGTTGATATGTCGCTACTGTATTCTTTAAACCAAAGGGCATATAGCAGTATACTCCGAGTGGTGTATGGAAAGATGTGTAATTTTTATCCTCAAGACACATCTTAATTTGATTATACCCCGAGAATTTATCCATGAAAGACATACGTTCGAAGACACACATGTTGTCGATCATGACATCAATAATGGGAAGAAGGAACTCGTCTTTTGGGCATGCTGAGTTTAGATCCGGATAGTCTATGCAGACACGGACCTTCTCATTTTTCTTCAAAATTGGGATGACATTGGCATCCCAATCAGGATGTTGTTCTTGCTGAATAAAGCCACATGCTATTAACTTTTTTGACTTCAGCTTTAATTGCGTTCATCATATCTGGGCAGAACTGCCATTGTTGCTATTTTACTAGCCTGACATTAGGAAGGATGTTGAGCTTGTGTGTAGCTATCCGAGGATCCAGACCAGGCATATCTTTGTAACTCTAGGCGAATACATCAATGTACTCTTTTATTAACTGAACCAATGCTTGTTTATCTTCTTCGTAGAGGTTCTTGCTAATAAAAATTAATTTTGGGTAAGACTCTTCTCCTACATTAATTTGAATAATCTTATCTTTTGTAGGTGGTTCGCGTTGCTCGAACCGAAGCTCCTATTATAAATCTATTCATTGGGCCCATGGATCATTTTTAAAGGGTTCTAAAGTTGAATCACCTTCATCATCTAGGTCGGCAAACACCATGTTGACTGAAAAAGTATGCTTGACTACTTCACCAATGCTTGCATCAGAGTCCCGGAATGATGACACAAAAGAATGAGAATGCGTACCTTCCTCTGATCCTGAGGTTTCAGGCATTGTTCGTGGTGTGACATATCCTAAATCTTGGCCAGTTCGCTGATAATATGTCTCAAGCTTGCCCTTTGGAGAGCGGTAATGTATAGGGATACGTCTACCTTTTCCGCAATTAAGTCCTCTGCTAGACTTCAAGTCATAAGTCATCCTTTGGATAATGTTTTTGGTCTGTCGGCTATAGCGGTGGATTTATATTTTTTCTATTATCATCGAAAACACTTTGTGTGGCCTTTTAGTTTCTAGCTTTGACAAAAAGTATCCGTCGTTGATTTATTTGTCTTGCTGGGATTATAAAGAAAGCTTCTTCGTGCAAATCGTATGTTGCGCCGTTCTGACATGGCGACGCCAATGGTATGGATAAAGGTTCATAAGCATATAGGGAATCTAGGAATTCTTGTGCAAAAGGATAAACATCAACGTAGTGCGAAGGGGAGTCTTCTTTATTCATAAAATACAAGATTTTTTCCTCCTCCACACAGTTAACAAGAGTTTCTGCTTTAACCGGAGGTTCGGTAAGATCAACGACTAGGGGTTGATTTACTGATGTCGACTGTTTACTGCATCACATGTCGATGACTAAAGGAGGTGACTTCTTAGGAAGATTTATCACCAACGATTCTTTGGCATTCTCTTCACACATTGGCATGCGAAGGTTAATAACAAGAGGCTCTAAAGTAGTTAGACGAGTAGTGCACCCTTTAACTCGGATCATGAGTGGCTCCTTATTAGGGGTACTTTTGGGATCACATTCAGTCTCATTAGCCTCTTATTTCATGTATTCTAGTGTATAGAGTATGGAGTCAGAGTAATATACTTCAACACCTTTGAACATATTGATGTCGGCAAACTCCGTTTTGACCTTCCCCTGACTGTCCACGTTCTTAAAGCACTGGTGCAGGGTAGAAGGTATGATTTTATCCTCGTGTATCCATGGTCGTCCTAGCAAGACATTATAAGATACTTCTGAATCAATCACATAACATGTAACTTCAGTTCAAAGGTCGCCTATCTGCATTTTTAAGGGTATCTTTTTCAGCGGTCGACTTCTTCCAATATTGAAGCCCAAGATGGTAGTGTTGGTAGGTGACAAGTTATGCATTGGTATTTTCAAAAATTGCATCAAGCTCTTAGGGATTATGCTCAATGATGAACCAGGATCGATGTGGATTCTGCTCACTTTAATTGAGCCAAAATAGCCACTATATTACAGAGGTTGTAGGAGCAATTGGGATCAGAAACCAATTCAGAGAGAATCTGCTCTGATACTAATTGTAGAATCGAAATATAATAGAATATACTCTAGAGGGGGTGAATAGAGTATGTATATATACAGCAGAATAATAAACCCTAATTAAAAATTTTAAGTCTAAGCTGCGTAAAGGCGGTATATGTACCAATAAATATAACAACTATAAATAAAGTTTGGACTAACTTATAAACTACAGTGACAGAAAATAAATAGAGTATAGGAAGAGTATAAGTAAGAGTTAAGAAGAGAAAACACAAACACCAAGATTTTATTCTGGTTTTCCTCTGAGATGACTAGTACAGGCCTGAGAACTCTTGTTCGGAGTTGTATCTACTACAATCACCAATAATGAATCACAAACTTTGATCTAAAGGCTTGCAGACTTCGTACAACATTGAGCTTTGATCCAAAAGCTCGAAAGACTTCACATGTTTGCTTGATCCGAAGGGCACGTCGACTTCAAACACTAGAGAGAACTTGACAAACCAAGCTTTTATAACTCGATCAGACTTCTAAATCAGAACCGCGTTGGCACTAGAAGGCTGAGAGTTGATCTTGGGAATAGGAAAGGTTTATAGCTCAGGATAGATAGAGATATGAAAGAAAGTAAAAATGAGTGAATAAGAATGTGGAATTCAATCTCTATTTATAGGGTTTTCTGGAATCGAGTTCGGGGAGAGTTCGGGCAGAACTCGGTCCGAGTTCGGTCACCTAACGTTCATAAATTCGAACGTTAGAGCTTGATCATCTGGAACAGAAGGCTGACTCGGTTTACTGGTTTGACCATGACCGAGTTTGGCCCGAGTTTGGCCTGAGTTTGTTACGAACGCTGTTGGTCTATTTCCAGAAAGTTTGGTTCTAGGTTTGGTTTGGTTCAGGCTATTTTGAGTGGACTAGGTTCTAGTTTAATATGGTTTTGAGTTTCCTAGTGCCTACACGAACCCGATGTACATTTTGTCCTACACTCAATGAATATAAAATACAGACTCAAAGATAAAAGACCAAGAGCACTTGATGACGCTAATCTTCTTAAGCATCCGCTGACTTGAAGACGTCTTTTTCCTTTACGGCAGTTGTCCAAAGATAGCTAGATTTGGAAATCTGAATACCTTTCAGGGGCTTCGCCCCTGAACCCCCACGAGGGGCACTGCCTCTCGACCCCCGTCCATGATAAGTCGTAGGCGGTTGGACAAAATCTTCTAGTATAACACCGTCTCTGGCTCATCATCTTTTCTTCACTTATATGTCCATTTACTTTTTTACAAATATATGTTAGATAAACAAAGTAATATACAGAAGAAAATATAATAACATATAAGATTAGGTATAGATAATGCTGAGTTTAATTATAAGTTACGAGTTACTATAGTGATTTCACAATTATTACAATATTAAACTTAATCGATTAGCCATATTCAAAAACTCAACTTAAATATTAGGCCAACAATCTTTCCCTTTTTTATTATGGAAAATCATTTAAGTTTAAGACAGATATAATCGATGCGTATATCAAAATAATAAGCATAAATCACTATAAGTATACTACTTAAACATATACTTACATACTTAAACTTACTTCTTCCCCCTTTGACATGATCAAAAAGAAGCTTCCCTTAATAGGATATATTGATACATCTGATATTACCTAAGCTTCTACATGTGCATAAGCTCCCTCATAAGTGAATATGCACACATTTGACATATTTCTCTTCCTTTGTCAACATTTTAGTTTATGGCTCCCCCGCAAACGAAGAATATATCATAAAGACAAGGTAAGTAACATAAAGCATATAATATGATCATGTGTTAAATGAAGAGTAAGTAGCTAACATGTCAACATAAAAATAATGACTTGCATATCATAATAATGACTTATATACTTACCAATTGAAGGTAACTAGATGTAGTCATATTCAATACATAGCATAAAATTACTATTAAATATTGGGTAACAATAATACAAGAGAAGCCAAATAAACAACTTCTCTCAGATATCCCAATCTCAACATTAAATTATATATCACAGTCTAGTATCGAATCATGAATTGCAGTAGAAAAGATAATAGGCATATCATTGCAACTAGCCAAAGTCTAAATTTAAACTATGTAACATACTTCTGAGACAATTAGAAATACCTAAAGTGACTAGTAGTGCTTATTATAGTATCATAGTCTATACTAAAAGTTGTTAACTCTAAGTCAAAAAGTAGGGCTCAGATTTGCTGTTGTATTCTGAAAACAATTGCAAATAGACCTTACCAAATCTTTATTCAATAAAGTATTGATCATCTTGGGTTAGCTGTAGGGGCCGAATCCCAGCTAGCGGTGGTCCGAAGACACTTAAGTACCGTGTCGCTTAGGCTATTTACATCTTTTGATAGAATGGCTCTTTCGGCTTATAACCAAAAGTAATCTTAACTTTAAAGAACTTTGATTAAAAGGACTTTAAGCAAATTATATCTTTATACAGCATCAAAATCTAGAATCTTAATTCTTGACGAACAAAGTTTACTAAAGGATATAAAGCATGTATAGACAATTGTGTCATACTAATAGAAGGAAAATGAATCCATAGTGTGAACTAATCAATAACTATCCATGAATCAAAAGAGAAATAAACTAAACATGTTAGTTTCATATATCTTATATTGATTTAACTAAATAACAATTAAAGGAAATCAATAAGAGATAGTAACAAAACATTGATTAAAAAATATGCTAGATTCTATAATTTTAGTCATTCTAGGAAGAAACATTTAGCACGTTACCAAAATGGCTCAAGTAGCCATATTTATGTTGGTGTAATTGCTTAGAAGATGACCTTTGTAGCTTTTCAATTACCAACGCTCTCCTTGGTGCTAAATCTCGACACAAAGTTTCTACCTACATAATTAGGCAGAAACTTTGGTATCTGAGATTTGAATCCATATTTGTTAGCTTTTGGTATCCATATAAACTTGTTCATACTAACCAACTATTTAATATTACACTGTTGTAAAATATGTCCTTGTAGACCATAGTAATGACATGTAGCATGGACATAAGTGTTAGAAACAGTATAGTGAATATGACTATGTTAAGTGGTGCATTGTGTCTTGTGTGGATACTTGTAGTAGAATGCATGATTAGAAGGTTTGGCCTTCTTGGGTTATGTCTTATGAGTGTCCTTTGGCTTTGAGTGACACGTGTTAGATTGGGAAGCAATCTGTACAGGCTATTTTCCTAATCTAATTTCCAATTTTTTTGATGTGTCATATAACTCAGTATATCTAGCAGTTAAGGCATCAATTCTAATAAGTGCACAACTATTTTTTTTCTCTATCATAAACTCTTCCATGAGCTTGGCATAGTCCTTGTATTTCTGTTCAATACTCAATAAATCTTCATGCAAGTTTAATCTAATAGCAGGAAATTCATTTGTGTCACTAGTAGATTGTGTCTCTCTAATATCATCAAAAAGTGTAAACAATCTATTAATCTCATGCTTGTGTGCTTTGAGTTCTTTTCAAGTGTCTTTATATTTATCCAAAAGTGTCTTTTGGTCATTAAGAAGATCATTAAAAGAATTACCCAATTCATCAAAAGTAAAGTCATCATATAGAGGGTTTGTAGATGCCTGATCAAATGTCATTAAGCACACATTTGCTTTATTTTATGATTGATCATCGCCTGAATCACTGGCTTTGATTTTGTGCCGAATGCTTGTTTTATAACTTTCTTATATTTCCATATCTCTAGCTTCTTCTTCATGCATGTACTCATAAGTAGCTTCAAGAAGTTTCCAGATCTCAAGTGAGGTTGCACAAGAAGAAATACAATTAAGTTCATTATTGTCTAAAGAAAAGTAAAGAGCATTCATTGCTTTTGCATCAAGACTAGCTAAACTCTTTTCCTCTTCCGTGTAATCATAATAAGGTTTGTTAACAATATTGGAAGTAAGAGGAGAAATAATAGTAGGTTTTCTGTAACCTTCAATAACATTAGTCCATACATCAAAACCAAGAGATTTTAAATAAAAGCTCATCCATGTCTTCCAATAAGTAAAATTGTTTCTATCAAACTGTGGGGGTCTATCTATGGATTGTCCTTCTTTTATGAAGTTAGCCATGAGTTCTAGAATATATAAACTAAGCACAGTTTAATAAAAACCTTCTCTGATACCAATTGTATGAGCAATTGGGATTAGAAACCAATTCAGAGAGAACCTGCTCTGACACTAATTATAGGATAGAAATAGAATAGAATATACTCTAGAGGGGGCAAATAGAGTATGTGTATATCTAGCGGAATAATAAACCATAATTAAAAATTCTAAGTCTAAGCTACATAAAGGCAGTATATGTACCAAAAGATATAACAACTATAAATAAAGTTTGGGCTAACTTATAAACTGCAGTGACAGATAATAAACAGAGTATAGGCAGAGTATAAGTAAGAGTTAAGAAGAGCAAACACAAACACTGAGATTTTATCCTGGTTTTCCTCTGAGAGGACTAGTCCAGGCTCGAGAACTCTTGCTTAAAGTTGTATCCATTATAATCACCAATATTGAATCACAAGCTTTGATCCAAAGGCTCGAAAGACTTCACACGTGCATTTAATCCGAAGGGCACTCCGACTTCAAAAACTAGAGAGAACTTGACAAACCAAGCTTTTATAACTCGATCAGACTTCAAAATCAGAACCGCGTTGGCACTAGAAGGCTGGGAGTTGATCTTGAGAATAGAAAAGGTTTATAGCTCAGATAGATAGAGATATGAAAGTGAGTGAAAATGAGTTAATAAGAATGTGGAATTTAATCTCTATTTATAGGATTCTTTAGAACCGAGTTCGGGCAGATTTCGGGAAGAACTCGGTCCGAGTTCGGTCACCTAACATTCATAAATTCGAATGTTTGAGCCTGGTCATCCGAAAGAGGAGGTTGACTCAGTTTACTGGTTTGAACAAACCCTGACCGAGTTTGGACCGAGTTTGGTCTGAACTATGTTGGTATATTTCCAGAAATTTTGGGTCCATGTTTGGTTTAGTTCAGACAATTTTGAGTGGACTAGGTTTTGGTTTAATATAGTTTTGAGTTTCCTAGTGCCAACATGAACTCGATGTACATTTTGTCCTAGACTCCATGAATATAAAATACAGACTCAAAGATAAAAGACCTAGAGCACTTGATAACGCCAATCTTCTGAAACATCCGTTGACTTGAAGACGCCTTTTTCCCTTGACGATAGTAGTCTAAAGATAGCCAGATTTTGAAATCTGAATACCTTTTAGGGGCTTCGCCCCCGAACCCCCACGAGGGGAACTTCTTCCTTGACCCTCGTCCGCTGATAGGGTAGCGAAACCCCTAAGTGCGAGGCTACGGATAAGTCGTAGGCGGTTGGACGAAATCTTCTGGTATAACGCCATCTCTAGCTCATCATATTTTATTCACTGCATATGTCCATTTGCTTTTTTGCAAATATGTGTTAGACGAACAAAGCAATATACAGAAGCAAATATGATAACATATAAGATTAGATATGGACAATGTTGAGTTTAGATAGAAGTTACAAGTTACTATAGTGATTGCATGATTAGCATAAAGTTAAACTTAATCGATTAGCCATATTAAAAAACATAACTTAAACATTGGGCCTACAAGGTCTACCCTGCCGGTTATCTTTAAGCAGCATATCATCTTGCGTGAAGGTTATGTTAGGCATTTTTTTTATCACACTGTGACATTGAGGGCATGTTATAGGTTCTTTTTTAGGGATTTTGAGTTAAACTAGGCAAGAATCTGCATGTATTACTGCTTCACTCAAAGCTTTACGAGTTTCCTTTGATAGACGAATTAACTCAAATAAGGAAAGCTGGGCTTGAGTATTGGCCAACTGCGCTAATATATCGAAGTTATATGGCTTTTCAAGTCCTTGAGGTTGGTTCTTCTTCATAAATTTGTCGAAGCGAACCTTTTTTTGTTTTCCCTTCTTAGCTGATGTGGGTTTTGACGGGCCTGGTTTTGCAGTGACAGAAGCTACAGGAGTCAAAGAGGTAGAAGGAGTAGTAGTAGCATCTTCTTGGACAGCCGCATAATTTTTGAGATATTCCTTTCCAGACCTAGTGTCGGTCATGGCTTCTTCTTCAGGCATTGGAGAGAGAAGAACCATGTGACATAACCTAATCTTCCTCGTCATATATCTTTTATTTTTTAGCTCTTCTTAGATTTAGAACTGGAAGATAATGTCTCATTCTCTAAATCTGGTAGTAGGGCCGGATAAACCTACATGACTTCACCTTGGTATGTAACAATGGGTACCAAACCTTCTGTTTGACTTTGAGTTGGTGAAAGATTAACTATTTCTACTACTGTTCTAGGTATCGACATAACACCATCTGGGACTTCTTAAGCTGAAAAGTCCCAGAATTATAGCGATACCAAGTTGGCAGTGGCAGTCTTCTCATCATTGTGAAGAGTGATTGCTTTAGAGTTTATCAACTGCTAATTTTTCCTTTTTAGTACATAAAATGCCTTCGTTGGATGATGTATATAACAATAAAATAGACAGTACTTCTGGTCATCTGTCTTATCGACTTTATCCGGCCGCTTAATATCAGGCAACTATAATTTGTTGCTCTTTACTAAGCAATCAATGAGGCTGATGATGTCGTTCTCATCAAAGGAATACTCTTATTTGGGCCTTGAGGACTCTGGAGATTTCTGTGTTGGCGGAGAAGTAGTTCGTTTAGAGATATTTTTATGGCAAGGGCATATTTTCCCTTATTGTTGTGATTATTCGCATTAGTAAGTGGGCTTTCCCTTTTATCCTCCGTACTAGGAATTTTCAGTCCTAGCAAACGGTCTTCCTTCGCGGTACCTTCAGCGGCTTGCACCTATGATGAAAGTTGTCAAATCTTGAAACTGGGTGGGGCCTGTCCAGAGCCTTATTGCAGGTAGCAGATTCTTCTTGCAGGAATATATGAATATGGAGTCAGGAATACCAGGAGGTAACTTCAGAGTTGCTTGCCTATAACACTCTATGAATTTGCAAGTGGTTTCCTTCTCCTTTTGCTTGATGTCGATGAGTGAAGACATAGTCATATCCATACCTCCGTCATAGAATCGGATAAGGAAGAGATATTTTAGATCTTCAAACGATAATATACAGTTATCAAAAAACTACAGTACCAGTAATAGGCTACTCCAGCTAAGCATCCAACGAATACCCTAGTGAGGAGGGCTTCATTCTTTTACAGGTGAATTATCATCATATTGAAGTAGTTGATATATTGACACAGAGACATTTTTGCGTCAAACAAGGCTATTGATTGAGGCTTGTATTTGGGAGGGAAGGGAATATTATTCCAGTGAGGTGGATAAGGTTGTTTCACTCCCAGTTTCTGTAGTTGGTCTTTGTTTTTAGAGAATTAAACTAGGCCTATAATTCGCGAATGAATTCGTGTGGATCCTTAGTTTATGGGGGTACAGCTGACTGAAGTGAGCTGGTTCAACTTGTACAGCGATTGGTGTAGTTCCTCCCCCTTTAATGAGAGGTCAGGAGTTGGTGTGGCAGATTCTTGATTGGAAATCGTATCCATATTTATATTGCCCTGAGGAAGTGCCACTCCTAGGGTGGGTTATATGGCAATAGTCATGGCCGCTTGAATAGGTGTTGGTGTGGGAGAGTGTTGGACCATCATTATTTGATGCATGTTCTACATCATAATGTACATGTCTTTGAGTCTAGCCTCTAAGGAATTGAGACGTTTCTCAGCATTCCCTGATAGGGGAATATCGTGTTCATCGCTAATATCATATATACTAGCCTCTTTGTGTACAACAGAAGGCCTAGTAGAGAGCATTGTGTAGTTGGAGTCTACACTGTCTGTCTCTGATTCAAAGGGATGGTTACCCCTAGTAAGATATGTCACTACCACGTTCCAAAAACAGGGGTAATTTTGACTTTTTATATATATATGATATTGCGTGTATTTAAATTAAATAATTGCATGAGATGTGTATTTATAAATATATTATAAGCAGTGTTCATTAATATTGAGCTAGTAGACTTGACCTAGAAGCCCACTAGATGAACACCTGACCGAAAGGTAGGGTTATGAATTTTATTGTATTATTAGAATTTAATTATTGGAGATAGTACTTAATTACCGTAATTTTATTTAATTATTGCGCCTTACCGTTGCTTCGATATTTGGAGCGCTACCCTAGCTTTTACCTTCCAACAAATTTCACAACCTTGCCCTAGACGTGCCTGTCTTCCATTCTGATATTTTCGTAACTCATAATTATGCTCTCTTGTGCTTCATTTTAGCCGCACAATATTCGTCGCGGATGTTTATTTAATTTCTAAATAAATTCCAACTTTGTATCGTTGTGCGTTCTAATCGAATTGGAGGCAATCTTGACCCATTTTTTCGTGCAACCCAAATTAGGATAATATTCTGTTCTGAGTCTTCTTCACTAATGATATTGGTGACCCAACCTAATTTTGGCCCCATGTACTCCTAATTAATTTTAGAACACATCTTGCATTTATTTCTAATTAAATTGGGGATACCATTTTGACTAATTCCGTTTGATCCCGATTTAATTCTAGTACCCCACTAATTAAGCCCATACCAAACATACAATACCCCCTCACCCTACAAAATGCCAAACACCAAATCGCCCACCAAATTTTCATCATTTTATGTGTCTGTGCAAATACCCAAATTTAAGGGGGCTAATTTATAATTATTGCATTAGGTGTCAATACCCCATTGGTTCAAACCAAATGGAGAGCCCTAATATTGACTAGTCAACAACCCTCATCCTTACATGAAGGAATTCCTCTATGTCAAATCCTGACCACCCATTTAGAATGGGTGCATCAACACCACTCATTTCCCACTCACCATCCTATTTAATGTCCCCTCAAGGCCCTCTTCCCAACCTAGACCTAATCCCCAAACCTAGGGAAGCCCCCATCTCCTTCCCCATACTCAACCGTATGCTTTTCATTTTTTCCTTTCTTCTTCTCTTTTCTTCTTCCTTTCTTCTTCTTCTCCCTCCTTTTAAATTTTAGAGAGAGATATTTAAACCAACCACTGTTCATCAAACTGTTCACCCGACCCCGGCTATCTCATCCCCTCCGGCGTTGTACTCCGGCTCCGGCCACTGCTCACCCGACCGAGCTCCTCCAGCATCTTCCTCCATCCATCCCATTCCCTCCTCCGACCAAAAGTTCGAGCCCGGCCCGCTGCAACTCCACCTGCACAGCCGAGCTCCGACCCCGACCTCCTCCAGTCGAGCCCCCTACACGACTATCAACCACCACCTCCACCGCCTGAAGTTCCCCACTCTTTCCTGCACTCCGACATTCCACCACCACCACGAACCACCTTCCCCGAGCCCGAGCTCCCCCTCCAGAGCCGAGCAGCCTCGACACAGCCGAGCTCCTTCCCTCGTTCCCTCCTCCGGCCTTAACTCACTATCACCATCCCCTACTCCGGTCAGCTCTTCCCCCGGAGCCCCCTCACGGCACCTCCGTCACTACCACCATATCACCACCGTCGCCATCGTCATCACCTGTACTCCGGCAGATCGGTCGAGCAGCCACTGTCATCTTCTCCGGCCATCAATAATTCGGCGGCCACCCGGAGCAGCAGCACCACCATGAGCTATCACCACCACCACCAGGAGCACCGCCTCGTCGTCGTCGTCTCCGTCGTCGTCGTAGATGCGCTCGGGTACGACCTCTCCCCTCGTGTGTACGTGCATATGTGTATGTTGTGTTGGTGATACGTATTTGTATACACGTATATGTGTGTGTATATATATATATATATATATATATATATATATATATATATATATCATATATTTCTCTAATTAGGGTATATACATGTATTTAATGTATTAGTATTTATGTATATGTTAGTACGTATTTTAGTACGTATTTGGTATATATATATATATATATATATATATATATATATATATATATATATATATATATATATATATATATATATATATATATATATATATATATATATATATATATATATACTTATAAATGTTTAATTGGTATAAGTATAAATGTAGTATATGTATATTATTACTTGGTAAATATAAATGTATATATTTTCAACATACGTATTCTTTTGTATATATGTATTGGCATATATTTTTAGGATATATATATATACATATAGTATTAATTCTATTTGGTATATATATATATATATATATATATATATATATATATATATATATATATATATATATATATATATATATATATATATATATATATATATACGTATTGTATATCTCTCTCCATAATATATGTTTATATATATATACAAAGTATTAGTTTTATTTAAAGTATATATATACATATATCTATTATTGTAATTAATGGATATTAATATATATGTTAGTTAATGAAATGTATATTTATATATCTCTACTAGATGACCCGAGTGTAAATACGGATACCCCGTGATTACACACGACCTTGTGACCCTGTGAACTGTTAGCAGACTGTCACATGTACACTGACGTACTGGCAAGTCCCGTATCATTTTGACCGTCTGTCTTGTACAGCAATCACAGACGCGACGCCCGTGCAACTTGACGCACACGGACCCTAGTTTACTAGTGTCATACCTGGCATAGCCCCTGAGTTCGATGCATTATAATTTTGTGTTAGTATAGCATCTGATGCAATGTTACATTTATGATATGTCTATAGGACCGTTGGATCATCCAGACGATACTCTGGGACTGGACATTGGTATTACCAGCTAAGGACCCAAGGCGAGTACATTCTCTGATAAGCTTCTTATTTATGATATCCCCTATGTTCATTGTATCTAGTGTAAATATCCATATTCTCGACACGCTGGTTACACGGATTGGTATATACGGATCTCGTCATGAGATATTATTCCTTGTTCATGGTATAGCTTGTACAAGTCTTATTTCATTGTTATCTTGTGCATATACAGACACTGATTTCCGGAGAGATTTGCTACCTTCCTAGGGAATCCCGTGCCATAGCGTACCATGGTTGGATCTACTATACCAGTCGGGGTGGGGAGTATTTTAGTGTAGATATGTGATCATACCTTTCATGTACAAGTCTTGCTCACATGTTAGTGTTGGTCATACACCGCACATATGACTAGCCAGGCCATTATTCCTGTACAAATTCCCAAGCCAATCACATGTTAAAACTAGTACTCACACACTTAGTCATAGTATTCTTGCTCATTGACATATTATTTCCTTCCCGCATTTACTTACAATATTTCCATTATTTCCTTTATTGTATATCTCTCGTACATGTACATACACCTTGTATATTTCTATCTATTTCACTGCTACATATTTTATATCATTGATATAGAGCTGCTATTAGAAATATACTTTGCTCCTTCCTGACTGAAAATATTTTTTCAGACTATGCCTTAGAGGACCGATGTCCGATATTTTATGGACCACTTGTAGAGTAGCTGCAGACTTGGACTTGGTAGTTAGTTGTGATTCCGGGAGGTCTAGCCAGAATCACTAGTTATCTAGTTAGTTTCTTTCAGTAATTTATTTGGTACCAGATTTGTCTCCGGCATACTTTGTTGAGACTTGGATATTTGTTGAGTTAGATTATTTACATTTAGACTTGTGTTGTATTTATTTCTTCGATATCTTATCGTGTTGTAGTTATGTGTTTGAGTATGTTGTTCATTTATATTGTGTTATCCGTGTCTCCTTATGGAGTTGGATACTCGGATGAGATTGTTTAGATAGCATCATGACCTAGACAGCGTTCTACCGTCGATGCTGCGGCGTAGGCTGGACGTACCCGCATACTCGTGCCCCAATTTTGGGTGCGGGTCGTGACAAGATATGCTTTAGATTCTGAGAAATGGGGACTCCTCAAGAGCAGGAGTTCCTTTCTTCGAGAACAAGTATTCCGGTAAACTCCTTTAAAGGATTGGACAAAATGGTCGAACCTCTTCTAACTGAGTGTCACGACCCGCACCCGGTTTAGGGGCACGAGAGCGTGGGTACGTCCAGCCTACGCCGCAGCATCGGCGGTAGAACGCTATCTAGGTCATGTAACTATCTAATCAACTCACGTGAATACCCAACTCCATAAGGAGACGTGGATATCACTATAAAAATGAACAACATACTCAATCACAACTACAGCACGATAAGAATTTGAAGAAATAAAAGAACACAACACAAAACTAATGACAAAATAATCATACCTGCAATCATTAACTTCCAATCTCCAAGTGTGTCAGAAACCAGTCTACTAAGGTCACAGTCTGGAAAAATATTTTCCAGTCAGGAAGAAGCAAAGTACATCTCTAAATAGCAGTTCTATATAAATGACATAAACTATATAGCAGTTCTAGATGGAAATATACCAAATGCATGTATAGGTACGAGAAATGTACAATGAAAGAAATACTGGAAATACTGTAAGTAATTGCAGGAAAAGAAACAATATGTCCATGAGCAAGAAACCTATGACTAAGTGTGTGAGTACTAGCTTTAACATGTGATCGGCTTGGGAACTTGATCAGGCTGGTTATATGTGATTAGCTATGATTCACGAAGGTCAGGCTAACCGTTGGTTAGCTATGATGCATGGGGAGGTCAGGCTAATCACACGTAACAGCTATGAGGCACGGAGATGGTCAGGCCGCACCCGACGTGAGATGTGGGGTGAGCTATGATACATAAAAAGTTGGGTATGATCATATATCTACACTAAAATACTCCCCACCCCCGACTGGTATAGTAGATCCAATCATGGTACGCTACGGCACTAGATTCCCTAGGAAGGTAGCAAATCTCTCCGGGAATCAGTGTCTATACATGCACAAGATAACAAGGAAAACAAGTCTTGTACAAGCTACACCATGAATAAGGAATAACATCTCATGACGAGATCCGTGTATACCAATCCGTGTAACCAATGTGTCAAGAACATAGATATTTACACTAGATACAGTGAACATAGGAGATATCATAAATTAGAAACTAATCAGAGAATGTACTCGCCTTGGGTCCTTAGCTGGTAATTATTGATGTCCTGTTCCAGAGTATCCCCTGGGTAAACCAACAGTCCTATAAACATATCACAAGCAGAACCACATTTGTATCAGATGCTACACTAACACAGTCTAAAAATACTGAGTTCGGAACTTTTCTAGGTATGCCACTGGTCACCTAGGATCACCCAGTAGGTTTACCAATTAACTATATTATAATTTCCATCAACTACAATAGTAGATATATGTAAAAATATATACTTTAAAATAAATAATACTTGTATACATACTAAAAAGAATTTAACCTAATATATGCATATATCTAAAATATATACCAATATAAATTACTAGCTATAGTTGTATATTTACTAAAATACGTACATTTATATATTAACATATATCAAAATACGTACATATCATATGTGTGCAAAGTACATTTTTAGAATATACATATATATATATATATTGTAACCATCATTTTTAAACATACTAATATTAATTTACCAAATTAAATTTATACTAGCATATACACCAAATTGAATACACATACAATATATATACCAATTAAACATATATCGTATATATATATATACTAGTTGAACCATACGTATACTCATATATATGCAAAAATACTGTTTAAAATATACATATATTTTGTCAACATCATTATTAGAATATACTAATATTAAATTACTAATTCTACTTTATACTATATATATATATATATATACAGATGCCAATTAATTCATATATTAAAAATACGTTTTATTACACATATACTACATGAAATTATACCAATTAAATATATGTATAATTATACCAAAATATACATACATATATACATATATATACCAAAATAATTATATACATATACTAAAAATATATATACATAGATACCAAATTAATTACATATACTAGAATACATATTTACATATATAAATCATTTCGAAATTATTTGAACAATAATTGTTAAACTCCTCTTTCAAACATAATTTTAATTAAAAGTTTATTCATAAAATCTAGAATTTATGTAAAATCCAGTATACAATTATATCTATAGTAAAATATATTATCAGCCCAAATAAACTAATTTTAACTAAGCTTAATGTTGAAACCATTACTTAATTAATATTACAACCCAACTTATTATATATTTATAAAATCAAAATCCTTATATATATAATACATAACCAATTTATACACATAATAAATAACTAAGTTATAAACAATAAAACTAATATATATATATATATTACCAAACTTATTATAGGAAATTACTAAACTAATTATATGTAACAACTAATTATATGAAATTAATAACTAATTATGTGAAATTAATAACTAATTATATGAAAATACTAAACAAATAAATAAATAATTATTAACTGATTAATAATTAATAAATGATTACTAAATTAACTAAACTAATTTTATGAATTAATTAAACTAATTATGAATTAACTAAACCGATTATTAATTCACTGATAACCCGTAACCTACTCATAACAACAGAAGAAAGGGGAGATAAAGAGGGCTCACGGGGTCTCGTCGTCGACGGAGGAGGAAGTCCGCCGGGGTCGGCGCGGTGGGAGCTCCGTCGAGGTCACGCGGTGGTCGGCGTTCTCGTCCCGAGGAGGCGGCGGCGTGGAGCTCGAGAGCAGCGGCGGCTTCGAGGCGGCTGCGCCCGGTCGAAGCTCGGCGAGGTCGAGGCAGATCCGAGGCGGCGGTCGACTCGGCTCGAGGCGCATCCGAGGCGGCGGTGGCAGTGGAACCCGAGGGCGGCGGCGGGATCTAGGTTAGGTTAGGTTTCTGTGTCGGGGTTTTGGTTCTTGTCCAGAGTTGGACACGATGGGGTGCTGTGTGGTACGGGGGACGTGTCCGGGTCTGTCGGACACAGGTTGGGTGTACTGGTATTGGGGTGGACGTGTCCGGGTGTGTCGGACACGAAAAAATTTGCTTGTAACGTTGTAACCGGACACAGGAAATGAATGGATACGGTGGAACATCCGGGGTCGGACCCGAGGCCAACACGGCTGACACGGTAATGATGGACACACGGACACGAGCACACAAAAATGGTGATGGCTTGTTGGCTTGTGGGGATTTGTGAGGGCTAGCTAGGGTTTCTTGGGAATGGTGATGAGGGACTTAAATAGGGAGAGAGGGTGTGGGATAAAGGGTGAGGATTGGCCCAAATGAAAGGCCCAGATAAAACATGAATAAGTTCATGTGGGAAATGAGGGTGTGCATGGGAGACGGTAAACTGGTAAATTAATAAAAAACATTATAATTTAAGAAAAAATGTTTTAAGAGGCTTCCAAGGCTAACTGATTAAATTAGCTACTAATTAAACCCCTATTTGAAAACCCTAGAAAATATGAAATTCATTTATTTATTATTCCAAAAAGGATATGAAAATTTTTTATGAAAACAACTAGTCCTTTAACGCTTTTTATTTAAATAAATAATTTTGTGATTTCAAGCCAATAATATTCGAAGCTAGAGTATTACATATCATTATTATTTATTTATAAGAAAGCGACATTTAGGAAAAATAATTTTTATAAAAAATTTAATCACTTTCTACAATCAAACATCGTTCCAAATCAAATAAAAATTTTAAGGAGAAAAATATTTTATAAACTTGATATTTTAAAATAAATTAAAATCTAATTATTTCGGAAATTGGAAATCGGAGGTTACAAGTCTATCCACCTTAGAAAAATTTTGTCCTCGAAATTTAGGATCCTCAATAATTGCCTTTACTTATCATATTATTTCTATCAAAATTTAAATTTCAACCAAATAATCATGAAGTAATTCCATATCGTTATTTCACAACCTTTCAAAATTCTATATCATCATATTCCGGAAAATCTTCAAGTTTTAAAAATCAACTCCAAATTTTTATCATAATCTCCTCCAAAATTTAAGTTCGTATCTAATTACTCAAGGATTTTAATATCCAATCCTCCAATTGAATTCCAATCAATGTCTATTTATAACATTTAAAAATCTGTATCCCAAATTTAAATTTTAAACACTATTCCATCATTCATCTTACTCCTCTAACCCAAATTCAATTGATGCTTATTCAAATATAAATCCTCCTCCCGAGAATTGAATTCGACACCATTCCATTAATGATTTTATTTCTCGATTTCTTTTTCCTCAAATACTCAACGATGCGACACTTTCAGAATCTTAAATGCAACATTCATAATATAGAATTTCAAATTTCTATTTTGCAATCAAATAGATAAAATGATAATCTCTCAAATTTCTCAAATTTTTAATAATCAATTTAATCATATCAAGACCTCCTTAAAATTAATAAATCCTCAAATTTTTGGCTCTGTGAATTTCTTAATTCTCCATTTAAGTTAATGTTTGTCCTCGAATTTCAATCATACCTCGATTTTCATAAAATCAATGATCCATCAACTCCGTTATAACAACCCCTAAATTCTTTATTTAATTTAATGCTCATCCACAAATTTAATCCTCTTGTCTCTTTTTGTCAGTCATAACCTCGTCACGGATCTTTGCTATGGTCAAACACTAATGATCATGGTTTAAGAAAATTTCACCTTCAGCCATGCAATTTAAGAAAATATATAGGTCATGTATCTTTTGTCATGGTATTTCAGTCTCTGTTAGGGTGTACTACTAGTTATATTCTAACAAGAAAAATTATGCATGTAAACCACAGTACTAGAAAAATCAATCAATCAATCGAAAGACGGAAAAAGGAACATTAGGAGGGAAAGAAAGAACCTGCTAACATATTACTTGCGGTATCTGCTATCAAACACTTAACTCTAGCACATTCACTAACTAATTCCTATTCATGTACACTGGTACCCATATCAACTACTCATTAATCCACAAAATCCATGAATACATCCGTATTGCACACACCTGTTTATTAATACCAAAATCTGATGCCATGAATCTCTAATATAACCATGATTCAATAATGCATCCAAGTTGATACCTCTATCTCTTTAGTACCATACCCTCTGTCAGTTTCCGTTCCTACTACAATTGTTCATACTAGTCGTTCTTATCACTCAAGTATACGTCAAGTGCAACACCATACTAAATACTGCTCTTTCCAATACAACTTTAGATGGACACCCAAGTCAGTCTGCGGTGCCATCTCAATCATGCTCAAATCACCAGATCCTTACACATGTATATCCTCTACTCATATATTAATATTCATATCTCTCATCAACCATAGAATTAATCCTCAAAATAATCGTCAAGGTTTAACTTCTCGATCAACTTGAAATAAACTGTATATACTTCCTCAAAATCAGATACTCAACATCGAAATAAAATTTAATCACTCCAAAAAATCTTTGTAGCCTTAACCACGTTTATTGAATTCATATTTGAAATCCTCACAATTTAATGACGTAATCTCAACTCCTCAATTATTCTAAAAATAAAATTTTATTTCCACCTTTTAATTTATAACTCCACAAATGTACATATCAGTGCTCGCGGTCTCTGATACTCAAGGTGCACTCAATGCATCTAGTGTCTATAATTGTGTAATAAAATTGTACTGCCTGAATCACTTGTACTATTACCTCCAATGATCAAAGTTATCATCACCTGTATTTTCTTTTATGATTTTCTATCTATATTACTTAATACACCAATCTAATTATCATCACACGTAGTACTTACTGTTATTAACGTCATCCTCGACTAATTCTCGATATAGAATCATTAGCACTCTTGGTATTATATTACTAGTTTCATTATTGTATCATCTCCTCAAACTTATTAGAACTCATGATTAGCTGTACCTTTTATAACACTCATTTTTCTTATTCTCATGGGCAAGTATATGGTTCCTCATCTCGATGGTTGTATATGTATTTCCTTTAATCCTTTACAGCCTGTTAAACTGATCGGTGATACGCCTCACCATTTTCATTACCAATTCCGATATTTCTCTACCCATGACACCTCATTAACTCCTCACGCGTATATATTTCCTTACCTTTAACACTTTCGATATCAATCATCAAATTGAACATCATGCTCCATAAATCCTTAACACACTTCCTGGATACTTAATTGTTCACGTAGATCATCCAATTGCATAATCATGATTTTCCAGGACGGGTATGTTGGCTCTGATACTAACTCTTGAACTATCACTGATACTCTATACTCTCCTTCTACTCACAGTCTCTAATGACCTTATCCTAGAACCATTGTTACAAGGTACTATGCTAAGGGCTAACTCTAGATTAAATCCTACTGCTCACATGTCCAACTAAGAAACACTTACAAACTCACAAGTCACACTCAGTCAAACTAATACAAGACACAACCGAAATTGCAAGTCACTAATTATCATACTAACAAGGAATCCTCAAAGAAAATAAGCTCAAAAAGGAACTGGATCAAGGACTGAAGGTATCTTTACTGCTAGTAAAGAAAGAGAAGCGATGGAACAAAGTCCTGAATAACAGAAATAGATAAGTCTTGAGATGATACTTTAAGAACCAATTTAAGATACAACCTGATAATCATACACGTCTGTCAGAAATCATGACACACAGAATCCTCGCCACGCCAGTAAGCATAGATGCGATAAACGATAGGTTCCGTAACTAAGGTATGCAACTCTATAATCACGTCATCTAGAATCTTCGCCACGCCAACCGGTATGGCTGCGAAAGACTCTAAGTTTCATAACTATAGTATGTACATCCAAGTCAGGTTCCTACGTTCTCGTCACCACAGCTAATATGGCTGCGATAAACTCTAGGGTCCATAACCAAAGTAGACGTTTTACCTTTCTCACTGTCCTTATCAACATATGTCATCAGATGATACCGTAAATTTTAGCCCGTAAAATTCATCTCGATATGAAATTAATTCAACAATAATACCAAGAATTAAATTTAACAACTGGTCAACAAGAATCAACTCAACAATGATACCAAGATTCAAATGTTAATAATTGATCAACAATAATCAAATTCAATATCAATGAGTAAGGACGGACGGAAACAAAACGAAGGATTCAAAATTAGAAGTTATAATAAGATTCTCAAGGGGTCGTCCCAGGAATCTCTAAAGATTTTGTGATTGAGTATCCTCTCTCATCCTAGTACCCTATATCCTATGTCTTATAGCAGGCACGCAGTAGTACAACGAAGACGTCACACTACCACGACATCGCACAACTTGCGAAGTCTGACCTGCATGGGCCACCACTAAAAATGTGTCACGACCCGCACCCGGTTTAGGGGCACGAGAGCGTGGGTACGTCCAGCCTACGCCGCAGCATCGGCGGTAGAACGCTGTCTAGGTCATGTAACTATCTAATCAACTCACGTGAATACCCAACTCCATAAGGAGACGTGGATATCACTATAAAAATGAACAACATACTCAATCACAACTACAGCACGATAAGAATTTGAAGAAACAAAAGAACACAACACAAAACTAATAACAAAATAATTATACCTGCAATTATTAACTTCCAATCTCCAAGTGTGTCAGAAACCAGTCTACTAAGGTCACAGTCTGGAAAAATATTTTTCAGTCAGGAAGGAGCAAAGTACATCTCTAAATAGCAGTTCTATATAAATGACATAAACTATGTAGCAGTTCTAGATGGAAATATACCAAATGCATGTATAGGTATGAGAAATGTACAATAAAAGAAATACTGGAAATACTGTAAGTAATTGCAGGAAAAGAAACAATATGTCCATGAGCAAGAAACCTATGACTAAGTGTGTGAGTACTAGCTTTAACATGTGATCGGCTTGGGAACTTGATCAGGCTGGTTATATGTGATTAGCTATGATTCACGAAGGTCAGGCTAACCGTTGGTTAGCTATGATGCATGGGGAGGTCAGGCTAATCACACGTAACAGCTATGAGGCACGGAGATGGTCAGGCCGCACCCGACGTGAGATGTGGGGTGAGCTATGATGCATGAAAAGTTGGGTATGATCACATATCTACACTAAAATACTCTCCACCCCCGACTGGTATAGTAGATCCAATCATGGTACGCTATGGCACTAGATTCCCTAGGAAGGTAGCAAATCTCCCCGGGAATCAGTGTCTGTACATGCACAAGATAACAAGGAAAACAAGTCTTGTACAAGCTACACCATGAATAAGGAATAACATCTCATGACGAGATCCGTATATACCAATCCGTGTAACCAATGTGTCAAGAACATGGATATTTACACTAGATACAGTGAACATAGGAGATATCATAAATTAGAAACTAATCAGAGAATGTACTCGCCTTGGGTCCTTAGCTGGTAATTATTGATGTTCTGTTCCAGAGTATCCCCTGGGTAAACCAACAGTCCTATAAACATATCACAAGCAGAACCACATTTGCATCAGATGCTACACTAACACAGTCTAAAAATACTGAGTTCGGAACTTTTCTAGGTATGCCACTGGTCACCTATGATCACCCAGTAGGTTTACCAATTAACCATATTATAATTTCCATCAACTACAATAGTAGATATATGTAAAAATATATACTTTAAAATAAATAATACTTGTATACATACTAAAAAGAATTTAACCAAATATATGCATATATCTAAAATATATACCAATATAAATTACTAGCTATAGTTGTATATTTACTAAAATACGTACATTTATATATTAACATATATCAAAATACGTACATATCATATGTGTGCAAAGTACATTTTTAGAATATACATATATATATATATATTGTCACCATCATTTTTAAACATACTAATATTAATTTACCAAATTAAATTTATACTAGCATATACACCAAATTGAATACACATACAATATATATACCAATTAAACATATATCGTATATATATATATACTAGTTGAACCATACGTATACTCATATATATGCAAAAATACTGTTTAAAATATACATATATTTTGTCAACATCATTATTAGAATATACTAATATTAAATTACCAATTCTACTTTATACTATATATATATATATATACAGATGCCAATTAATTCATATATTAAAAATATGTTTTATTACACATATACTACATGAAATTATACCAATTAAATATATGTATAATTATACCAAAATATACATACATATATACATATATATACCAAAATAATTATATACATATACTAAAAATATATATACATAGATACCAAATTAATTACATATACTAGAATACATATTTACATATATAAATCATTTCAAAATTATTTGAACAATAATTGTTAAACTCCTCTTTCAAACATAATTTCAATTAAAAGTTTATTCATAAAATCTAGAATTTATGTAAAAGCCAGTATACAATTATATCTATAGTAAAATATATTATCAGCCCAAATAAACTAATTTTAACTAAGCTTAATGTTGAAACCATTACTTAATTAATATTACAACCCAACTTATTATATATTTATAAAATCAAAATCTTTATATATATAATACATAACTAATTTATACACATAATAAATAACTAAGTTATAAACAATAAAACAAATATATATATATATATATATTACCAAACTTATTATAGGAAATTACTAAACTAATTATATGCAATTAACAACTAATTATATGAAATTAATAACTAATTATGTGAAATTAATAACTAATTATATGAAAATACTAAACAAATAAATAAATAATTACTAACTGATTAATAATTAATAAATGATTACTAAATTAACTAAACTAATTTTATGAATTAATTAAACTAATTATGAATTAACTAAACCGATTATTAATTCACTGATAACCCGTAACCTACTCATAACAACAGAAGAAAGGGGAGAGAAAGAGGGCTCACGGGGTCTCGTCGTTGACGGAGGAGGAAGTCCGCCGGGGTCGGCGCGGTGGGAGCTCCGTCGAGGTCACGCGGTGGTCGACGTTCTCGTCCCGAGGAGGCGGCGGCGTGGAGCTCGAGAGCAGCGGCAGCTTCGAGGCGGCTGCGCCCGGTCGAAGCTCGGCGAGGTCGAGGAGGATCCGAGGCGGCGGTCGACTCAGCTCGAGGCGCATCCGAGGCGGCGGTGGCAGTGGAACCCGAGGGCGGCGGCGGGATCTAGGTTAGGTTAGGTTTCTGTGTTGGGGTTTTGGTTCGTGTCCAGAGCTGGACACGATGGGGTGCTGTGTGGTACGGGGGACGTGTCCGGGTCTGTCGGACACAGGTTGGGTGTACTGGTATTGGGGTGGACGTGTCCGGGTGTGTCGGACACGAAAAAATCTGCTTGTAACGTTGTAACCGGACACAGGAAATGAATGGATACGGTGGGACACCCGGGGTCGGACCCGAGGCCAACACGGCTGACACGGTAATGATGGACACACGGACACGAGCACACAAAAATGGTGATGGCTTGTTGGCTTGTGGAGATTTGTGAGGGCTAGCTAGGGTTTCTTGGGAAGGGTGATGAGGGACTTAAATAGGGAGAGAGGGTGTGGGATAAAGGGTGAGGATTGGCCCAAATGAAAGGCCCAGATAAAACATGAATAAGTTCATATGGGAAATGAGGGTGTGCATGGGAGACGGTAAACTGGTAAATTAATAGAAAACATTATAATTTAAGAAAAAATGTTTTAAGAGGCTTCCAAGGCTAACTGATTAAATTAGCTACTAATTAAACCCCTATTTGAAAACCCTAGAAAATATGAAATTCATTTATTTATTATTCCAAAAAGGATATGAAAATTTTTTATGAAAACAACTAGTCCTTCAACACTTTTTATTTAAATAAATAAGTTTGTGATTTCAAGCCAATAATATTCGAAGCTAGAGTATTACATATCATTATTATTTATTTATAAGAAAGCGACATTTAGGAAAAATAATTTTTATAAAAAATTTAATCACTTTCTACAATCAAACATCGTTCCAAATCAAATAAAAATTTCAAGGAGAAAAATATTTTATAAACTTGATATTTTAAAATAAATTAAAATCTAATTATTTCGGAAATTGGAAATCGGAGGTTACACTGAGCTTCCTCGAGGTATGCCGTCTTGAACGTCTTTCATTGCGGGAAAGACGTGAGGCCATGTTTACTGGGGCAAAAAGAAGTACATCTTCCTCGTTTTGATTTTCAGCTCGCCTTTTTGCTTGTTGTCTAATGGGCACAGTGTAAGTCAACCGGTCAAACATAGACTGTCTTGCTGATGCGCGACAATAATTGATTATAACTTTATGGTCGCTATAATGATGCTCGTTAGGGATCACCATTATAGACAGAGATGACTCCATTTCTCTATATTTTTGTACAATAACTTGGCGTAGATCAGAATGAGGGAGGGGAGAAGAAGAGGAAGGCTGACTCTGCCTTGTTATATTGTTAACAATTGACTTGGGACCTAAGTTCTTGGTACCCTATATATACAGTGCAGCACTGGGTTGAGAAGCAATCCTCTGTGGCGTGCAGTGGGGTATTGGAGTGGAAGAAGAAGCATTTTGCTTTTTTCTGCACAACTTTGCACGTAGGTCCTAAGTTTTGTACGCACCTTGCATAGCTTCAAGACCGGAGACACACAATTTCCCATCTTTAATGTGCTCAATTTGAACATGCAGAAGAGGAGCCTTCACCGACTTCTGTTTTGTGCGTCGATAGAAGTCAGGACATGACAGGTTATTTATGATCCTAAAGCGATCAGGATACGATAGTTTGGTAATGACCGCTAGTGGGAGGAAGTACGCGCGTACTTTTATATGGCTGCGAGTTGACAATGACAACATCCTTGCTTTGCATGTTATACTGAACATGCAAAGGCTCGGTAGCTTGGGAATGAACAACCCCCTTGGCATCATAGTAAATTTCTCTGCCAAGTAAAGATTGGTTTACCCCTCACTTGTTGTTGCAAGAGATCTGTGATTTGCCCCTAGTGGTTGGCACAATGGCGTGGCCGATGGGGAGTATCCACCAAGTCACTGACTGGGGATAAGGTAGCAGAGGTATCTACCAAGTCACGGATTGGGGAGAAGGAAACAACGAGTAGGTCATCGTTACTAGCATTATGTACTCCCTTGTCCTTGTTGACAGCAGCATCAGAGTAGGAAGAGCGAGGCTTTGGCATCCACATCTTGCGGATCTTTATTGTCTTGGGTACGAATAAGGGGATTGTGCTACCCCCAATGTTGAGCATCTTTTCATAGGCCTGTTGGTCAAACTTTACGACCAAAATCTTCTACGTTAAGCCGATCAACGCGGTATCTTATTAAGCTATCACCTTCTAGTCAGAGAAGAAGGTTGTCCCCAGCAGAGTCGCTATTTTGTTTGTCGTGAACAAAAGTTTATACGAAACTTCATATTACAAACTATTAAAAAAAAGTACAAAAGATCCTAAACAGGAATCTAAGTACAATGAATCTGGGAAAGTATAGCTATGGAGAGCTAATATACGGTCGATTACTTTACTCCTTTAACTAATTGACACAAGGAAAAGATGTTGGAATACTTGAACAATTTAGAGAGTCTGGCAATGAGAGAGCTTGGCTATACTAGCACGAAAAGCTTCTATTCTTCTTCTCCTCTGTATGTCTAGGCCACTACCTGCCAATGGATATATTGATCCATATATTTATAGTATTTTATAAAGTGGTTACCTGCATGCACGCATACACACGAGCAATATGCACTGTGTTTGTTATTGTTCGCATATATTTGGAAGGCATGTAGCCCACATTCTGGATAATGAGTGCACAAATTAATGATGAGTTGACATATGGCTCCCTATGTGAGGAAGGCTCAGGTCATAGAGGCAGTTATTTGTACCCGATCAACAAGGAATATGGCATGAAGGACATATTATCATAACCGTTCATTGGTAGTTGTTGGTGTAGGCGTATAATTAGAGGATCTGAACTTGGTAGCCATGTTGGCGTACTGTGTCAAAAATTTAGATTTATTGGCACATTGGCGTATTCTGACTGTAGAATGAATGTTGGCGTCCTCAGCGAGAGATTGCATCAACGACGTACTCTTTATAATTTGAACTGCTAATATTGGCGTACTCGGTGAGAGACAACTTTATTGGTGTACTGCTACTAAAGTATCAATGTTAGCATATTCAGAAAGAGATAGCATCAACGGTGAACCCGATATGAAGTATCACTATTGGTGTACTATAACAGATAAACAATGGTGGCATACTCTAACCGAAATAACAAGCTTTGATCGCTAAATAGAAGCTTGTTGTGCTGTTGTTGCCAAGGCTTTCCTTTTGCCCGACTCTTCAATTTGTTAATAGCTCTCTTGCATTTCTTCTTTGCCGTCATGTGGTCTAAGGAGTAAAGTGATCGCTCGCAGATCATATCTCCATAGCTATACTTTTCCAGAATTAATTGTACTTAGATTCTTGTCTGGCATCTTTTGTATAATTTCTTTCTTTTTAATAGTTTGTGATACAAAATTTGTAAAACTTTTGTTTATCAAAAATAAGATGGTGAATCTACTAGGGACTACATTCTTCTCCAACGAGAAAGTAATAGCTCAAAATGACGTTGCGTTGGTCGGTTCGACGTAGAAGACTTTGGTCGTAAAATTTGACCAACAAGCATATAAAGAGATGTGCCATTCTAGGGGTAGTGCTCACCCATCATCAGTGCCCAAGACGAAGAAGACCCGTAAGGTATTGGTGCACAAGAATTGTCGCACATATCCTAAAGATGATGTCAACAAGGAAAAAGTATTCTAACAGACGATAACTCCCTTGTCAACTCTGTCAAATAAGCTCCAGTCGATGACTTGAAAGACAACTCCCTTATGTTAACCAAAGGACGCAAATCACGAAACTTGCTCAATAAAAAGCAAAGGGTAACCCATACTCGAGCATCTAAGTCCTCGCACGTTCGTTGCAATGAGCGGAGCAAGAAAATTATGGACACTGCAGTCCAAGTCAACCTGCGTACAAGCGTACCCTCCAAGGCCCTTAACAAAGATGGATAAAAGTTTCTCCAAAATCTACGCCAATAGGAGAAAAACAATGACATACGTACTAATGAAATATTAGTCAGGGAAAATCAACCCCCAAATATCATGGTCATGCGCACAATTGAGGGGAAGTTATATGCCACTTGTTATGAACCTGCTATTAGTGCGTCAAGCCAAGACCTGCATACAAAATTAAATGCACTAAGCAAACTGCACCAACTCTTCCTGAGACATAAAATAAACACCAAATAGGACCAACGTCCTTACGACTTGCTATTTGTGCACGTGTACATGCGAAGTCAGAACAATTTTTCCTCCTCTGTAAAGAACAAGACGGCAAAAGATGACTGGCCGTACGCCAATCAAATCAGCATCTCACTTTACACGCAAGGAACTAAAAGGGTGTATAGGAGGTTTAATGTATCCCATGTAAGGAGGCAAAGTCTACCCTCCCCCTCCTATTCCTTTCCCTATTTTGACTTACGGGAACTTATTGTACAAAAGTGTAAGGAGAGAGATCCCTCTGACCTTACAATGGTGTTTTCTAACGAACATTGTTACAGTTCTCACAAAGTTATAATTGAATGTTGTTGTGCACCAGTAAAATGATTTATGTTTTACCAGTTGACTTATACTATGTCTCCTAAATCCCGACATGCGAAGCAAACCAACAATCAGGAGAATGACTAGGATGAACTACCCTTTGCTCTGGTATACATGGCCTCGTATCTTCCTCTTGGAAGAAGGCACCTGAGACGAAGTTCTTCAAGGACACCTAGTCAGAGGAGGTTTGATCAACTCGTTGACTCCTTTGAAGAGGTATACCAAAATACCCACTCTCGAAGACAGGAGCGTTCCCTTCACAAAAATCTTTATTCCTCAAAATCTGAGGCAGGGGTAGCAATCCCCCTGAGTCTAAAACTGACAGTATGGATTCTAACTACACAGTTCTTTCTACCAGGCCCTCTGTAGTACACAGAGAGGTCATGTCACCCTCATATTTTTAATCAAGGGTAGCTTGGTAATTGACACGAATATTTTATTTTAGGATTTATTGTATGTAATATTATACATGTATAATTTATTATTTATTTATTATTAGATGTTAGATTATTTTGGACTTGTGTAGTAGATCTAACCAATTAAATTAGATGCATGAACCCAATATTTTATTTTGGTTTAGATTGAGCCCAATAATTAGGCCAATGGATTAGGAGGATGGATTAATTAGTGAAACCATTAGACTATAACCTCCCTTCTTAATTAATCTCTTAATGAGAGTCCCCAAGGGGTAAATTGAATATTTTATATTGCTTAAAAAATGGGTATATAGTCGGCCACCTTTAGGAGGAGAGAGAGTGTCTCTCTTCTCATTTTTTATTTGTATTAGATCTAGATTTTCCCCTTTCCAAATTTATTCATTCTCTCACCATTTTCTCACAATTGTTTTTCCAAATTCCTTCTTTATTTCTCAATTGAGGCTACTACAACAAGGATCTACAAGAAGAAAGCAAGAATCCATAAGGAGGAGACCAAGATCTACAAGGAGGAGGCTACATTCTACATTTAGAGATTTTTATTAGGAATCCATCTTCCAATAGGTATATTTCAGTTTTTCATCTCTTAGTAGACTCTAAATATGATATTTAACCATGAGAAATCACCGCACATGCATAGGCTATCCATAGGAATTGGTTTTAGGTTCATAGGAGACCTATGGTGGAAGTTATGTATGTTTTTGTATCAATTTTGGAGAAATTCTGAGATTGGCACATGTGGTGTTTGTCAATTGGTCAAATAGATCAATATGACATATTATTGATTATTTGTGACTAGTGTCGTATCCATAATTGGGTACGTTTAGGCCGTATCTCGTCAATTTGGCGATACGTGTTATTTTTTGGGGTTTTCCTCCGACACAAAAATTTGTGCATATCACTTCTTGACACAGACACGTAGTTGATTATATTATTGTTCGTATAGTGCATAATTAGTATTCTAGACTTGCTCGTATCTTTCGGGATGTGTTTGGTTGTGTGGTGGAGCCGTATCGCAAGCGTATCATAGAATAAGTGTGATACGGGTGCGGTGCACTCCACGTGTTTGTTTTTTTGACTTTAATTCTATATGTGCTTGTGTGTGTGTGTGTGTGTGTGTGTGTGTGTGTGTGTGTGTGTATATATATATATAGGGTATATTATGTATGATATGTATATGTATATGAGTACGTATTTATATTATATCATATAGATGTGTATAGGTAGCTAAGTGTATATATATGTGTGTGTGTGTGTGTGTGTGTGTGTGTGTGTGGTTGTATATATATATATATATATATATATATATATATATATATATATATATATATATATATATATATATATATATATATATATATATGTGTGTGTGTGTGTGTGTGTGTGTGTGTGTGTGTGTGTGGTTGTATATATATATATATATATATATATATATATATATATATGTGTGTGTGTGTGTGTGTGCACACACACACACACACACACACACATATATATATATATATATATATATATATATATATATATATATATATATATATATATATGTGTGTGATTATACATATATATATATATATATATATATATATATAGTAGAGTGAGTGTATATATATAGAGATTGATATGCTTAGAGGTGTATATATACATGTATATATGTATATGTGTTGGTGGCATGTTGTATGTGTGTGAATGAGTGAGCAGTTGAACAGCAATGTGTGCATAGGCAGTGATCATCAGGGAGAGCACTGTGCAGTTTCAGCAATGCACAGTGGTGCTCGTGCACAACAAGGATGGTCTGCAGTAGCTGTTCAGCAAGGGGAAGGCAGGGAGCAGTTGCAACTAGGCAACACAGTGCAGGTATCAGTCTCATCAACTGTAGTAAGGAGCAAGTTAGTATGTACAGTAATACAGTGCATAGTAAATCTGTGTGCAACACCTCATGCATAGTAGTAAGTTCAATGTGCAGTTATTGTGCAGCAATGCACAGCAAGTCGAAGAGGAGCTCGGGTCCCTGAAGGGCAGTGCAACACTGCCTTGAAGAGGCAGTAGCAGTGCAACACAGTTTCAGGCTGGAAGCCTCCCTCAGTAAGCAGTTCAAACAGCAGCGAGGCAGTCCAACGTGTGGCAGACAGTGAACAACAAGTACCTTGAGCCTGTGCAGCAATGCATCAACCTCTCGAGACACTGTAGTTCAGTGTTCAGCAGAGGAAGAGCAATGCACAGCAAGGTCAGCAACTGTGTAATGCACAGCACAGTATCAGGTATCGGTTAGGTAGTCTGAGCAATGTATCAGTATCAGTGTATCAGTTTTCAGTCAACAAGGTATATGGTTAGTTAGTGTATAGATGGTTTAGTTATTGGGTATTGGTTAATGAGTTTAGATGAGTTAGTTTAGTTGATCTAGTGTATCAATTTATTTAGTAAATAGTTAATAGTTGGTGTAGTTAAATAGTTATTTAGTTATACACTTGTTTATGATAATAGTTAGCTAAGTAACTATATGTACTAGTAAGTATTATATATAGTTAGATAGATATGTATACTAGTATGTAATATCTATTAGTAGTTATTAGTTTTAGTAGTTAGCTATGATTAGTATATAGTTTAGTTATATTGATATAGTTGATATTGAGGGTTAGCTATATTCACTAGGATTGAATTACCTTGGGATACCAAGGTAATGTCAAGGTAATGGGTCGATACCAAGTTATTGGGTTTGAGTATCGAGATTGGCATGTAGGTAGTATGATACGCATTGGTACAAGGCCAAGGTATCCAAATTTTATTTGATTAGTTAAGTACTATATATATATTAACTTTATATATATATATATATATATATATATATATATATATATATATATATATATTACTATTTTCATATATTAAAACTTGCATATCTTGAGATACGACATTTTGTGTATTTTATAGTATCATAGATTAGCTAGTGTAGCTTTGTTTCATAGTGTATCGACCTAGTATCCTAGAGTTGGACTCATACGACTTAGAAATAGTCGGCTTGACTTAGAAACGGTTTTATGACCTAGAATTGTATTAGTTTAACTTATTTTCATTCCAGAACCTTGTATTGATACAACATAGCATATATAGGTCTGTTTGACACCAGCTTGGGCATCGAGAGACACACCTTGCTCAGGACTTCAGGCGAGTATATTTCTCTGATAGTTTTTAATTCATAATAGTATATATATATATGCATGTTCTAGAATTGTATATTTAATTCCGACACAGTGATTTTTACGGACTTGTACTACATAGATACCGTCAGGAGATGTTATTCCCTACTGTGTTCAGCAGATACTCCTGTACATGTATTTTATCGTGTATATTGGGTATTAATTTATATTTCGTGTTCACACATAGCTCATATTCTGTTTGCTTATTCGTGTACACGCACTGCTCATGTTCAGTGTGATTATATTCGTCTACACCCACTTCTCGTATTCAGTGGTCATATTCGTGTTCGTAGCGTATCGTGGTTGGATCCATTGGTACTAGTTGGGAATGGGAGAGTAGGAGTTGATTATGTGATCAAAGCCCCATTGTTTATTGTGTACATTCTGATTACATACCACACTTGTAATCGTCTTACCTTATTGATTATGTTCACCCAAATCGATCACATAATGAACTTGTATTCTGAGGCACATTAGTTAGATTGCAGTTATTTTATCATATTGCATATATTGATATTGTTGTTCTATATTCTCGTACATTACATGTATACCTACTGTTCATTTATTCATATGTTTTGTGATTTTGTATTTTATTTCTATTATCGGTTTTATTTCTATTATCGGTTTTATATTCTCGTACATTACATGTATACCTACTGTTCATTCATTCAGACTTGTGGATTGTATCTTGTAATTTACTTTCCTATTCCATTCGTGCTTTACCTTCCTTAGTTTGCACTGTGATTGAGTTTAGTTATATTTGTGAGATGCCATATTGCTCCTCCGTTTGGAGTAGAGATGATTGGCAGGTACCATATTATATTGTTGAGATGTTAGATAGTTAAAAATAACACATACAGCATTTTTGTCATGCCCCAGTCCTAAAATATCGAAGGACTGGACACGTGGCAATGGCCAGCAGCACGCACCGATGGACAAACCCAATTTAATGGATCTATCGGAGCATACTTAAGCTGTATTACAATGGCCAGGGTTTACTAATCTCATCCACAGAATAAATATAACAATATCAGCAAAAAGAAATAAACAACATCAAGTCACAAGTAAATAAAATTGGGGAACAATCTGATATTAAGTCTGTTACAATTGTTTATTTAAACAGGAATAAAAGAGTTTAATTGCCATAAAACTGAGCATAGGGAAGCAGATGTTCAGGAAAAGTCCTCAGCGATCACCTCGTCCTCAGGGTCTGGTACTGTTCCGAGAAGTGCTCATGTTCCATACACCTCAGGATAGATATCCTCTGCTAATCCTGGGGACATAATCCAGGTCCTCAGGGGACATAGCAAGGTACAAAATAACTCATGCCAAAAGTAAATGCAGTGCAGCAATAAATGAAATAAATAGGGTAAATATATAACCAGCTAAGTGATATGCAAGTGAGAGTTTTAGTCATACTCGGGCTGAGACTACTACAGGATCAGTGTCGGTGAAACCCATAGCAGTATTCTCTCGAAGGGCCAGAACTTGCGCCAAAGCTCTGTATCAGAGACTAAGACACCTCCAGATGACCTTATTTATAATATAATCAGCCTTTGATATGGTAATACTCTCTCCACCCAATGTAATCTCACGTCACAGTTCATGATGTACATGTTACGCAAGATCAAACTAATGCAATAAGTCTGAATAAATTCTAAGCATGTAAAGATGTATATGTCATAAACCTGTATCCTATACAGAATCACCTTGAATATTTCAAGAAGATTATATCTCATGATTCGTGTCAGGTGTCCTGGGTATAATGTACTTGATATGGCAAGTACGAGAATATAAATATCACGATATCCCATCTCTAAGTGACGTTACACAACTCCGCGTACGGGGTTGGCACCCGACTATTAATCGAAATCTAAGTAAGTCACACGGTCCTAGGTTTAAGCATGTACAACAGTCACAGGAATAAACCAAGAGAACAAAATGAATCTATATACTGCAATTATGGCAAGGTACACTTGTCTGGGATTCCTACTCCAATTGTAGCTCTGACAGCAGCAGGATTTGCAGACAGTTCTCCGGTTGCTGAAATAGACATCACCATCAGATCAAGAAAATATCAATCAGCTAGAAATGCATGTCTTTGAGTCCAATTTGGACACAGGGGCAAAAATGACATTTTTAGGTCAAGGCGGGTTCCACATGTGGGCCGCTTTGGACCAAAAAATGTGTCAGGAACAAAGGTCTCCAAATCTGTCAAACTTAGTGTCAACAAGTCAGGAACGATGATACGAACTCAACGGAACTTCCAGAATTGGATTCCGATGAGCCGATCACAAAATTGCCCGTCAAGTGGAGCCTGTGGGGCCCAAGATACGCGATTTTGTCAACATTCTCAGAATTGAACCAAACTTGGGTCACAAGACCAGTGTATTGCTACGAGTCCGATGGCGCAAGTTTTATTTTAATCCGACGTGTGTACACTAAGTTACAGCAAAATCCAGAAAGGACGGATACAGGGCGTTGTCGGCGGATACGCGTTGATTCCGGTGTGCACGCACATCCAAATCAACTTCTGCGAAATCTCGCACGTCCGTATCGACGGCGCCACGCATCGGTGAAGACCGCACTCGACCAAGTCGTCCCGTTTGGCGGGGCGACTCAGTTCCGGGGTAAAACAGGGCGTTAGTTTTTCCTATTTTTGGATCGCGGTTCGCGATCGCCACAGGACGCGATGCACCGAGCGGGTTACACGGGCATCGAGAGGGTCACACAGCCTTCAAGTCACAACTGACAGAATCGAAAACGGGTCAACGAGGAGAGAGAACGGGTTACCTGAACAGGGCTCCAAAAAATCGAGATTTCTCGTGTCCTCGTGTCAACTTGACACTGCTGTGTCCTGGCCGTGTCCTGGCTGAGTCATGTCTGATCTAGGGTTAGGGCTTGCCGGAGTCGGCTGGGCTCGCCGGAGGGTGGCGGATCGGGCGAAAGCTGGCGGCGAGGCTGGCGGCGCTCGACTCGGGGACGGCTCTGGCCGGAGGAGCTCGCGGAGGCAACGAGGTGGAGGCTCGGCTGCGGGTTTTGCGGGAGGCGGAGGGCCGTCGGGTCTGGAGGAGGAGCAGTGGGGGAAGGGATGGCCGGGGTTCGTCGGTGGCGAGGCGGTCCAGGACAGCGCCGGTGGCGAAGGATGAAGGAGATGGTCGGGGGAAGCTCGGTCGGCGGGACGACGAGGTCGTGGAGGCGGCTGGAAGAGGCGGAGCTAGGGCTTGGGAGCGGGTTAAATAGGCCGGGGGAGGGAGACGACGGGGTGGCGATTGTGGGAGGTGAAGGGGAAGGAACGGCGGCGCTGCGGGGGAAGCCAGAGCGGCGGCCGTTACGCGGCGGGGGCGGAGGCTGGAACTGTCGGGTTTGGGAGAGAAAGAGTTGGCGGGTTTCGGGTTCGACGGGTCGGGTCGGGTCGGTGGATCCGGCCCGATCCAATAAATTGAATGCGGGTCGGGTCAGGTTTCGGGTCGCGGGTTAGACCCGGATCCGACCCGCTAAGGTTGGGTTTATTAAACCGGTCCGGTTCAGTAGTTTGGTTTGGTTCAAGTGAACCGGGTTCAGGGTTTAATTAGATTTTAATTATAAAATATTTTTAGGGCTTTAAAAATGCTTCCGGGGTCCAATAAATTCCCAGAAAATTATCCTATGTCTAGTTTTTTATTTTACACCAGAAAATATTATTTAATATCATTTAAAAATCATTTAAATTCAAAATACCTTAGTTTTAATTAATAAAAATTACAGAAAAATTTCAGAAAATTATGAAAAATCCAAATTAAAAATTCTTGAAAATCAGGGGGTTTACAATCTACCCCCCTTAAGAGGATTGCGTTCTCGCAATCAAAGAATAACCGGTCAACAGAGATGACACGGTTACAAAATTTATTTAAACCACAACACGATTAAGAAAAGTCAAGGTTGAGGGTTTAAACACATATGGAAAATTATTTCCCTAAGCAATGGAAGTTATACAATTTCTCAAATGTAGAAAATCTAGAAAATTACAGTTTTTAGAAAAATCTAGGTTATGCTTTAAAAATATATTAGATTAACAATTCTAGGTTATCACTAGGTTATCAATTATTAGCAAGTTAAAACTATCAGGTCAAGTCTAAGGTCACGAACCAACTGGCACGAACTAAAGCAATACTAGAAACATAACTACAAAAAACTTACGCACATTAGCTACTCCATGATTCTGAGCGTCCTCCAAAGTAATCACGAAAGCTTGTCCGCGTCCTTGAGGTGGTGCCCTCTGCTGTTGCTGGGCCTACTGGAAGGGTGCTGCTTGAAGTGCCAAGGGTGGCCTTGGTTGGTGTCCTCCTGGTGCTGGTAGAGCTTGTTGGTTTGTCCTTGGTGCTCCTTCTCCACGTTCAGGGCAATCCCTTACCGAATGCTGACGGGATCCGCATGCTAAATACAATCCTAATCTGCGTCCGCATTCCTTTGCGAGATGGCCTGCTTTGCTACTTTAGTGACAAGTAGAAAGGACTATTACTTGTGGTGTAGATGCTTTCTGTTGTTGGTGTATGTGAGGTCTCTTTGCAGCTTCTTCTTATGGTGCTCTAGCTATTGTTGATGGGGAAGGCCGCTTCAGACTGTTCTTTCTCCTGGTGATGCGCTCCATGCGTCGGGCTGCAGCAAGGACGTCCGAGTATGAAGTAGGTGCAACGGATCCAATTAGTTTCTGTAACTCAAAGTTGAGTCCGTCGAAAAACTTCTCGGCCTTTCTTCTTCTGTCGGGATCAATGTTGGGGCAAAGCGACTTAGACGAATGAACTCAGCGTTGTACTCTTCCACCGTCATAGTATCCTGAGTGAGGTGATTGAACTTGTCCCGAAGTTCTGATCGAGCGATAGCCGGAATGTACATCTCCTGAAAGAGTCTGGAAAACTCCCAAGTGACTCGGTCTGGTCCAAGCCGTGTCTCCTCAGATAGCCACCAGTGATGAGCATTGTCCGTCAATTGCATTCTGACGGCAGTCATCCAACGTTCCCATGGAAGCTTAGCTGCTTCTAATTGATGTCGAATATTGGTGAGCCATTCATGAACTTTTGTTGGTCCTTCCTTGCCAGAAAAGGTACGGGGCTTCAGTTGGCGGAAATCGGTGATAGAGCCCGTCATTGGCCGTCGAGCTGGTAGGTTGACCTGCTCCAGTGCAGTTACTATGCTATTCCTCAAGTAATCAACCTCGCGACGCTGAGCCTCGTGTTGGACTTGTTGCTGGACTTGCATCATTGCGTAGATCATTTAGAATATCTGTTGCCCGTCAATAGGCTGCCCTTATGGGAATACAGGCATTGGTGGAACGAACTGCGACGGAGGCGGAATGTCATCACGCCAGAATCTGGAAGTATGCTGGCCCGCTTGATTGCTTTGAGCTGATTGTCCTCAGTCTTCAGGTGTTACTCCTTCAGCATAGGTTACCACAGCATCGTGTGGTGTACCCAAGGGGTTCTCATCTCTAATTCTTGGATCCATTACTCTGCATCAAAAATAAACTTATAAGAAGCGCACAAGAATCAAGGCAAGATGCAAGTCAAAATTTTAATTTGAATCCGATATAGATATCAAGAATGATTCAAACAAGTGGATGAGATCCTAAAAACTTATCATATTCTTATTGCAGGCCTGTTCGGTCCCTAAGTTGAAACCGAATAATTTAGTCGTTGACCTGCATGGGCCACCATAAAAACTATGTCACGCCCAGTGCCAAAATATCGAGGGACTGGACACGTGGCAATGGCCAGCAGCACGCACCGATGGACAAACCCAATTTAATGGATCCAACGGGGCATACTTAAGCTTTATTACAATGGTCAGGGTTTACTAATCTCATCTACAGAATAAATATAACAATATCAGCAAAAAGAAATAAACAACATCCAGTCACAAGTAAATAAAATCGGGGAACAACCCGATATTAAGTCTGTTACAATTGTTTATTTAAACAGGAATAAAAGAGTTTAATTGCCATAAAACTGAGCATAGGGAAGCAGATGTTCAGGAAAAGTTCTCAGTGATCACCTCGTCCTCAGGGTCTGGTACTGTTCCGAGAAGTGCTCCTGTTCCGTACACCTCAGGATAGATATCCTCTGCTAATCCTGGGGACATAATCCAGATCCAGGTTCTCAGGGGACATAGCAAGGTACAAAATAACTCATGCCAAAAGTAAATACAGTACAGCAATAAATAAAATAAATAGGGTAAATATATAACCAGCTAAGTGATATGCAAGTGAGAGTTTTAGTCATACTCGGGCTGAGACTACTACAGGATCAGTGTCGGTGAAACCCATAGTAGTATTCTCTCGAAGGGCCAGAACTTGCGCCAAAGCTCTGTATCAGAGACTAAGACACCTCCAGATGACCTTATTTATAATATAATCAGCCTTTGATATGGTAATACTCTCCCCACCCAATGTAATCTCACGTCACAGTTCATGATGTACATGTTACGCAAGATCAAACTAATGCAATAAGTCTGAATAAATTCTAAGCATGTAAAGATGTATATGTCATAAACCTGTATCCTATACAGAATTACCTTGAATATTTCAAGAAGATTATGTCTCATGATTCGTGTCAGGTGTCCTGGGTATAATGTACTTGATATGGCAAGTACGAGAATATAAATATCACGATATCCCATCTCTAAGTGACATTACACAACTCCGCGTACGGGGTTGGCACCCGACTATTAATCAGAATCTAAGTAAGTCACACGGTCCTAGGTTTAAGCATGTACAACAGTCACAAGAATAAACCAAGAGAACAAAATGAATCTATATACTGCAATTATGGCAAGGTACACTTGCCTGGGTTTCCGACTCCAATTATAGCTCTGACAGCAGCAGGATTTGCAGGCAGTTCTCTGGTTGCTGAAATAGACATCACCATCAGATCAAAAAAATATCAATCAGCTAGAAACGCCTGTCTTTGAGTCTAATTTGGACACAGGGGCAAAAATGACATTTTCAGGTCAAGGCGGGTTCCACATGTGGACCGCTTTGCACCGAAAAATGTGTCAGGAACAAAGGTCTCCAAATCTGTCAAATTTAGTGTCAACAAGTCAGGAACGATGATACGAACTCAACGAAACTTCCAGAATTGGATTCCGATCACAAAATTGCCCGTCAAGTGGAGCCTGTGGGGCCCAAGATACGCAATTTTGTCAACGTTCTCATAATCGAACCAAACTTGGGTCACAAGACCAGTGTATTACTACGAGTCCGATGGCGCAAGTTTCATTTTAATCCGACGTGTGTACACTAAGTTACAGCAAGATCCAGAAAGGACGGATACAGGACGTTGTCGGCGGATACGCGTTGATTCCGGTGTGCACGCACATCCAAATCAACTTCTGCGAAATCTTGCACGTCCGTATCGACGGTGCCACGCATTGGTGAAGACCGCACTCGACCAAGTCATCCCGTTTGGCGGGGCGACTCAGTTCTGGGGTAAAACAGGGCGTTAGTTTTTCCTATTTTTGGATCGCGGTTCGCGATCGCCACAGGACGTGATGCACCGAGCGGGTTACACGGGCATCGAGAGGGTCACGCAGCCTTCAAGTCACAACTGACAGAATCGAAAATGGGTCAACGAGGAGAGAGAACGGGTTACCTGAACAGGGCTCCAAAAAACCGAGATTTCTCGTATCCTCGTGTCAACTTGACACTGCTGTGTCCTGGCCGTGTCCTGGCTGAGTCATGTCTGATCTAGGGTTAGGGCTTGCCGGAGTCGGCTGGGCTCGCCGGAGGGTGGCGGCTCGGGCGAAAGCTGGCGGCGAGGCTGGCGGCGCTCGACTCGGGGACGGCTCTGGCCGGAGGAGCTCGCGGAGGCGACGAGGTGGAGGCTCGGCTGCGGGTTTTGCGGGAGGCGGAGGGCCGTCGGGTCTGGAGGAGGAGCAGTGGGGGAAGGGATGGCCGGGGTTCGTCGGTGGCGAGGCGGTCCAGGACAGCGCCGGTGGCGAAGGATGAAGGAGAGGGTCGGGGGAAGCTCGGTCGGCGGGACGACGAGGTCGTGGAGGCGGCTGGAAGAGGCGGAGCAAGGGCTTGGGAGCGGGTTAAATAGGCCGGGGGAGGGAGACGACGGGGTGGCGATTGTGGGAGGTGAAGGGGAAGGAACGGCGGCGCTGCGGGGGAAGCCGGATATTGGTGAGCCATTCATGAACTTTTGTTGGTCCTTCCTTGCCAGAAAAGGTACGGGGCTTCAGCTGGCGGAAATCGGTGATAGAGCCCGTCATTGGCCGTCGAGCTGGTAGGTTGACCTGCTCCAGTGCAGTTACTATGCTATTCCTCAAGTAATCAACCTCGCGACGCTGAGCCTCGTATTGGACTTGTTGCTGGGCTTGCATCATTGCGTAGATCATTTAGAATATCTGTTGCCCGTCAATAGGCTGCCCTTATGGGAATACAGGCATTGGTGGAACGAACTGCGACGGAGGCGGAATGTCATCACGCCAGAATCTGGAAGTATGCTGGCCCGCTTGATTGCTTTGAGCTGATTGTCCTCAGTCTTCAGGTGTTACTCCTTCAGCATAGGTTACCACAGCATCGTGTGGTGTACCCAAGGGGTTCTCGTCTCCAATTCTTGGATCCATTACTCTGCATCAAAAATAAACTTATAAGAAGCGCACAGGAATCAAGGCAAGATGCAAGTCAAAATTTTAATTTGAATCCGATATAGATATCAAGAACGATTCAAACAAGTGGATGAGATCCTAAAAACTTATCCTATTCTTATTGCAGGCCTGTTCGGTCCCTAAGTTGAAACCGAATAATTTAGTCGTTGACCTGCATGGGCCACCACAAAAACCATGTCACGCCCAGTGCCAAAATATCGAGGGACTGGACACGTGGCAATGGCCAGCAGCACGCACCGATGGACAAACCCAATTTAATGGATCCAACGGGGCATACTTAAGCTTTATTACAATGGTCAGGGTTTACTAATCTCATCTACAGAATAAATATAACAATATCAGCAAAAAGAAATAAACAACATCCAATCACAAGTAAATAAAATCGGGGAACAACCCGATATTAAGTCTGTTACAATTGTTTATTTAAACAGGAATAAAAGAGTTTAATTGCCATAAAACTGAGCATAGGACAACAGATGTTCAGGAAAAGTTCTCAGCGATCACCTCGTCCTCAGGGTCTGGTACTGTTCCGAGAAGTGCTCATGTTCCGTACACCTCAGGATAGATATCCTCTGCTAATCCTGGGGACATAATCCAGATCCAGGTCCTCAGGGGACATAGCAAGGTACAAAATAACTCATGCCAAAAGTAAATACAGTACAGCAATAAATGAAACAAATAGGGTAAATATATAACCAGCTAAGTGATATGCAAGTGAGAGTTTTAGTCATACTCGGGCTGAGACTACTACAGGATCAGTGTTGGTGAAACCCACAGCAGTATTCTCTAGAAGGGCCAAAACTTGCGCCAAAGCTCTGTATCAGAGACTAAGATACCTCCAGATGACATTATTTATAATATAATCAGCCTTTGATATGGTAATACTCTCTCCACCCAATGTAATCTCACGTCACAGTTCACGATGTACATGTTATGCAAGATCAAACTAATACAATAAGTCTGAATAAATTCTAAGCATGTAAAGATGTATATGTCATAAACCTGTATCCTATACAGAATCACCTTGAATATTTCAAGAAGATTCTGTCTCATGATTCGTGTCAGGTGTCCTGGATATAATGTACTTGATATGGCAAGTACGAGAATATAAATGTCACGATATCCCATCTCTAGGTGACGTTACACAACTCCGCGTACGGGGTTGGCACCCGACTATTAATCGGACGCTACGTAAGTCACACGGTCCTAGGTTTAACCATGTATAATAGTCACAGGAATAAACCAAGAGAACAAAATGAATCAATATACTGCAATTATGGCAAGGTACACTTGCTTGGGGTTCCGGCTCCAATTGTAGCTCTAATAGCAGCGAGATTTGCAGGCAGTTCTCTGGTTGCTGAAATAGACATCATCATCAGATCCATAAAATATCAATCAGCTAGAAACGCCTGTCCTTGAGTCCAATTTGGACACAGGGGCAAAAATAATATTTTTAGGTCAAGGCGGGTTCCACATGTGGGCCGCTTTGCACCAAATAATGTGTTAGGAACAAAGGTCTCCAAATCTATCAAACTTAGTGTCAACAAGTCAAGAACGATGATACGAACTCAACGGAACTTCCAGAATTGTATTTCGATGAGCCGATCACAAAATCGCCCGTCAAGTGGAGCCTATGGGGCCCACGATACGCGATTTTGTCAACGTTCTCAGAATCGAACCAAACTTGGGTCACAGGACCAGCGTATTTCTACGAGTCCGATGGCGCAAGTTTCATTTCGATCCGACGTGTGTACACTAAGTTACAGCGAGATCCAAAAAGGACGGATACGGGACGTTGTCGGCGGATACGCGTTGATTCCGATGTGCACGTACATCCAAATCAATTTCTGCGAAATCTCGTACGTCCGTATTGACGACGCGCATGCAACGGTGAAGACCGCATGCTACCAAGTCATCCTGTTTGGTGGGGCGACTCAGTTCCGGGATGAAACAGGGCGTTAGTTTTTCTTTTTTTTGGGAGAGAACGGGTTACCTGAACAGGGCTCCGAAAAACTGAGATTTCTCGTGTCCTCGTGTCAACTTGACACTGCTGTGTCCTGGCCGTGTCCTGGCTGAGCCATGTCTGATCTAGGGTTAGGGCTTGCCGGACTCGGCTGGGCTCGCCGGAGGGTGGCGGCTCGGGCGGAAGCTGGCGGCGAGGCGGGCGGCGCTCGGCTCGGGGACGGCTCTGACCGGAGGAGCTCGCGGAGGCGACGAGGTGGAGGCTCGGCTGCGGGTTCTGAAGGAGGCGGAGGGCCGTCGTGTCTGGAGGAGGAGCAGCGGGGGAGGGGATGGCCGGGGTTCGTCGATGGCAAGGCGGTCCAGGACAGCGCCGGTGGAGGAGGATGAAGGAGAGGGTCAGGGGAAGCTCGGTCGGCGAGTCGACGAGGTCGTGGAGGCGGCTGGAAGAGGTGGAGCTACGGCTTGAGAGCGGGTTAAATAGGCCGAGGTAGGGAGACGATAGGGTGGCGGTTGCGGGAGGTGAAAGGGAAGGGACGGCGGCGCTGCGGGAGAAGCCGGAGCGGCGCAGGCTGCCGGAGCGACGGCCGTTACGCGGTGGGGGCGGGGGCTGGAACTGTCGGGTTTGGGAGAGAAAGAGTTGGCGGGTTTCGGGTTCGACGGGTCGGGTCGAGTCGGTGGATCCGGCCTGATCCAATAAAATGAATGTGGGTCGGGTCGGGTCGCGGGTTAGACCCGGATCCGACCCGCTAAGGTTGGGTTTATTAAACCGGTCCGGTTCAGCAGTTTGGTTTGGTTCAAGTGAACCGGGTTCAGGGTTTAATTAGGTTTTAATTATAAAATAGTTTTTAGGGCTTTAAAAATGCTTCCGGGATCCAATAAATTTCCGAAAAATTATCATATGTCTAGTTTTTCATTTTACACCAGAAAATATTATTTAATATTATTTAAAAATCATTTAAATTCAAAATACCGTAGTTTTAATTAATAAAAATCACAGAAAAATTCTAGAAAATTGTGAAAAATCTAAATTAAAAATTCTTGAAAATCAGGGGGTTTACAGTTCTACCGTCGATGCTGCAGTGTAGGCTGGGCGTAACTACGTACTCGTGTCCGAATATCCGAGTGTGGGTTATGAAAGGTCAGAATCTATGCCATTGACGACGAACAAAATTAATATTTAATATTATATGGATGACCTTTATTTATTTTGTTCTGAAGTACTATAAGTGCACTATCTAATATGTACTTACTTTTATATATTTTCTTCTAATCCTACCTATACATGCATGGAACCTCTCTAACATATATTTTAACATCATATACTACTAAAATAATTATGTTTAATATTCTAAAATTATTTATAATTAGATAAAAAATAACCAAACCATCATCATTGCATGCAAAAAGTCTCAACGGCGACAACTAGTTATTCCTAGCAACTTCGACAAGTAGTTTATGCATGTCGCCATCATATTAGCCTCAAAACACAATTAAATACCAAAATATAATATTTAATATTCTGAAATATATATATATATATATATATATATATATATATATATATAAATTTCTAAAATTTTATTTTATATATATAATATGGCAAAAATTATTAAACTACAACTACCTGTTGCAACGTGCTCGTGTCATAGTTGTACATCAACTTGGGATATTTTTCACATAAAAATATGGATTTTTTATGCACAAAAAAAATTTTAATCATCATATATCATCCCCATGAATTTACATAAGATTTTATTTATGAAAAAATAGAAAAAAATCAAAGTTAGAAAACTTACGCGAATACGATTACAAAGAGGACCTTATTCGCGACTACGAACTTTTGGGGTACCAAACGACCTTCAAACTTCGTGCGACTTGACGGGGTGATAAGAAACTTTAAATGGATGAATAAAATAGGGTCTGGAGGAGGATTTTTGCTATTGCGAACAGCTGTAACCTGCTGCTGCACCTGGCTGCCTGCTAGGGTATTATCGGGTGCAAGGTTGGCCTTGGGTCGGCCTTGAGGTGCATGAAGGTGTGGAAAAGGGATAGGTAAGAAAGGAGGAAGGTGGGTATATGTTATAAAGGGGAGGGGGCTTATGTGGTCGTTCACAAGGGAGGAGGGGCGGTTAGCGCATGGAAAATGGGAGAGAGTTGCTTATATATGCTAGTTTATGGGTCTGTAGGTGTTGGTTGTTTGGAGTTTGGTTTGGCCCAATAGAAAGGTGTGTATATAAGAACATTATGACTTACTTGGTATCTAATAATCATTAGGCTCATTATATAATTATTTATTTTAATATAATTAAGGTGCACAAAGATATGAAAAGATGCGGTTTCCTAAAATAGAAAATTAGGATTTTAAAACTAGGATTTGAACCATACAAAGTTTATAGCGAATGTAGGGGTTTAAATAAATGTGACACCCTTATCATGGATATAGTAGGTCCAATTAAGCTCTAGGTTATCAAGTTGGTTGTACGAAATGGGTTGGTGTTGCACATTAAAGTCGTACGCAACGCCAAAGGTGCTTAACGTGCAAATTTCTCGTATTTGAGCCGCAAAAGTTGTTTGACCAAAATAAAGCATAGGAATGTGATTTTATAAGTAACGGTCAATGCATGAGCCTAACTTGGCTCGCCTAAATCTAGTATGCAAAGTTGGTTGGAAGGTAAGGCTAGTGTTGTACTCAATATCTGCAGACCATAATAAGTATTTCTATAGTTCAATAAATTTCCAAATAATTATTTAAATTAAATAAATACTAATTACCATAATAACCCTATATAAAAATTAGAGTTCTCACACTTATCTGTACTTAAGAACCTTGAGTACACAATAGATAGTAGATCCTCGAAGTTCTTCAGCGGAATAAATCTGTCATGACCCGCACCCGGTGTAAGGGCACGAGTACGTAGGTACGTCCAGCCTACGTCGCAGCATCAGTAGTAGAACGCTATATAGGCCCATAATATTATCTAAATATCTCATACAATATACATAATATACTTGTTAAGATATCTCAACCCCCAATTAGAGGACAATATGATAATATGATAATGGTAAACAATGCTCAATCACAATAATAAACTAGAGAAAGATTTGGCACGATATGGAATAGAAGGAAAGAAATAAAGTCATAATACATAAAAAGTCCAAGTCTAATCTCAACACAATGATCTTAATATAATACAATGCCAAAAGTCTAACTAACATATATAAAATCATAAATGAACTAGAGCACGATCTCGAGATTCCATTCTCACCCAATGCTCCACAAGTTTAGTTGCTTAGTTAACCCTAATATTAACTGGAATATCATAGCATGGTCATATGGTATTTCCCTTATATGGCGTACCATAGTACGATCATGCTAGAAACGATTCCATTTTATCATTTGATAGTTCAATTTGGATTCACCCCAGCATGATGCAACAATCAACAGATCCTAGCCACGCTTAGTCATTGACTAACCCTTATGTCCATGCTGGAGATTGAGTCATATCACATGTCACGTAGCGTATAGGTACAACGCAGTACAAACATGTAATATAATTGCGTAGGAACACTTAGCACATAGGAACACATAGCACGTAGTAAGTGTATCAGTACGGATATAAGTGGTCGGGTCATGACGCATAGATAGGTCTAATACTTTTATGGTCATCAAAGTCACACATACCACTCATAAAGTCTAAAGGAACATTCAACCAAAACTAGTCCAATAAAACGTATACAAGGGGTCGCATGCGCGCAGAAGGATCAAGGCCGCATGAGAAGTCAGGCCGCATGGAGTCATGCCGCATAGAGTCATGCCGCATATAGCCAGGGCTAGGTCTACTCCTCGGGATAAGTGACGAGAAGACGGGGAATAATTAAAGTGTCAGTGATGTGACATAAAGTGTGATGTGATATAAAGTGTGTCAGGAAGAAAAGATAAAACCATAAAAAGATGTGCCACGGTTTCAGAGTCATACGTCCAAGGATGGTGGCCGCATACCCTACTTATCGCATAAGTATCGGTGTCGCATGGGTTCGATGCAACATGAAGTATTTTGGACTTAGTGAATTTTTTATTCGTTTAGCGACTAAACACAAGAAGTCCTTTCAGGACACATGTGTATTAGTCAGTCATGCGTCAAAAGAGATGGACGCATGCTGGTATACGATAAAGAGTTCAGGCTGCATAGTATCTTCATGCCGTATAGCCCTCTCTGTCGCATATGGTGCTGGCCGTATTAGATCTTCATCATTCCAAACAGTAGGTTCAGCCATGGCAAAATCTCTAAAATCAAAATTTTGTTTTCTTCATAAAAACTACGTTTTAACTCCGAATTAAGTAAACCGAAAGCCAAAACGCTCGAAATGAAGTGCTCCATCCATCCTAAAGACTATTTTTCGAAAATACTATATTTTAGTATATCAAAACTACCAAATACTCAAAGAACCCAAGAAACCCTAAGTTATAAAAGTATATATATACAAATCCACCTATCAAAATCAAAAATCCAAGTACTAAAAGTGTTTAGAATCATCATAAGCACATAATAGACTAATAAAATGCAAGAAAAAGTAAGAATCAAAAATTAAGGGATTTCTCCATGTGGTACAAGGTGTACTTGCCTAGAAATAAAAGAAATAGGAGAAATAAAGAATGAAGGAAAAGAGAGAAACAAGTTAGCTTATATAGTTAGGGTTTGAGGTTTAGACCATGGGTTCAAATTCATGAATAAACCAACCCACAAATAAACCATGAACCATGCTAAACCAAAGAATAGGTCTAGTCTCCATGAATGCAACCTAATGATCATGCGAGCAAGAAATACTCTAAGCAGAGATAAATACAAGCAAGAAATAAATATATCCCAAAATACGTATTTCGGGATCGGGGAGTGACATATCTACCCACCTTAGAAAAATTATGTCCTCAAAATTCAAACCCAAGGCTAACTAGAGAAATCATAACAAGCACTACACTATCTACAAGATCATGCAATCAAATTCAAGCATATGAAGAAACAGTGTCACATAGCATGGATAAACGAATCACGAGATTCAAAATACGAAGGCATAAGAATGAATATACCTTCTGAGTCGAATAGGTATGGATATCGAGACCGGATATCATCCTCGTGCTCCCACGTCGACTCTCTGAAAGGGTGATGACCCCAAGCAACTCGGATAAGATGAATAGTCTGATTCTTGAGCACCTTCTCCTTTCGGTCCAAAATGGATACAGAGTGCTCCTCATAAGATAAGTAGGTACCAACGACTAGCTCGGAATGGTTGAGGATATGACTCGGATCTGGGACATATCTACGCAACTGAGATACTTGAAATACATCGTGCATCTCACATTGCAAAGGCGAAAGGTCAAGACGATAAGCAACATCGCCTACCCGCTCGAGAATATTGAATAGACCGACGTATCGCGGATTAAGATTCCTGCGAATCCCAAATCTAATGACTCCACGGGTTAGAGAAATTTGCAAGAACACATGGTCACCGACACCAAAACTCTAATAGTATATGATGCTGATCTACCCAATAGTGATGCCTATCTTGTGCAACCCGAAGTCGCTCTCTGATTTGCTTAAAAACTTCTACTGTCTGCGTGATCATTTCAGGGCCTAACATCTTTCGCTCGCCAATATCATCCCTTGTCAATAGTGACCTACACTTTCTCCCATACAACACTTTGAAGGGTGCCATCTGGATGCTGACCTGATAACTATTGTTGTACGAAAACTCAACGAGATGTAGGTAATCTTCCTAAGACCCACCAAAGTTCAAAGTACAAGCTCGCAACATATCCTCCAATGTCTTGATGGTCCTCTCTGATTGTCCATATGTTTGAGGGTGATAAGCGGTACTAAATCTCAATGTAGTGTCCAAACTCTAGTGTAAACTCTTCCAAAAAATTGAAATGAACCAAGTGTCTCGATCTGATACGATACTCACTGGTACGCCGTAATGTCTGTCACATGTACATCTCTGCTAACTGCTATGTGGATTGCCCTACACGGCAGGAAAGAAAGTGAGCTACTTTTGTGAGACGATCTACTATTACCCAAACTGTATCACTACTAGTCGAGGATCTAGATAAACCAGTCACAAAGTCCATCATGATATATTTTTATTTCCACTCCGGAATAGAAAGCAGCTGCAATAATCCTGCTGGTCCTTGCTGGTCGGCCTTCACTTGTTGACATACCAAACATCGAGAAACGAATCGTGTTATCTTCCTCTTCATCCCATTCCACTAGAAATATTGTTTGATGTCTTGATACATCTTGGTACCTCCTGGGTGAATTGAATACTAAAAACTGTATGCCTCGGTCATTACTTCTTGTCGGATATCTCCACTTGGTACACAGAGACGGTTTCTGAACTTAAGAGTTCCATCTTCATGAATAGTCAACTCTTTCCTGAGACCAGATTCATATTCCGTCCGAAGCTTCTGAACTTTCGGATCATCTACCTGAGCTGCCTTAATCCTCTCTATAATGGTAGATTGCACATGTAAACTAGCCAATACTCTGACATCTTCTAATTCCTAATTCTTGAAGATCTTCTAAGATAAGCTGTTGTGATGTCAACATAAATATACTTTCTCTCCTACTAAGAGCATCCGCTACCACATTTGCCTTACCTGGATGGTACTGAAGTTCCACATCATAGTCCTTTATCAATTCTGGCCACCTTATCTGCCTCATATTCAAGTCCTTCTGGGTGAATACATATTTTAAGCTCTTATGATCTGTAAATATTTCCACCCAATCACCATACAAGTAATGCCTCCAAAGCTTAAGTGTTAATACTATCGTCGTCAACTCCAAATCGTGAGTCAAATAATTTTTCTCGTGATGTCGAAGCTGCCACGATGCATAAGCTATCACTCTTCCGTGTTGCATTAATACACACCCAAGTCCTTTGCCTGATGCATCGCAATACACTGTGAACCCTCCAGAACCTACTGGAAGCGTGAGAATCGGAGCTAAAATCCATCACCTTTTAAATTCTTCAAATAATGTCTAGCACTCCGCTGACCAGTCGAACTTAGCCTCCTTGTACGTTAATCGAGTCAGCGATGCTAAAATTCTTACAAAGTCTGCTACGAACCTTCTGTAGTATCCCTCCAATCCCAGGAAACTACGCACTTCAGCTACTATCTTAGGAACTAGCCAACTCTTTACGGCCTCAACCTTCTTCGGATCCACTGTGACTCCTGCTCCAGAGATGATATGACCTAAGAATGACACGTGATCCAACCAAAACTCACACTTGCTGAGCTTTGCGTATAACTGGTGTTCTCTTAGAATCTATAAGACCTTCTGAAGATGCCCCTCATGTTCCCTTTCACTACTGGAATAAAAAAGAATGTCGTCTATGAAAACCACCATGAATTGATCTAAGTATGGCATAAAAATACAGTTCATCAAATCCATAAATATCGCTGGATCATTAGTCAGTCTGAATAGCATAATTAAAAATTCATAATGCCCATATCATGACCTAAATATCGTCTTGGGTATCTCTTGCTCCCGAACTCTTACTTGATGATATCCTGATCAAAGATCGATCTTGGAGTAAACCTTGGCTTTACTCAGCTGATCAAACAAATCATCGATCATTGGTAATGGATACTTTTTCTTTACTGTTACAGCGTTTAACTGTCTGTAGTCAATACATAATCGTAATGACCCATCCTTCTTCTTCACTAGAACCATTGGCGCTCCCCAAGGTGATCCACTGGCTCGAATAAACTTCTTTGACTTCAGTTCCTCTATATGTTAGTACAGTATGTTTAGCTCTGATGGTGCCATTTGGTAAACTTTACAAGATATTGGCCCTGTCCTAGGGATCAATTCTATACAAAACTCAATATCTCTTACTGGGGGTAATCCTGGTGGTTCTTCCAGGAAAATGTCTAAGAACTCATTAACTATCTCAGGGAGTTATTCTTCTACTAACGTTGTCGTTGCGATCCTCTCTTCATGTTGGTCTTCCACAGATCTGTCGAAGGTGAAACCTTCTGTGCCAGGGATATGAAATAATACCTTAACCTTATGGCAATCTATTGTAGCATGACTGTCTCTCAGCCAGTCCATGCCTAAGATAACGTCAAAGTTATCCAAAGGAAACTCGATCAATCGTGCTAGTAGTGAATGCCTGCACACTACAACCAGAGACGATATACATATTCTAGAAACTCCTATGAGCCTATTACCAGTGAGTATATTCAACCTCTCTGGCAATGCCTCAAACTTCAGTCCAATACGTGTCACGAATCGTGAAGATACAAATGAATAAGATGCGCCTGAATCAAATAATGCTATAGCAGGAAAGGATACGACAGACATGTTACCTGCTACCACATCGCCCGATGCTAAAGCCCCATCTAAGGACAAGGTGGACGCCTGTCTTAGCCCTGTTGTGCTTCTCGCTGTTGTCTCCCTTGGTGACGCTATTATGGCCTCTACTGGCCCTGCTGCTGGTTTTGTTGTTGCTGGTATATCTCATCTTGTATCAGTAATGGGCGCTGAGCTAATGGCCTTACTGATATTGCTGGCCCTCTCTGCTGGGCTACCCCTAGTGCTGGTAGTGCTAGTAACTGTTGGACTGGCTCTCCTGGCTACTACATCATCGAACAATTGGCAATCTAGTGATTTGGACTGTCATACCTCATACACAACCTATTGGTTGTCCTACAAATATCTCTAGTATGGCCTCCCTTGCCATAGTAAGTGCAACCAACAAGTATTCTCTGGCGCTGATGCTGTTGTTATTGTCTCGGCTACTGCCGAGCCGGTACTATCATCGTCGAAATTGCCGCCCTCCTCGGTGCTGAATCATGGATGTGAACGCCAGGTGATGGTGTTGACATCCGAGGAACTCCTCCACCTTCTCCTCCACTCTGAGCATGAGACATCTTCTGGCCTCCTGTTGTCACGACCCGCACCCAGATTTTGGGGCACGAGAGCGTGGGTACATCCAGCCTACGCCGCAGCATCGGCGGTAGAACGCTGTCTAGGTCATAATACTATCTAATCATTCTCTAACGAATATCCAACTCCATAAGGAGACACAGATATCACAATATAATATGGAATACTCAATCACATAAACTAGAGCACGATAATATATCGAAGAAAACAAATAAAATACAAGACAAGTCTAAACGACAAAATAACCATACCTGCAATCAATAACATCCAATCTCCAAGTATACTGAAAAATAAGTCCTCTAAGTCATAGTCTGAAAAAATATTTACAATCAGGATGGAACGAAGTACACCTCTAATAACAGTTCCAATTAATTGATAAGGACTATAAAACAATAAATAGATGATGCTATATACTGAGAGAAGACAATGAATAAATGTAATGGCAAAATAAAGAGACAGTCAATATAGGCAATATAGTATAGTCAGTGTATATATAAAATGAAAGAAAAGAGGTACAATATCATATAGAGTGATGTAGTATATGAACTAAAATAGAGAACTGTAACTATTCTAAGTGTTTGAAATTGTAGTTTCGAAATGTGATCGGCTTGGGAACTTGTACGATAGCTACATGGCCTGGCTAATCATACGTGAGGTGTATGATTAACACTAACAATATTTTACACTTGTACGATATGTATTTGATCATATCTCTCACTAGCAATTTTCTCGCCCCCAACTAGTACTGTGGATCCAACTATGACACGTCACGATACACGATCAATGTCCAATATATCATGTACAATGTCTAATATCAATGTCATATACAATGTCAATACGATAACCAATGTAACATCTCATGACTAAAGATCCAATCTATATACTAGTCCGTGTAGCACAGTGTCAAGAACCAGATGTAATATTTCTAAATACTTGAATTATAGAAATTATCAAATAACGGAAATTATCAGAGAATGTACTCGCTTGTGATCCTTAGCTGGTATGAATCAGAGTCCAAGTCACAGTCCAAATAGCCTATGTATTACAAATTTACCATGTCAAAAGATAATTTATTTTAATTTATTTAATTTTGGAATAATTACTCTAAAATTCTATTTTAATCTTATTATTCTGATTTTTAGGTTAATTCCTAAATTTTGTCCAAAGGAACTGAATTTTATCAACTCGAGACTGATGGCACACAAATCGAGACGATCTGTTGACCAAAAAGTCAACCAAAAAAAACTCTACTTTCATGCTTTATTTCCTGTAGATTTCAGCATCAAAAATATGCTAAAATTTACGGCTCATCCGAATTCAAATTCGTTTGAGAATTATGGCACATACAAATTTTGTATTGTGCACCGATGATTAAATTCTAACCTAGAAGTTCTACAGAATTAACAGTATACAAATATTTCGAATTAAATTCTGGGGAAAATATATGTCAATTATCTCGATATTAGATTTCCGAAACTTCAAACGGTTCATGATTCTGATTCCTGATTCTCCCGAAATCGCAAAAACATCGAGAAGCGACTATTTTTGGACATGCTATGTTGTACGAATTTTTTAGAATTTAATACTCATAATTTCGTAAAAAAATTTATATATTCAAAAATCTAACCTCAATATCATTCTAACGCAAGAAACTGGGCCTTGTTTAGAGTCCGGAGCTATGCGCAATGGCTTCTGGAAGATGAAGGAACCCTAGATGGCAATTCTTCCAAATTCGGACCCTAGAAATTAATAACCTAACTATTATATATATAGGGGAGAGAGGGAAGTCGCGGCTAAAAGGAGTGCCACATGGCAGCCATCCGATGCTTCTCGCTTAGATCGAACGGTCAGGGTTTGACGCGGCTCAGCTCAGCTCAGCTCAATCCGACTCGGACTAGGATGCGGCTCGCCTCGGCTCGGCTCACTGAACCTACACCCACCCCGCGGTCGCTGATAGGCGGGTCCCGCTCAGTTGGCTGCGGGAGGCTGACGGGTGGGCCCCTGTTGGCTGACTGGGCAAAAATAATTACTTTTTGGGTTTTTATTTTCAGAAAATAGTTTTTAATTCAGTTTTCCCTAATTAACTCAAAGTAAATGCTAAAAATAATCAAAAAATCTCAAAAAATTTTAGAAAATATATTTGACTATTTAGAATCTAAAATAAAAGTTTGTAATATTTTTAATTATGTTTAACCCTAAAATAAATTTTTACAAGTCCTAAGAAATTAATGTTACTAGTTTTTAATTAACTAAAATTGTGGAAAAATCCCAATAGTCCCAAAATTAACCTAATAACAATATTTAAGCACGAATTTTAGGATACGGATGTTACACCTGTCCTTGCCGATAACCTTTACATGGTAAGCTTGTGCCTCTGAGCTGCTATCAGTACTTCTTCATAAGTCTGGTAGTCGTGACCCTCTACCAGTTGTAAAATCTCTAGATGAAGTCCTTACTGGAACCTCATTGCTCTATCCGACTCCACAGCCACCATAGTTGGAGCAAATCTACTCAGTTTGCAAAACTCGACTGCATATCCATCCACGGTTCTACCGACCTGCTTGAGACCGATAAATCTGTGTTGGAGCTCATACTGCACAATGACTCCAAAATATTTAGCCCTGAATCGAGCCCTAAAACTATCCCAAGAGATGGGATGCCTTAAGCCAACCTCTACTGAAGTCGACCAGTCACGGACAAGGTCTTGAAGCCTCAATCAAACTTGATCAACTTGTTCATCAGCCGAAACCCTTGTTGCTGCCATAATGACCTCAATATCCTATAACCAGGCATCTGTTGTGATAGTATCCTTTGTTCCATCGAAGTACCTTGGGTTAAGTTGGCAAAATCTAACCGATGCCCCCGAATCAGTCTTTTTTCCTCTTTTCAGGGTCGTCTGCAAACCCTGACTCAACAAGATATTATGTTCATGCTATTGAAACTACTGATGTTGTTGTACCGTCATCTAGTGTTGCAGCGTAACCATCATTCCCCTGAGGATCTCTAGCAATTCCGGGGTGTCAAGTACCACTAGTACTGCTGGTACTATTGGGAGTACGGGTATTTCAGGGGCTGGTTGCTCGATATGTCCCACTCCTGGTTCCACTGTGCCAGATTGTTCAACTTCTGGCTCTATTCAAATTTGACTCTGAACAGGTGCTCCCTCCAGTTGCTGCCCAGGGGAACCATGTCTTGCCATGTCTGCTGCTCCAGTGATTGAAGAAACCCTAAAGAAAAGGATAAGAACCATCAAGAATAGGACGGAAAGAATCAAGTAGGCAAGCAGTTTAACAGTTCAAGCGATGGTATCGAGGAAGATAAAGCAAGATATCAAGGGGGATAATTTTGATTGAGACTCCTATGACCATAACACCCCATAAGTCTGAAAACAAAGACCTGCATTGACCACCACTAAAACCTTGTCACACCCCAATACCGGAATATGGAGACAAATATGGCCAGCTCTCCCGTACAGGGTATAGAACATTGTACGGCGGTCACGGCTGTAACTAGACAAGGGGTGCATACTAAAAGCAAGTCACTTAGGGTCACATAGAACATCTAATGTCTCAATCAGTCAAATAAGAACAGTAAACATAGAACGTATATGACAAGGAAGTAAGGCGTCCCAAAAGCCTTGCCACAACATTCAAGAAACCAGCTGTGCAAAAATAAGAAGGTTGGCAGAGTAACAAGAGTACATGACCATGATCAGCTGCAGTCTGATTAATTATAATTATGTAAGGAACTAGATATCCAAATTCACGGCTAACAAGTGTCGGTGGCTAAACGTCCAAAATGAGTAAAATATGAAATAATGAGCAGGAAAGAAGAGACCCACTCATTTTCCTCAGTAACCATCCGTCTGGTGCGCGCCATTGTTCAGGAGAAAGTACGATTGATCCTCAGGTGTTGGCTCTAAACCTGGCCATGCAAAACTAGCGGGGTTGGACCCCAAATAGCAAGTACCACAAAGGAAGCATGAATGAAAAAATAAAACCAGGTTATGAAATATATATATATATATATATATATATATATATATATATATATATAGTCATTTCTCGTAGTTTCGGTTCATAGCCTATCGTGACACAACAAACTAATCCTACAACCAAACAAGGACAAGGGTTAAACCATCGCACCATGATATTCCATATCCCTAGATATTTGATAACAGATACAATACACAAATACGCTTAGTTATATAATTGGCCAATCACTTGTACGGCTTACTAGATAGAGTTTGGGTTATCCCAGAGATATTATGGATATAGGAATCCTCAGATCAAATTAGATACTAGCAGGGTTAGCCGAGCCACAAATCGCCGCATAGCACATAGTAGTATGCATCGGTCCCTCGTAAGGCCACCGTGCTAAGATCACATAGAACACATAGTATCATATAGTATTCGGATATTGCCATCCATTGGTAAGGATTTAAATAATACCTTGGGGACTAGCCTGCACACCCCAATTCAGATGACTGGAGGTGGCTAATTAAGCACGATCTCGAGATTCCATTCTCTCCCAATGCTCTATAAGTTTAGTTGCTTAGTTAACCCTAATATTAACTGCAATCTCATAGCATGGTCACGTGATATTTCCCTTATATGATGTACCGTAGTACGGTCACGCTAAAAACGAATCTACTTTGTCACTTGCTAGTTCAATTTGGATTCACCACAGCGTGATGCAACAATCAATAGATCATCGTCACGCTTGGTCATTGACTAACCCTTATGTCCATGCTGGAGATTGAGTCGTATCATATGTCACGTAGCGCATAGGTACACCGCAGTGCAAACATGTAATATAATCGCGTAGGAACACTTAGCACGTAGGAACACATAGCACGTAGTAAGTGTATCAGCATGGATACAAGTAGTCGGGTCATAACGCATAGAGGGTCTAATACTTTTGTGGTCACCAAAGTCACACATACCACTCATAAAGTCCAAAGAACATTCAACCAAAACTAGTCTAATAAAACGTGTACAAGGGGTCGCATGCGCCAGAAGGATCAAGACTGTATAAGAATTCAGGCCGCATGACAATCCTGGCCGCATGGAGTCATGCTGCATAGAGTCATGTTGCATAGAGCCAGGGCTAGGTCTACTCCTCAGAATAAGTGACAAGGTGACGGAAAATAATTAAAGTGTCATTGATGTGACATAAAGTATAATATGACATAAAGTGTGTCAGGAAGAAAAGACAAAACCATGAAAAGATGTGCCACGGTTTCAGAGTCATGTGTCCAAGGATGGTGGCCGCATACCCTTCTTGTCGCATAAGTGTCGGTGTCGCATAGGATTCGATGCCGCATGAAGTATTTTGGACTTAGCAAATTTTTCATTCGTTCAGCGACTAAACACAAGAAGTCCTTTCAGGACACATGTGTATTAGTCAGTCATGCGTTAAAAGAGATGGATGAATGCTGGTATACGACAAAGAGTTTAGGCCGCATAACATCTTCATGCTGCATAGCCCTCTATGCCGCATATGGTGTTGGCTGTATGAGATCTTCATCGTTCCAAACAGCGGGTTCAGCTATGGCAAAATCTCCAAAATAAAAAATAAAAAATTCTTCATAAAACCTATGTTTTAACTCCGAATTAAGTGAACCAAAAGCCAAAACGCTCAAAATAAAGTGCTCCATCCATCCCAAAAACTATTTTTCAAAAATACTATGTTTTAGTATATCAAAACCACTAAATACTCAAACACCCATGAAATCCTAAGTTATAAAAGTAGATATACATAAATTCACCCATCAAAATCGAAAAATCCAAGCACTAAAAGTGTTTAGGGACGGATTAGTGACAGAAATCTAGAACATTTCTATCACTAACGTGTTGTCTGATATAAAAATTAGACAAAAAATATATCAGAAAAAGTCACTAATCCGTCGTTATTTTCGTCGCTAATTATATTGATAGTGACGGATTAGCGATAAAAATTTGTTGCTAACCTACTGGATGATACAAAAAAATGTATCAGAAAAGGTTGCTAAATCGTCACTAATATTGTGACTAAAATTATCAGTTGATAGTTCGTCACCACGATTTTGTCCCTAAATACGTTGCTAATTCGTCGTCATAACAATGGAATAGTGACAAAAATTTGACGACAACATTTAATCTAGTGACGAGTTCTTTCCATCGCTATTTAGGATTAGCAACAAAAATATGACATATAGCAACAGACATTTCCATCGCTAAATTATAATATTTTTGTATACCAGACTTTTGAGGGTGACAAATGAGCTTTCCAGAAGTTTATAGAAGCATAGAAAATCTTATGTCTTTTGGAGGTCCGCAAGGCTATTGTTTGATAATAAACGAAAGAAATTGGAACTAGATTTATACGAAACCCTCTCTTTGTTTACAAATAATAAAAAGAAGTACAATTAATCCTATACGAGGATATTAAGTACAAAAATTTAATTCTGGGGAAATATTGTTATAGGAGTCTGATCTGCGGTCGATCACTTTGTCCCTTGGACCACACGATGACGAAGAAGTGCTATAGAAGACGAAGAAGAAGCTTCAAAAGACTGCAGGAAAGGTTGAACTCTCGTTGTCAAAGCTCTCTACGTGTGCTCACTTAGCCTTGACCTCTGTCTGTAGCTCCTCAATTCTCTCCACCTTGGACCTCGATTCCCCCTCTCTTCGATCTTCCACCTTGGACCTCCGTGGCCGGAGGTCTATATTTATAGGGTTTGGTCACAGTCAGCGTAGAAACTGAACAGCGGAGAAAGCTGCACCTTTTACGTGACGGTTATAATAACTGCTACCCACGTATGAATGATCTCATGAATCTGCGTGTGACGCGTGTCCCATTATGAGGTAATACGTATAATCGCTCATCGAAGATCACGGCATGCAAGCTACGTAGGTAACTGCCCCTCCGCGTATAGAATGTTGGCATAAAAGCCAAATAACTATCATGTTGGCGTAAAAGCCAAATAGTTATCTTGTTGGCGTAGAAGCCAAGTAGGCGTAGAAGCCGAATAGCTGTCTTGTTGGCGTAGAATCCAAGTAGTATAAAGCTTGATGCTGCATGGATAGGTAACCAGCGTAAAGATAGCCAATTATCCTTCTTGGACTGAGATCTTGAGCATATTCTAGACCAAGTAGCCTTATCACGCATCTTTGCAAATATAGCCTGAGTTGGCGTATTTTGAGGAGATAGCATACGGTGTACTCCTATATTTGAAAATAGCCAGGTTGGCGTATTTCGAGGAGATAGCACATGGCGTACTCCTATAGTTGAAAATAGCCAGGTTGGCGTAATGTGTAGGGATGGTGATATGAGCGTATTAGTCCTAATTATAGCTTTCCTAGTCATTAAAAGTAGAACAAAATCTCGTGCATTAAATGCAGAGATCTGCCCCCATCTCGCGCATTAACTACAGAGACGTGCCTCGAGTTCTGTACGAAAATAGCTTCTGACGTGGCATCTGGTTTCTTCTTATCCTGAGCGTAAAAGCTCATCTCGGCCTGTGTAAAATAGGCAGCATATTTCTTGAATGCGTAAACGACGTCTTATGTCAAGGATTATGTCACTAGACGACAGTCTGGGGCTCTGTGCAGAATCATCATTACAGATGTCCTCTCGATCGTCGTGTAGTACTTTTTGTCAGGAGTCAGGTTCACTGCTTCGTCTGACAAGTTCATTCGAGGAATACGAAGAGTTCATCGTACTTCTTCCCGCTGCATTAAAAGCAGACAGGTTTTTACGCCGAAGTGGCGATGTAGCAACCTTTTTACGCCAAAGCGGCCTGGAAGTACTGTTTTACGCGGGTTGTTCTGGAGCTCTGTTTTACGCTGAATAACGTTGAAGCTCTGTTGTACGCCAATGGCTCTGAAGTCATATCTTACGCCACACAGTGCTGGAGCTCTATTTTACGCGGGCTTCATGCATGTTGAGGATTTTACGCGTATAATTTCTCAGCGTATTTTTTATGCTTCTACAGCTATGTCAAAGAAAAGCCATCTCTGAAAGCCTACACACACAAAATCAATTTGCACAAGGTCAAATAGTTTAAACAGTTTAAAAGGATTTATGCTTTGAAACCCCTAAGCAGGAAATTTGCCTACACGAGATTTGTTGCTGAAATCACCTACGTAAAAGCTCAAAGGAACAACTCCCTACGCTAAATTGGTGCCTACGTCAGCATGGGAAAAGATAAAATTCTAACATAATATCTTTATAATTATACCATAAAGTATTATCGTATCAGTTAAAAGAGAAATCTACTAGGCATCTTATTTTTGGTTCAAGGAAGGATAAATGACTAGGAAACGTCATATTCGGAGATTAGTCCTTGGGAACATTATTGAGATTTCATCCGGGAACCTCTATATTATACTGTCATATGGGAGGATAACTTTGTCTTAATGAGTTTTTGAGTATTTGGAATGCTTAGTGTGCTTTACAGGAAGTACGGGTATCTCAATACTAAAAAGGGGTAAGTACCCCCATGCTACAGTAGCATGACACCATATGAGGTAGGACCTCAGCTTCGGGCCATGTCACAATGGCGTAGCACCTCATAGAGGTAGGTAGCATTATACTAAAAGATAGAGAATGGTAGTACAACACTACAAAGAGGCCAGGACCTCATGCTACTGTGGAATGACACCACTAAGAGGTCATCTTCCGAAGGTTGACAAAAGGTGCCAAGGCCATTTCTGACACTCTAAGGGTCCTATATTAATACTTAAAACGGTCTTTTTTGTGACTCTAAAAAATATTTTACTGATAAATCAATTTTTTTAGATATCGTAATTGAAGAGGAATAATGCTAAAAACATTTATTTCTTAAAAAAATCAAATTTGGGAACCAATTAAAAAAAACATCTTTCTCTAAAGAAAAACTCTCTAAAAATAGGTGGAAAAAAAAGGAGGGAGCACTCATTCTCAAAGTAAACACTCAATCAATTGAATCAACCAAAACCCATAAGAGACATTCCTAAAAATATCAAAAATTGGGACAAAACAAATAAAAAACATGTTTCTATAAGAATAGCCCTATAAAAATCTTAAACAAAAATACAAATCTGATCAGTCAAATAACCCAATACCCAGAAGAAAAATCCATTCATACATGCAAATTTGTCAAGAACAGATTATTGAGAATGCAGTGTGACCCGAACCGGAGTTGGCCCATGATGTGCAATATTGGACTGGACCCATATGCCTTAAAAGAGAATTCTCATGTAAGTCATGAACCAATCCCAATTATTTACACCTCATGATCTCAATTCCTACCCGATGTGGGACTAAATTACCAACTCCATTGTCACCCACCTTTTGAGCGCTCAACCAGAAATGAGATACAATCTAACAATCTCCACCTTAGCTCATTTTTGCTAGCCGAACAACCTTAGCGCACCCCGACTACCTTTGCACGTTCCCGCTAGCCGAGAACCCTTTGCACTCTCCGGCTACATTTGCTCATTTTCCTTAACCGAACAACCTTAGCACACTCCGTCTATCTTTGCTTGTTCCCGCTAGCCGAGAAGCCTTAGCACACCACGGCTATATTTGCTCGTTTTTCTTAACCGAACAACCTTAGCATACTCCGGCTACCTTTGTTCGTTCCCGCTAACCAAGCAGTTAGGAGATCCAACATATTGTCATCTCGATCCGTTCGACCACAGAACCAAACCTGATACGTTCATCCACACCACCATTGTGTGCCAACTACAACGTCTTGCTCCACATTGGACTCGTCAGATCCACCTCTAAAACTAATTCGTGTAGTTGATGCACCTACTCTACCTTGAGAAGAGCCCGTATAAACTATGAAAGTTCAGCATCTTTTGTCTCAAACCAATTATAGCCGCTCAAACCAGCCCGAAACCTTGGTCTATGTCACGCCCCAATCCCAAAATATCGTGGGACTGGACACATGGCAATGGCCAGCAGTACACACCGATGGATAAACCCAATTTAATGGATCCATCGGGGCATACTTAAGCTGTATTACAATAGTCAGGGTTTACTAATCTTATCCACAGAATAAAGATAACAATAACAGCAAATGAAATATTAAACAACAACCAGTCAAAGTAACATAAAATCGGAGAACAATCCGATAATAAGTCTGTTACAATGTTCTCAGAATCAGGAAATAAAGAGTTTAATTAAACAGGAAATAAAGTCTATTTGCCATAATGACTGAGCATGGTGAAGCAATTGTTCAGGAGAAGTCCTCAGCAATCACCTCGTCCTCAGGTTCAGGTACTGCTCCGAGTAGTGCTCCTGTTCCGTACACCTCAGGGTATATCTCGTCTGCTAAATCTGGGGACATAATCCATTCCAGGTCCTCAGGGGACATAGCAAGGTACAGAAAACACAAGCCAATATAATGTAGTGCAGAAATAAAGGAACAATAGGGTAAGTAGTTAAACCAGCTAAGTGATCATGCAAGTGAGAGTTATTAGTCATACTCAGGCTGAGACTACTACAGGATCAGTGTCAAGAAACCATAGCAGTATTTTCTCGAAGGGCCAGAACTGGTGCCAAAGCTCTGTGTCAGAGACTAGGACACATCCAGATTACACAATATAATATATTCAGCCTTGATATGGTAATACTCTCCCCACCCAATGTAATCACAGTTCTCAATGTTCATGTTACGCAAAATTAAACTAATGCAATCCGTCATTTATTAAGATCTAAGAAAATGAAGCTCAAGTCATGAAATCTATATCCTATACAGAACCACCTTGAATAATCAGGAAGATTCCGTCTTATGCTCTGTGTCAAGTATCCTGGGTATAATGTACTTGATAGGGCAAGTACGAGAATTATAAATGTCACGATAACCAGCTCTAAGTGACGTTGCACAACCCCGCGTACGATGTTAGCACCCGACTATGATCGGACGCTAAGCAAGTCAAACGGCCCTAGGGTTGAGCATTTACTACAATCACAAGAAAATAAGTCAAGAGATAATGAATCATTAAACTTCATTTGTGGCAAGGTACACTTGCCTGGGTTTTCTGTTCCAATTGTAGCTCGGGCTTCAGCTGGGATTGCGGGCAGTACTCCGGCTGCTGAAACAAACATCACCATCAGGTCCAGAAAATATTAATCAGCTAGGAACGTCTGTCCTTGAGTCCAATTTGGAGACAAGGACAAAAACGTCAATTTCGGGTCAAGGCGGGGTCCAAATGTGGGCCGCTTTGCACCGAAAAATGTGTCAGGGTCAAAGGTCTCAAATCAGTCCAACTTAGTGTCAACAGGTCAAGAACGATGATACGAACCCAACGGAACTTCCAGAATTGGATTTCGATGAGCCGTTCTCAAAATCGCCCGTCGGGGGAAGCCTGTGGGGGCCACGACACACGATTTTGTCAACGTTCTCAAAATTGAACCAAACTTGGCTCACAGGACCAGCGTATTGCTACGAGTCCGATGGCACAAGTTTCGTCTTGATCCGACGTGTGTACACTAAGTTACAGCGAGAAACAGAATGGTCGAATACGGGGCGGTGTCCGCGGATACGCACTGATTCCGGTGTGCACGCACATCCGAATCAGCTTCTGCAAAATCCCGCACGTCCGTATCAACGACGCGCACGTATCTATAAAGATCGCACGCGACCAAGTCGTCCCGTTTGGCGGGGCACACTCAGTTCCGGGGTGAATCGGGGCGTTGGTTTTTCCTATTTTTGGATCGCGGTGTGCGATCACCACAGGACGCGATGCCCCAAGCGGTTTGCACGGGCACCAAGGGGGTCATGCAGTCTACGCGATACAATTTACGGAATCAAAATCAGAGCTACGAGCAAGAAGTTACAAGTACCTGAACTGTGCTCCGCGAAACCGGGTTTCGTATCCTTGTGTCTCAAGCCGTGTCCTGTGTCGTGTCCAGGTTGCCTAGGGTTAGGGTTTACTGTGTCCGGGTCCGAGTCTCGCTGGAGTTGGCGGCATCGAGGAGCTGGGGACAGCTCACCGGACGGAGGCGGTGGCGTTCGCTGGCGGAGGCGGGCTGCCCGGAGGCGAGGTCGGGCTGTTGAGGAGTCAGGCGGCGTCGGGCTCGGTTGGGGGTTCTGGGGAGTTGGTTCGTCAGAGGCGGAGGGAACTGGTGACAGGCGGCGGCGACTGGGGACGGGTGCGCCGGTAGTCGACTGGGCGGAGGGCAGGCTGAGGTCGGGGGCTGCGGCGTCGTTCTAGGTGGAGGAGGGGATTTGGCCGGAGCAAGGCCGGGTTTTATAGAGGTAGAGGAAGATGGAGAGGCGGCGTCCGGTGAGGGGAAGGGAAGAGACGGAGGCGGCCGGCGGACGTTGCAGGAGTGGAGGCGACGCAGGGAGGCGAGCGGGCGGCCGGTAGCCGGCGGCGGAAGGAGAAGAGTCGGGGTCTGGACAATTTGGGGAAGAAGAGGGTTCGGGTCTCGGGCACTGGCGGGTCGGGTCTTACCCGGATCCGACCCGCTAAGGGTTTGGGCCGGTTCGGTCAGACCGGCCGGTCCGGGTCGGTTTAATTTGGTTGGGTTTGGTTTAATGTAAATAAACCCGGTTTAATTAGGGTTCAATTAATTAATTAGTTTTGAGGGCTTTTAAAATCCATCCGGGGTCCAATAAATTCCCGGAAAATTATCCTATGTCTGGTTTTTCATTTTACACCATAAAATATTATTTTCATAATATTTTAATATTATTTAAAAATTATTTAATAATTCAAACACCTGTATTTAATTTCAGAAAATTCCCAGAAAATTCCAGAAAATTGACAAAAATCCAAATTTAAAAAAAATCTTGAAAATCAGGGGGATTACAGTCTATGATACCACTTGTTGAGAACGCGGTGTGACCCGAACCGGAGTTGGCCCATGAGGTGCGATATTGGATTGAGCTCATATGCCTTAAAATAGAATTTCCATGTAAGGCCTGAACCAATCTCAATTATCTATACCTCATGATCCCACCTCCTACCCGATGTGGGACTAAATTACCAACTCCATTGTCACCCATATTTTGAGCGCTCAACCGGAAACGAGATACAATCCAACATAGATAATAAAAAAATACATTTCTCAAAGTAAAATCCTCTAGAAATCCAAAAGAAATGGAAAAAAAATCAGTTCAGGAAACCAAAGAGACAATTAATTAAATTAATATGTAAAAAATGGAAGAAGAAAAAATATCTATTTCTCAAAAATAAATATTCCACAATCAAATCTAGAGATACCCATAAGAGAAAATTTCCTTCAAATTTAAAAAGATCTCAACTTTATTAACTTTTAATAAAAATAATCAAATGCCAATCATTTAGAATTGAAGATGAGACCAATTAATTACCTCTTCGAAGGAGAGCAGGCCGGCGAAAGTCAATGACGTCGAAGAGGTTGGTCTCCCTGTGCGACTGCTTCTCCTTCTTGGTGACAACTAAGAAGATATTAGGGTTAGGGTTAAGAGATTGTTTATTCTTTTTTGTTATTAATTTTCTAAGGAGGCTAAAGCTGCAGAGATATTTACTACGTGGCTTTCCTTCTTTCGAAAATATGGGTGTGTAGCATGTAGCAGTTTCTGAAAATTAGGGAGGCCTAAATCTATGATTTCATATTATTATATAAAGAGTTTAAATTTTTTGGGGCCTCAGGTTTTTGGGCCTGTGCAATCACACGGGTTGAACTTGCCCAAAAACGTGTCTGAAATGAGCGTTCCAGAAGTTCAATATGGTGAACTTGCTGGTTCCTAAGAACCGATCGACAAAATATGGTCAAATCTTACTTTCAACAGTTTTTTTCTGATTTTTCTTGTTGCAACTTGTTGCACATTATTTATAGCTTTCATTTTCAGCAGCAAGTCAGTTTGTAATCTTTCTCAATTTCAAAGTTGTTGTAATCTTTTGTACTACTTTCTGTATTCGGAAATAACAGAAACAATCACATTGGGGACAACGAAGGACTAGTAGCATTTTAATAACCCTCACAATAGTCAGAACCGGCAGTGACATAATTCAGACTGATAAGAACACCATTGAATACGCAGTCCGAAGGAGCCTACATAAAGAATTTCCCTATTAGTGCCTGGCAGCTACTCATTTTGTTGATTGTTTAATTGCTCCAAGAAAAATGAATGCAGGTCATTCTATTCCGTCAAATAAATCAGAAGAACGACAGAACCGCGATCTGGTTGATATCTTCTCTTCATACAGTTTTTATATATATATATATATATATATATATATATATATATATAGTTTTCCTCCCATTGTGGATGTATGATATACTAGTACCTGGAAATGTAGTATTATCTAGTTTTCACCTTGTATTTTGCCTTAAATGCTTACATTGAAGAAGAGAAGCAATAAATTCAAAATCTTAGGGGCATTTTATGCTAGCTTCTCATTCAAAATTTCAATTTATAATGGAAGTTCCAAACTTTCCGAGTCCATTTTTGTTCACCCATCAAAACTTGGATAATTTTTACCATTCCACTCAAGAGTTAACTACTGTACTTAAAAGCTCAACCTGAAACACAATTCCCAGAACTCAACGAGGATAGTTTTGAGACCATTTTTATTCACCCACCAAAACTTGGATAATATTTACCATTCCACTCAATAGTTGTCACATGTCAACATAAAACCATTTTCTCCATAGAAAAATTAAATTAAAATTAAAAGTGGTTTTAGATTGACAAGTGATTACCTCTTGAGTAGAATGGTGAACATCACCCAAGTTTTGGTGGATGAATAATGAATAAAAATGGTCGTAACTATCCCCGCTGTGTTCTGAGAATTGTGTTTCAGGTTGGACTTTTAAGTACAGTATGTAAATTTATGTGATACGGTTTCCTAGATATGGAAATTTTTGTAGGCTCTCTTTAGCCAAATGAGCTTATGGCCAATAGTAAAGTAAACCATTCAGTCTTATTTGGTTCGCGAAATCTGAATCTGGGAAAAAGAAAGTCATTCATTTCTTGTATTTGGATGCCAAAGAAAATGAGCTGAAAAGAAAATTGATTTCCAAGGAAAAAAGAAAAGAAGGAAAATAATTTCTCCACTCAACCCATTGATTCATTTTCCGACTTCCCATTATTTATTTTTCCTTCTAATTTACCGGACCTTTCCATACACCGAAAAAAAAAATAATGAAAATTATATTTTTTTCAAAAAAAAGAAAAGAGTAAAGAATTGATTTCTTTTTCCTGCCTTGCTAATCAGGAAACTACAATTCCTTGTTACAGTTCCTTGTAAAGTTTTGATGTCAGACTGGCAAGCAGCTCTTGTGTGAAGGCTTCAACAGGATTTCTTCTTTGTATTAACTTTTCTTTTTCCTTGTAATGTATATTTATTTTCATATAGTAAATTATATTCAAAGATGAAAAAAAAATGTCTATTTTGTTAAAGCAGATCCAAATTTGGCTGAATTATATGAGCAGGTAGAAATACTACTATAACTCAAAATTTCAGAACAGAAGTACATCAAGTTGTAAAAAACATTGTAACTGTTGGTGTATTATGTGAATACTCTTCAGATATTGTTCGAATAATACAAATCTGAAGGTACATCCATATTTTTTGATGGAATGTTGCGAATATTTAAAGCACATATCCAAGTACAAAGGCAATCTGAATGAGAATGTTTTGCTTACAGTATGAGGGGAAAAAACCTTCAGTAGCTTAAAATTGTTGAATTTTTAACAAATATAGATTTACGTATTTATGCTCCGCAGATGCGTAATGCTATTTCCATTCCTTCTAACCGTGCAGGAAAGCATTCATATGGCTATTGAAACTTTTGGTAAATCAAAACATCAATCTTGCTTCTTTCTCATTATCTCCTGAATATTATGAAGTTGTCGGAACAAGTTTCATATATATGATATGTTTCTAATTGTTTACATCAAAAGGAAACCTTAGAAATGACTGTTCCAGAAAGAAAAAGTGTTTACTTGAGAGGCTACTTCTGAATGCTACTAAAGAGCATAATCCTGAAGAATCTAAACTAGAATGCTTAAAAATGTTTTAAGAGGTTATCAGTGACTTCATGTTTAGTCAATCAACTAATCTCTGCATACTCCAAGCATACATCTCTAGATATCACCACTCCATTCCACACTAGTAAAATACAAGACTTTTAAAATTTACGACCGCTTGACAGCCTACGTAATAATCTGCCAAAATTTTCACAATTCTTAGAACTGCCAAGCTCTTCCTTAGGGCTACCAAACTCCCTGAATTTTTTTTAACAATAGTCAAGAATATCAACAGATGTTCAACAGTTTTTCATTGTCCCAAATGTAACTATTTCAATTTGAAGCTTCTAATCTCCATTGGAGTTCAAAACTACATAAATACTGTCAAATTAAACTATCTACTCCGAAATTATACAAAAAACCATAAGATTCAGGGCCACGGGAAAAAAGAGAGAAGCCAAAAAAAAAAATATTGGACTATAAGTTGTGATGTCCCTCAACATTTTTCAATGAATACTTCGGATACTGAAAATTGGAACAAAATTTGTGCTGCCCCTAACATTTTTGTAGTGCCTATAACAGATCCCAAAATATATCTGAAATCAAACTATAGCAAGAATATTATACCACATTTTGTTATTGTTGCCTGCATGATTTATTATGACATGATATGTTAAAAGCCATGCCCTCTAGGATTGGCAATGACGCCTTGACAACCACAGTTCTAATAAACTAACATTTCGGTATTCTTAACTGGTACATCCATTGATATACTTTGCATATATAAAACAATTTTAGGCAACTTTCTCATGTTTATCAATTGTACCTCCAAACTTCAAATGGAGGTACTCACCAAATCATACAAAGAAGGATTAATGGTTCTAGCTATTTATGCACAGATACTACAAAAGTTATTTTACAATACCTCTCAGAATAGAATAAATAATACTACAATTGTCTAAGAGGCAAGTTTAAAACTTCAACCATCTACATTGCATCCTCTGTTCTTGGGAGCCAGCTAATGTTTTAACTGTAGTGGCCCTCAACAGCATTTCAGGAATGTATCTTCCATGTACCCTGCATCATGTGTGTAGAAAAACAAGGTGTTACGAATTCGAATGAACATATTACACTCCAAGGTTTGAAAGATGTAACGATTAGCAGAAAGAATTTTACGAGAGGTTCATCATCCGAGTCTCCATAACAATGTACGGCAGAGGGATCTGGTTTTACTTCTTCCAATGGCTTTTCTGCCATCTGTTTTGCTTTTACTTTAGTTTCCTCTTCAATTTCTAAATCTGCTGCATCTTTCTCCCCGTGTCCATCTGGAAGAAACAGAGAAGTGAACAGAGTGTTACAGATCAAGAGGTTTAAGAAATAACGTCAAGATGTAATTACAGGAGATGTTTACAACTAAGGACGTGAGCAACAACTTGAAGCATTAGAAAGGAGTTTATTAGACCGGGTTCAAAATAAGCAACAACTTCAACCTTTTTTTTTTTAAGCCTGGGCTCGAACCCAGGACCTCCCATGTAACCCCCCACCAGCCTCAGCAGCTGGACCACCCCTTGGTGGCTGTAACAACTTGAACCTGAATGCTACAAAGTCATAGTGACGTGTCTTTTATGTGCAGTACAGATTAAACAAGCTGATAAAAGTGCCGGAGTCATTGGGTTGCCACCGGCAATCATATTGATGTAGAGATAGTCATGGAATATGGATTCTGATTGTTTCCCTAGTGTTGTTGTGAAGGTGTGTTTTCCAATTGATATCCTGATCCAATTAATAGAGATCCCTCTACCCTTCATTTCTACCAACATTTTGATTCAAGACACTGAACCCATGAAATCAGTAAATATTACAAATGGTTTCAATTTCTTTAAAATCAATGTCTAGTCAACGATTAAAGGTGTTTACTATTCTAATGAGAATCGAGAATAAAAAGGCCAAAATGTTTATCAGGATGACCAACCACTGACAAACTAAACCTGTCAATTTCCTTAATCCTAACCTGAATCAATGTTAGCAACTTCCGAGCCAGAGTGAGGATGCATATCTGATAAATCAGAATTCCCACTTCCCTCACTATCATTCTCATCTGCATTAACACCATTATTTGATGATTTTCTCCTGTTATGGTCAATATACTTTTTGGAAGTAGGACTTCTGACCCTATTAAGACAAAGACCTGTTAGAATGCAGTGCTCATAATGGATGAAAATGCTATAAAGAAAAGAACCCACAGGATTAATCTACTTACTTCTTTGCAAGATTCTTATCATCTCTAGAATTATCATGCTTGTTCTTTTTATTTATCTTCTCAGTTGACCTGTAGCATAAGTGCAAATGAAACAATATGAAGAATTCGAATCTGTGGACAGTTTCATAAGAACCTAACTTGGGATAAAAGCTAAACCGGACTTAAATTGTGGTGTGAGCACAAAAAGAATTACTGGAATATGACAGTTTAAAGTTCTGAAAGATCACTAAGTTGGATACTGATATCATATTTACATGTGTGAAGAAAAGAATAAAACAAAAGATTACAAGTTAAGAAGTTTCAGAATTAGGTGCCATTCATATATGTGAGGACTGAGGGACAGATAATTCCAGCTCATGTTCCTATCCCCCCTTGGTTGTGTACTACGATTGTGTGGATAAATCCAAATCTTTTTGCTAATCTATAAATAATCATACAGATATTCTGAGCATCTTAAGTTGATGTCCAAGCATCAAGGGTTGAGAATGGTGCTCACAGTTCTTTATTTGTGGATGAATGGTGATATTTTGGTCTCTGTACAAAATGAGCACAATAGAAGGTATCAGATGGTTACATCAAAATAAATTAACCAGAAGTAACATCAAATAAAAAGTACAGAGTACAGAATTGCAAATACCAGACCTTTTTGGGCATGTAGTTGTTCGTAATAAGTTCCCATTTCTCCTTATCCAAGCGGAGAATTTCCATCTCACCATCATCATACAATATCTATGAGACAGACGAACTTCAGTTTGTAGGATAAACATTATATATTTCAGCAGAATCATAAAACAAGGATAATCTAGAAGATAGTAACATCCACATACAAATGGCAATAGAAACGTTTAATAGGAGAACTTTGGAAAACAGCAACAGTGACATGAGGCTCCTCCCAATGACAGATATAGGGATCATCGATAGAGGTTACTGGGTTTTTCAGACTCCAGAACCATAAATTTGTAGACAAGGATGAATAGGATATCATTTTCTACTTTTGTTACAACCACCCTGCCATATCGTTTGCACGGTCACACAAACACTATTGAGGTTGTGAATTCTAACAATAGCAGAGTAGGTACTAGATCGCAAAAAGAACTGTAAAATATTTTGGAGTAATTGTTATATTTTTTATTGATAATCTCTTGACTATTTATAGCCTTACAACCCTTCATCTAACATTAATACCCCATTAAAAACTCCTATAGAATATTCTAATATCCCAACAAATATACCAAGAATATTGTAATCTACCAACAAATATACCAAGAATATTCTAATATACCAACACTCCTCCTCAAGATGGACGAAAGATATTAACTAAGTCCATCTTGTCACATCCTCTAATCATATCTGCAGAGCTAAGTCCCTTGGTCATATTGTCCGCTACATGCTCCTTGGTTGGAACATGACCTAACTCCAGTAGTCCCCGGTCCAACTTATCCTTGATGAAGAACATATCGATCTCGATGTGTTTGGTCCTGTGATGCTGCACTGGCGATACTGATGGCTGACCGGTTGTCACACCACAGCTTCATCTTGGCCCCTTGATCTAGCTTCAGCTCCACCAGCATACTCTTCAGCCATAGCAGCTCTGCAACTCCCAAGGCCATAGCTCTGTACTCCGCTTCAGCTGTCGATATGGCCACCACCGACTTATTCTTACTCCTCCAAGAGACCAAGTTGCCTCCTACAAATATGCAATAGCCTGAGGTAGACCTCCTGTCATCAATTCAGCTAGTCCAGTCAGAGTCACAGTAGCCCTCGATGCTCAAATGATCATTCTTCCTGAATATCAACCCCTTTCCGAATGCACCCTTCAAGTATCTCAGAATCTATTACACTGCGTCCATATGACCCTTCCTTAGGTCATGCATGTAGCGGCTCACCACACTCACTGCAAAGCAGATATCAGGACGTGGCTCAAATAGATCAACTTGCTCACCAGTCTCTAGTATCTGTCTCGGTCAACTGGTTCTCCAGTCTTAGCACACAACTTGAACCCCTGGTTGATCGGCGTCGCTGCAGTCTGCATCCCAACATCCATGTCTCTGTGAGAAGGTCCAGCGCATACTTCCTCTGAGAAAATAATCCCCTCTGCTTCTCGAGCAATCTCAATCCCAAGGAAGTACCGAAGAAGGCCAAGGTCCTTCACCTCGAACTTCTTGCCAGGCTTCCCCTTGAGTCGGACAATCTCCTGCTCATCATCTCCTTTGATAATCATATCGTCCATATACACCGCAAGCATGGTGATGTGGCATCCACTCCGACGGAAGAACACAGTATGATCAACATTGATCTACTGATATCTCATCCCTATCATCGCCCTCCTGAATCTGTCAAATTACGCTCGAGACTTGCTTCAGTCCATAAAGGAACTTCTTCAACCTGCAGACCTTGTCCACTGTCTTATCGGTGCAGAATCCTGGTGGTATTTCCATGTACACTTCCTCCACTAGATCCCCATGAAGAAACGCATTCTTCACATCCAGTTGGTGTAGCTTCCATCCACCATTCGCTGCCAAAGAAATCAGGATCCTAACGGTGCTCATCTTCGTCATTGGTGCAAAGGTCTCATCATAGTCAATGTCGTACGTCTGACTGTATCATTTTGCCACCAGTCGAGCCTTGTCTCGCTCTACTTTTCCATCTGGGTTCTGCTTCACAGTAAAGACCCACTTACATCCGATTACCCTCTTCCCCTCTGGCAGTTTTACCAGTTCCCAAGTGTGATTTTTCTCAAGAGCGCCTAACTCATCGTACATCGCCGCTTTCCACTTTGGATCGTTCTTGGCAACCTGCCAATTGTTAAGTACAGTAATACTATCCAAAGATGCAATAAATGCTCCATGAGAAAAGATATTATATGAAACAAACTGAGCAAGGTCTCAACCATATCTATCAGGAGGATTTTTCGCATTGCTACAAGTGGCCCTCCGTACTGATAATGGTGTAGGAGTAGGAAGAATGATATCACCTGAAGGGGAATCTGGTGGTAGTGGTGTCTCAGGAGTTGAGACGGACGCAGGCAAAGGACTTGGCGCTGGCACTATAGGTATTGTCCTGCAGTTTGATTCCCTTTCCTGCTGTAGGTAACTCCCCCTGAGTCGTGGGCCTAACACCTCTCACCGCCTCCTCATATTCCTCTTCACTCTCCTACTCCTACTCCTCCTCAAACGTTCCTCCATGCCATACTCCTAAATCGGTCACTACACTCTCACCAATCACCCTCTCGTCTCATACTCTCAGTATCATTTGAGTTGCTCATGGATGAGGTTCCCTCCTGACGGTAGCATAGCTCAAAACTCCCTAAAGTGAACATCCATGCTCACAAACTTCTTCCCTACTGGGCTCCAGCACACGTACCCCTTCTGAGTCGCTGAATAGCCCACGAAAACAGACTTGACTGCTCTGGGGTCAAGTTTCCCAACAGACGGTCTGTTGTACTTCACAAAACATACGCAGCCAAACACCTTAAGTGGGAGTATCCCACTATTATTTTCTTGTAATATCTCACATAAAGACTTCCATCCAAATACCTTTGAGGGCATCATGTTGATCAATCGAGTTGTTGTCAATACTGCATGCCCCCACAGACTCTGTGGGACATTCATGACGATCATCATACTCCTTGCCACCTACAAAAGGTGTATGTTCTTCCTTTCTGCCACTTCATTCTGTGCTGATGTATATGCACAGGTGGTCTGATGTTGTATCCCTTGGGCTTATTCCTCAAGTGTTTTGTTGGTATACTCTGTTCAATTGTCAGACCTTACTACCTTCACCACTGCTCTGTACTGAGTCTGCACATGTTTATGAAAGTTCCGAAAACAGGCAAAGACCTCTTATTCTTCATCAAATACAGCCAGGTGACACGAGATGAGCAATCAATAAAAGAAACGAAATACTTGTAACCATTCATAGTAGTTGTGGCGCACGGTCCCCAGATATCAGAATGTATAATATCAAAAACAGAAGAGCTCCTATGGCCCGCACCAACATATGAGCTCATAGTAAGTTTGCCTAAATCACATGCATCACATACTAGTTTCTCCTTATTTGCCTTCTCACAAATAGATGGATACAACCTACTCAAAATACCAAAAGAGGAGTACTCCAACCGCCTGTGATGGAGTATCAGTGTATCCTCGACAGTCATCTTTATTCCTCTCATTCCTGCCCTTTCTGCCACTGACACCAATGCCGAATCCAGTCCTTCCCAATCAAGGTACCACAGTCCATCATGCTAGGTGCCAATCCCTAGTCTTCGTCCCGTCTCCTCCTGGAAGATCAACTTAGGAATATCAAAAGAGAATGCATTTTAGTTGGAGGATTTTACAACTAATGGACAAAAGACTGACTGAAAAATGAACATGTAAAACATTGGATAATCTTACTGAACATATACAATCGACAGTACCCTTACCGACCACTGGCTGAAAAGTACCAACGGCTGTTTGAATGATGTCTGCAGATGCTAGGTGAGTGTAGGAAGAGAACTCATTAGCATTCCCTGTCACGTGTCGAGACGCACCTGAATCGACAATCCAGTCCGACGATCTAAGGGAAGACAGATGCAAGGGCGAGTGAGTCATCAGTACCTTCCTATGGATGGGCATACATGGCAGTGTTGCCTCTGGCGAAGACTGAGGTGGACGCTCTCAGCTTTCTCCTGAGTACTTCCAGCATGTGCAGTAGTGCCTGATCCTCCTCCGTATAGGCATCATTAGCTCCCTCCTCGACCACCCCGTCGACCCCCAAGACCACGACAACGTCCTCCAAACTGTCCACGTCCGCCACCTGAATCTCCCTCCTTGGGTGGTTTGGTGCAAGCATACCTCAGATGGTCCACATCACCGCAGTCGTAACACTGCCTAGGGCCTCCCTTAGGTCATGTGTCCCATGAATTGGCAACCGTCAGTGCTGTCTTCACTTCAGGAGGACCACAGGTCCCTGCCTGTAGCTTGATACGAGTCATGGATCATGGCCGAGATAGCCTCAAGTGTAGGAATCTTCAGTTGGGCTAGAAGTAGTGTTGTCCTCTGAGCAAACACTGCGGCCAGCCCCTTAAGAAATTTCATCGTCGTCTCCTGCAGACATACCTCTTCTTACACTTCGGGTCCTCGCAGATCGTCCGATCTGAGAAGTGATCATAATCCAACCACAGACGCTCAAACTCCGTGGCATACTCCTGTACCGTCTTCTCTCCCTGTAAGGTGTCGTCGATCTCCCCCTGATCTGAAAAACCCTCAAGTTATTCCCCACACCATCGTAGGTTCTCATCAACTTCTCCTACGTCTTTCACCATCTCAAGGCCATCCACTGTGGCGACGATCGAATGGACTAAAGAATTGAGGAGCCAAATGTATACCACCATATGAGTAGACTTCCACTCGGCGTGTCCTGCAGAGCCCTCATCCGGCTGTCTTCTCTCCTGACAAAAAACCCTCCAGGTTCTTCCCTGCATGGGGTCTCCTCACCCGTCGTAACCAACTCAGGTTGGTGACCGGTCCATCAAGCTTCAGATCGATGGATGGAAGTTCCAACTTCGCCAATGTTCGTGTCGTGCTCTCACTAGCCGACAGTTTCATCAGCTTCATCAACGTTGCGACCTCCGTAGAGTCCAACTTCTTGGTGATCTCCTCCATCGATCTTCTCTGATCACCTCACACCCGTCTCACGATTCACCTTCGCCCTCTTCGTCCTCTCCTAGACCCGATTATGTCTCCCCCATCAGATCTAAGCCTTCGATGTCAACGCCCACGGAAGACGCCAGAAACCGCGACAGAAGGCTCCGCGGGAGTCGCGGCTTTGTAGTGGTGGTGGCGGACGAGCGGTGACGGTGGTGGCGGGCGAGCGGTGCGGCAGCGGTGGTGGCGGGTGCGCAGCAGTGGCGGTGGTGGCGGCTAGGGTTTGGGAGGTAGTGACTAGAGTTTGGGCTCTGATACCATGTAAAATATTTTGGAGTAATAGTTATATTTTTTATTGATAATCTCTTGGCTATTTATAGCCTTACAACCCTTCATCTTACATTAATACCCCATTAAAAATTCATGTAGAATATTCTAATATCCCAACAAATATACCAAGAATATTCTAATATACCAATAAGAACTATCGTATATTTTCTTTGAATTATATAATACAAAAGTTTTTTAGAAGAGAGAAAATTCATTAATTGCCAATATATCTCCAACTCTGGTGCATCCGAGTAGTAGGATAGCTTATAAGCATGGTTATGCTAATCTGAATGCCAGAATGCCACTGGCCGTACCAAGAACCATTTGTCATGGCTCACTACCATCTAAAGGGTAGGCTATAAACAGTGTTCTAAAAATCGGGCTATGCGGCACCTAGGCGCTAGGCGGCCGCACGTCGCACCTAAAACCCACAATTTGGCCCTCCTAGGCGCCTGTTCGAACCTAGGCGGACATGTTCGGCGCCTAGATGGGCCTATTCGGCCATGTTCGGTCAAGGTAGGAAAATAAAAAAAATTCAAAATTTTAAATTTTGAAATTTGAAATTTCAGATTTGAAATTGCAAAAAATATTCAAAAAAAAGTTCAAATTTCAAAATTTAAAAAAAAATTAAAACTGAAAATTCAAATTTTCAAAAAAAAAAAAAAAAATTGTGCGGCCGCCTAAGCGGCCCTTTGGCGCACCGAATCCGCCTAGCTCAATTTATAACATTGGCTTAAAAAAAAATGCAAAATTAAAAAAAAAACTTAAAATTCAAATTTTCAAAAAAAATAAAAATAAAAATCTGTGCGGCCGCCTAGGCGGCTCTTTGGCGCACCGAATCCGCCTAGCACAATTTATAATATTGGCTATAAATGAATAAAACCACTCGAGTAAAGATTTTAGCCACTTGAGGTACTTCCCAATGATAATTATAGAATAAGAAAAAATAAGGATGAGATATCTAAAAACAAGTTAAAAAAAAAAAAAATCAAAGGTAACATGATGACCTTGGATCTATGGGGGAACACGTTCAGTGTTCAAATTAATTTCACATGGTTTTTTATAGGGCAGATGCAGCAGGAATGAATTTGTCGAGATGCAATTACAGTCTAGCCAGAGAGGAATGAATATAAGAAAAACAAGAACAACCCAGAAAAGAAAGGGAATGGAAGAACCAACTCACCTTGTGTTTCTTCTTTTGTGGATCATAAGATTGTACAATACCCTCATAGAACCTATATTAGTAGTAGAAAATTCATAGTATGAGAAAATCAACTCAATTTCCGAAAGCTTGGAGATGTTGAAGCTACTGTTTGTTTCAGAACACAATGACCGTTTACATCAAACAGTATTAAACAATTGTAGTAACAATATTATCCAAAATGCATACATAACTACAGCAATTTTATCAGGAATGGATACAGAATCATAAATTCTATGGGAGCTAGTATGCTACTATATCTAGTTCAATCACTGCAGTTACTGCAAATTGCAATGTGACAGTATAGATATAGTAATAAGCCTGCACGCCAAAAGAAACCAACATGTCAAAAGACTACTTACGCTTGATCGAGTGGCCACCAAACTTTTATTCTGGATCCAACCAACTCTTCATCACCCAAACACTACAGGAATAAAAAAGACAGTTCATCAGACTAGTGTCTTTTCTCTAGTAGAAAAAAACAGAGTGAAGAAAAGTATCAAACTTCCGAGTTAAGCTGTTAACAAATTTTTGTTGTTATACAGTTGTACTAACCCTAAGGAATGAAGAAAATAAGAAGAGAATTATGAAAGTAGTAGTTATCAAACACAATAATCATGTGTTTTGTTTGTCCCTCATGTTTTATTCCTTCCTCGAATAAAATAAGTTAGCAAGCACGAAATACACGACTTCTGATTAGAGCACAATCTGATTTAAGCACATGATGAAGTGGCAAAGTTCAGTGTAATTTAAGCTGTATTTATACTATATTCATAGAACTAGCAAACTAAGTAGTAAACTAGATACGTGTGCGTAGCTCATCTCTCCCCTTTCTCGAAGGAAATGAGCTTACAAAAATATTCTAAAGCTAATAATAGGAAAACAATGATTACTCAATGTTTCACATAGGTATTCCCAGAACAGTAATTTTCACAAAAACAATATGATTAATGTGCTAGGGAAATTTAGAAAACCAGTACGAGGGATTATACTTGTAACAAGAAAATGGAAAGGTCCACAAAATGCATAAAACAGAAGGTGCTGATCTTGACATAACAGCTAAGATATGATGTACAGTTTCGCAATCCAAGTTAGTCGACCAAAATAATGGAAGTTTATAGATACAATGGTTAATAGGTAAACTTGAGTGAGCCAGTAATAGAGAAATATCCTTACACGTAGGAGTGCTAGTTGTGCATTTTAATGTGGCGCAAATATGAAACTTACACATCTCATGCATCCATTTTGCATTTGCGATTGGGACTATTTCACTACTTCCAATATTCCCAACAACTAAATCCAAGGTGTAGGCCAATAGATGAATAGCAGTCGCATTCAGTCACACGAGAGTCAATTGGAATTGCCCAGGCAGAAGAGGCAAGATCCAGTCTCAGTAAGGCATAAACGCACCCAATCATGAGATAACATTGTTATGACCTAAAGACCTTTTACAAACTATTAGCCAAGTTTGACAGAAACATGAAATTCTAAAAGTAGGGGATATTAAGGAGGAAAATGAGGAAATTTATGAGGAAAATTAGCTATATCAATTCTTCATACAGCAAATAAAGAAACATGTGCAGATTACCTCTTCTAAGCCAGAACTGATTCTTACTTTACGCTTCTTGTTAGAACCTGATGAACTTTTGGAGCTATCGATCCTTTTAGCAACACCAACCTGATTGGATAATGTCTGTGAAACATTCAAAATCACAAGAAACTCAGTGTTGGAGTATGTATGTGACTTTTCAGTGAATAGAGGAAAGTCTATACCTTTGGGCTATTACTGATAGCTCCAACTTTTGATCCATCAGATTCCTTTTTATCACTCCAAGACGTCATGCTTTTGATTATTGACAAGCAGGAAACAAACAAATTGGAAGATTCATTGTTCTCCTTAAACTCTCTTCCATGTGCCTTATCTTTTGTCTTTCTAGAATGCGATATGTCCCAGCTCTGCTGCTGCCCTTGGGCACTGTTTGAGTGAGATCTTTGCACAGAAGCAGACCTTTTCCGTTTTGGGGTTGGGACAGATAACATGTTAGTGGAATTCATCCCTATTATTGATTGAGATGATGAATGTTCACCTACAAAGTGACCATCATCACTAGTTAAGATACCAATTCTCATGCTCTGATCTCTTTCGATATTGTCCAAGTTTATTTCCCTCACAACTCCCAAAATATCAACTTCATTCTCCAAAACTTTCATTTCAGAAGATATGTTGCACTTTTTTAATGTTTTCTTTTTCTTCAATCCCTGCACCTTCAGCCTTTCCATCATTTTTCCAAGAGGTACTTCATCATCATCCCCATCTTTCTCTTCTATCACAATCTCATCCTTGGCTTCACCTGAGACAATCTGAATTCCCACAGAACCATGACATAGGGAATAGAACATGTATTCAAAGTGGAAACATTCCACAAATATTTAAAACATACCAGATCTTTGTCTTCAAACCCAAGTGCTCCAAAATGGGCCACAATACTCTCACCACCCAACCAAGTCTGTTTGCCGTTTTCCTACAAGAAATGAAAAGTAGGATTTAAACATTAGCTGCCATCTGAGAGCAACCACTGGAATATACAAGATTTTAAAAAAGGACCAAGGATGGGGGGGAAAAATCAGCCACAGTATGGATTATCAGCCCCATTGGTTGTCTTTGAGAGCAAGGTCTGAAAGGCCTATAAATTTGGTACCAGCCCAAAAACATGCACTGTCAGCAAATGATCAATGTCATAAGTTTCAGATCACTTTTGGACCAAAATTAGCTCGAATAATAAAAAAATTGATCCTTGTCTTGCTCGTATAAATAAAAAACTGGTCCTTGTATTTTATTATTCTCTATTTAGTTAAGATAGGTTAATATAAAATATGCTACACAAATATTTCAACGGAGGTGTCATACCCACATCAGTTTGTTACGGTTACTAAAGCACTACGACACTCCATGGATACATGATGACTGCATTTATGTATCCTTGGAGTTTAAAACACTACAAACTGGATCCAAGGCATATCAATGACTTCAAGGAAAATCAAAATATAATAGAAATAATGATTAAGTATGAAGTGTTAGTTTTCTTCATTTTAACAAACAAATTTTCTTTTCCCTGCCTTGTCGCAAATTTACTCCTAACGTCCACGATATTCATGCCTAAAATCATAATAAGCGTCGTACCCCCTAGATGAAAATCCTGGTTACGCAACTGTACGCGCACACTCACACACTAAGCATATGTAGGACGAGGTTCCATAGTGTATGATGTTTGTAGATGATATTGCGCTAGTTGATGAATGATGAAGGTAGAGAAGGGTTTGCTTCTAAATAAAATTGCCGAAAGAAACGATGGAATACGAGTTTAAAAGTAGTAGGATGAAAATAAAACATATGAAATGTAACTTAACCAAAACTAAAAAAAAGAAAAGGGTGTCCAGGTATATGAATGTAACTTCAACCTAGGAGTGATACTTTTCAGTATTTAGTGTGTGTCATCCATAATGATGAAGAAATTGAGAAAATGGAGAGATTGACAAGGATGTTAATACAATTAAAACATGATGGCTAAAATGGAGGAATGCTTTGAAGTGTTTTGTGACAACAGGATACTCATTGAAAGGAGAATTCTATAAGACAAGCTAATAGACCAGCAATACTTTGTGGATCAAGGTTTTGGGCAACTAATAGACATGTCCAAAAAATGAGCATATATAAAATAAGGCTAAGAAATTAGTCTAAAACAAGCTATCAGTATATTTGTAAAAAAAATTGGATAAGAAATTAGTATGTTTGTAAAAACAAAACGTTGAAACAAGGGATTCGTGGAAATTTTGAGGCAATTGAGGATAACATGAGAGAAAAAAAAACAAATTCAAATGGTTAGGGAATGCACAACATAGACCAATAGATGCACCGTTTAGAAGTAATAAGATACAAATAAAGCAATTATCATATCACATATCCGCATCACACTAACTTAATGTTAGGCAGTACCAAAATATTGACGAAATGACTGATTGAACTGCAATAAAGAAAACATAAAGGTTAGAATAACTATAGGAATCATAAACCACATTATAGTGTCATTTCTAGCTTTAAACTATTTTACTTATTATAATTTCCAATGATGATAACACACATTTACAACTCTCTTGACTCTTGAGGATGTGCATAATGACATTAGATGTGTTTTAAGGAATATACTCACCGCAGATCTGTCACCTTCATTATTCTCAACAGACTTGTACAGAGATGGTGGAAGGGCTAGTAGAGAAGTTCCTGAGATATCAATCTGATCTGAAACCAATCTCTTCAGGATACAAAGGCCAAGCTCACATATAGCCTGTGATGTCTGTATCACAAATAAGAAATATATAATTAAGTTAGCATGTCAATAAGACAAATATAGATGAACATGCAAACAACAAAAATGATTGTAGAATGTAGTTGTATCAATCACCTACCTTTGACTTTTCCCTGTCAACCACATCTTCTGAGCACTTAATACTGTGGAAGATGGATGCTACAGAAATAAATCCCTCCTTTTTCTTGTCAGGTCCACCTCCATATTGGCCAATGTCATCTCCATGCAATAACATAGAGAGAAATAAATGCAGCCGGCTGAAAAGTTTAGAACAATAAGCATAAATGATATCTATAGATAATCTTACAGAACTAGAAGCATGAGCATCACAGCAAGATGAAATCATGCACCCATGTTCCATTTCTCAGTCACAAGAACAAACAATACATATATAGGCAAGCTTAGTAAACTCGCTGTTTAAATCAGATAAATATAGTAAAAACTTTTCGACTTTCATATGTTGTACACGAACCCAACCCAAAATTTATTCAGGTTTTATTTTATTTTTACATCAAAACCCGAATTTTATTTTTAGTTGCAATTAAGCCATGAAGAAACTCATAAAATAGTTATACGTACGAGAACTCAAGAGGATGTACCCATCATAATGTCTAAAGCGCATGTACAAACTAGGAACAGTGACAGAAATGGGAAATTCTGTCCTAAGTAGACCTAATTGTGAGGTGTAAAGTATATATATATATATATATATATATATATATATATATATATATATATATATGTGTTCACATATAAACAGCACACATTCTACAATGGGAGATGCAAAAACAATAAAGCCATAACCGGGAGATGTAACAAGTTAAACATAAGAATGAAACAAATATATTCCTATCGAGTAAACAAGGTCCACTTGTAGTGCAAGACTAAGGAATTCAGGACCACACACCAATAAATTGGCAAAAAAGCTTCAAAATCTTGGCAGTCAGGAATTTTAGGACATGAAGGGTGGTGCGCTAGGGCATGGACCAGATACACAAGTATATATTCTGGAGAAGTTGTCGAGCTCCCATCAGTTTGCAAAGAGAGCTGTCGCATTTTGACTTGCTGACAGATTTGAATTACTTCAAGTATATTACCTTTTCCCTGGAAGAAGGAAATAAAATGTCGTGTCATTTTAAATTGAGCAAACATGTGAAGAGCACATAACTAAACAATGGACAAGGATAATTCCACTAGAATGCTACATAAACATCAACCTCGTTATATTCGGGTGAATGATGTTGGTTTATGTTCAATAAGAAGGCGCAGGCATACTTTGCATCCAAGAGTTGTTCCTTGATGTACTGATGTACTTTGCTGAGGAATATTTTCCTAAACTGAGAATAGGCATCCTACAAATTATGAAAATAACAGTAAACACAGTTCAACAAGACCAAAATACAAAATAAAATATGATCATTTGTTTGACAATCAGAGCATGCCAATTCTCGAGATGTTAAGAGTGACTTTACCTCTGAAACTCTCAAGGTCATGTAGAAGACATCAAGAGGTATCTCATGATCCCATTGCCTTGACAACCGAAGAACAGCTTTTGCCGCAGCTAGCCTCATATGAGCCTTATCAACTACACTAAAAAGCTCAACCCAGAATTAGACCACAAATTGACACCAAATTGGTGACCTGTAGTGGCAAGAAAGTAACACTAACTTTTTTTCCCAATACCTTGATTCTGTATCCTTTGAAATGTCCCCAAAGGAAAGAATATTCTTCAGGATACCCACAACCTTTCCAATTCCTGGTCGTAAATGAGCATCTTTCACCGGTAAATAACTCTTCACCAAAGTTTTAATGCCAAATATCTGCAGCATACAAAAAATACATAATCTCAGAAAATAACTGCATCAGAGGGTGTTAGGGGAAAAAATGACAGAATTGAGACTTTAAAACAAGATGTGCAGTACTTGAATTATAGGGAATCGAGAAGCAAATTACTTTAATAATGCTAACTTCCTTACTTACCTTTAACGAACAAAGTTCGCTCCTCTCATTCCACTCAATAGGATGTGTCGGAGTTCCACCTGTCTTCTGACACAATCTCGAGATAATTAATTTGTCTTTATATACAAATTTCAGGATGCACAAAATCTGTAGTATAAGGAAAAGGGGCTATACATTACTGCATTCCAGAACATTCTGCTTTATGAACCCAACAATTTCATCCTCTCTTGTTTCAAAGATTGGCATCGCAGATTGGGCTATGCATCCTAGTGATTGCAATATGGCTGGCAAATGTGTTCTCTCTTCCAACATATCCACAAGCCTCTGCAAGTCAGGTCATAAATGTCGCTCCATGAAATTAATGCCATTTCATTATTAGTAGCATCAGCATAGGAAGTCTTATCAAGGTAAGTTATCAACATTATACATTTAAAGGTAAGTTGTCGTATATTATAAATACATCATCGTCAGCCCAATTAAAGTCTTCTCCCACTAGAACGGGGTTGGCTACGAAGCATAAGAAAGCTCCACGAAAGAACTGAGTTTTTCTGATCAGTTGTCGACATGACATCAACCCCTATGTTGGTGCCAACTGTTAGAGATTGTAGAGTGTACCAGTACATTAGTAGGGGTATTTCAGTAATTTGACTGAAGTAGGTGGTCACCCCAATCTCCGCCTATAAATAGGAATCTGTCTCTTAGTAATTGTAACTCTCGGAATAAATAAAATAACTTATCTGTAGCCGTGGATGTAGGTAAAGTGGTAAACATCTCCGAAGCACGGTAAATCTTGTGTTCTTGTGTGTTTAATTCCTAACCAAGGTTCAAAGTATCGGTATCGATATTGGACATCTTGTATGAGTATCGGTATCGGTAGTTTGAGTATCGGATTTTTTGTATCAGCAGCATCGGCAATATTAAATAATTACTAATGAATTAGTACACTTATAAAAACGTTATATATAATAATATTCCACTTAACAAAAAAAATTTTACATACAATATTAAAAAATGCTACATATAATAATATTGCACTAATAAAAAAATGATACATACAATAATAAAAAATGTTACATACAATAATAACAAATGTATACGTAGAAATAGTGTATATATATATATATAGGAATGTACATATTAGAACGTTACATACGATAATAAAAAATGTATATATGCTGGAATCACTCGATACGTATTGGTAGATACGATAAACCTTGGTGTCAACTCCTCCTCTAATAAATAGTGTATATATATACGAATTTGCAAATTAGAAAAAACGTTACATACAATAATAAAAAGGCTAAATTGCAACATGACACCCTCAACTATCCAACTTTGACAACTTGATACCCTAAACTTTAAAAATAGGTAACTTGATACCCTAAAAAAATTTACCAAAAATGCCCCCCCCCCTTCTTCCCTAGCACCTACCATCCCTCCTCGATTACCCCGTCCACCCCCCCACCCCGCCTACCTCGCCCATGGCCGTAAGCAGCACGCGCCCCATATGCCTCGGCAGCGGCCGCGTGCAGCCCGCACCCCGTGCGCCTCTGCCATAGGTACGGGCAGCCTGCGCCCCTCGCCGGCGGTCGTTTGCTGCCAGCACGCCTCTCCCTTGACTGCGCGTAGCCAGCACCAGCGCGTCTCGCCAGCGGCCGCGTGCAGCCCGCGCCTCGCTAGTGGCCGTGCACCGACCGCGCCTTGCCTTCACGCACCTCGTTGTTGTTGTCGCCTCCTGCGCCAGCACTGCGCCGCCGCTGCTGCCGTTGTTGGCGTTGTTGTCGCTGCATGCCGCCGCGTGCCGCCGAAGAGAGGAGGGGGAGAGGGAGGGGGTCATCGCCGCCGAAGGGGGTTCATGGCCGCCCAGAGAATGAGAGGGGATGGGTAGTTTAGGGTTTTAAAAATTTTGGGTACGAAGTTGAAAATTTTTAATAGTTGATATTAAGTTGTTGAGAAAAAAAAATTTAGGGTATTAAGTTGAACAACTTGGATAGTTGAGGGTATCAAGTTGAAATTCAGCCTAATAAAAAAATGTATATGTAGAAAAATCGTTACATACAAATATAAAAAACGTTACAAACAAGTTATAATAAAAAAAGCTTTAGTATATATAATGGATAATAAATAGTGTGTATATATAGGAAAGTTATAATAAAAAATATTACATACAATTTATAATAAATAGTGTGTGTGTATATATATAAAGTTAGATACAAGAATAAATATGTCCAAAATGGCAAAATCTGTTGATACTGTTAAATAGTATGTATATGTCAAAAATAACACTGATAATGAAATGTCAATGTGGCTAGATGGAATGAGTTAGATTGGTCCAGAGTTCAGTGGGTTGGAGGTTCGAACGGTCTGTGTGGTGTTCAAATTTTTTTAAGGGCAGGCCTGCCGGCCCAATACCCTCCCAAACCTAACCCTAACTATTTATGAATTCCAGAAAGAGAAACGAAACGCATCCGCTTTTTCTTTCCAGAACCTCCCATTGTTCTCCAGAACGATGAAATCATGGCTGATTCTCCTCTCCTCCATTTCTCTCTACCCTCCCCACCTCCCCGTCTCCAGTTCCTTTTCCTCACCTAGCAACGGCAGAGAAGGGGCGGGCACGGCGGCGGTAAGGAGAGGGGTTTCATCGGAAAAGATCACATGCAGAGATAATTTCTACATAATTTTTTATCATATTTATAGGCCTTTTAATCTTGTAATTTTGTTTTTTGAATTTATCCAAATCTTAGATTTTGGTCCGATTTTGGTCTGTATCAGTTTGTATCGGAATACTTATCAGCCGATATGGACCAATACAATAAAAATGTACCAAGTATCGACTTATACCAATGTTTTGTTTATCAGATCAGATACCTTAAAATCCGATCTGATACGACCGATACGTATTGGTATCGGACGATACTTTGATCCTAAGAGTCTAGGCGAAAAGGTAAAATACATTTGCTATGTAGAATTTCAATCATCTACAGGACACATTAAGCCAGGAGTGAAAAGGAATGACATTATATCGTATGTAATGGTTGCAATTCTAAATACATATTTTTGTATTTTGGTAAGTCGTATTGTTTGTATCATAGTGCGTGTTACGAAGTTTCTTGTCCATTTCTCAATACGAAATAGCGCACACATTCTGGTATTAATTATTATTATTATTATTTTAAAATTCTCTATTATATATTTTACTATCATTAGAGTTGATTAAATATATCCCTTAAATTAATACTAATGCAACCATAGTAAATTACTAAATTACCCTTAATGGTAAATTACTAAATTGCCCTCCACCTACCATGCCACCTCACCTAATGAGGTGTCTCCTTCATAATCCTTCCCCTTCCATCTCATGACACATGCTACTAATGTGACATAATGTCATGAATGTTTTCCATGCATAAAAAACCCACAAATATTCTCTCGTTCTCTCTTTTCATTTTCATTTATTGATTCATTTCCCTACCAAGAAGAACAGCCATAAGAGAGAAGATCTGGAAAAGAAAAAGAAGAAGACTAAGAAGAGCTCACATTCACAATTCTATGCAAGTGCTACATGACACTTCCAATATGTTATTTATCATTTTATTCATGCATGTGATATTTTGCTCTATCCTGATTTCCGTACACTTAATGATGTTAAATTAGAAAAGTAATTTCATATTAAAAAAATAGACGTCGAGACATTTCCAATGATATATGATGTCTTGTATCGATAATCGGAAGTGCCTGAATCATCGAGTTTAAAATCATGACATTGAACAGTTTTCTGAATATGTCCATTTTGTGCAGTTTTATTTCGAGTCAGTATTAATGTAGCAAATAGTATACTTTGGGTAATCTGGCATTGTTTTTATGTAGAACATTCAATATTGTTTCCAAAAACATATGATATCATGGTTTTTGTGTATACAAAACTAGGAGTTACAGCCTATTAGACATAAAAGTCATTCTGAAATTACGTACAGTTTTTCTGAACATGTGTTGTCAAACGCAGTTCTGTTCAGAGTCGTTTTTTGTGTGGTTAACAATATAGTTTAGGTAATATGAGTTTATATTCATTTAGAGCATTCGAAAATGTATCCTAAACTATATAATATTACTGAATTCTTATCTCGGAGCTATGAGTTATGCTCGGTTAAACCATTCTTCTAAAAATTGGCCTAGGAGTCCGCCTAGGCACCTGGTACCTGCCCGATGCCTGTCTAGTGCCCTACCCACCCACCCCATCCCCTCCCCGACGCCCGACTTTAAATATCCCCTCCCCGACGCCCGACTTTAAATATTTTGAGGTTTTAAGGACAATTGGCACAATTTTCAACAGGATTTTGGTTTTTTTTTTAAACCGCCTAGAACTAGGCAGGCTAGGCATGCTAGGTGCCCGTCCGACTAGAGACTAGCGCCTTTTACAACCTTTGGTTGAAAACAGGTGCCATATGATGAATTACATTTTGTTCTAGAATTGGCACACCATGTCGTGTAGGTCGAAACGTAAACCCGATTGACATAAAAAAATTGTCTATTCTTAACTCATATATGAAGGATGTCCAATAGGTAGAATTTCATAATAATATTCATAATTTAAGTTATTCATTTCTAAAGTCAGAGCATGAAATTTGTTGTGTAGTCCAAATTGTGAGACAGTTAAAGTGTACAAGCCGAGTTACAACACCGAATGATCCAGAAAAAATTGACCCAATATTAATATCAGTCGTAAATTCAGTTATACTCTTGAGAATTCACTTGACCAGTATCAACAAGTTAACATTGATAATATTGTCATTACATGGAGGCTCACTTCGGAGGTACGATGGACTATCATGCCATCATAGATAATTGAAGTTATTAATTTCCAAAGTCAGAGCATAAAATGTTGTGTAGTCCAAATTGTGAGACATTTTAAAGTATACAAGTCGAGTTACAACTCCGAATGATCTGAAACTTATTGGAACCTTTTGTTAAACTGACATAATATAATATCATGCTTAAATTCAGTTGTACTCTTGAGAATTTACTTGACCAGTATAAGGATATCAACAAGTTAACATTGATAATATTGTCATTACATGGAGGTCCTCTTCGGAGGTACACTGGACTATCATGTCGTGATAAAGACTCTTCGGAGTAACATCGAGTTATCATGATGTCATGACATAGATGCTCTATTCGAAGGTACGTCGGACTAGCATGCCGTCATATAGCCTCCCTATGGAGATATGCCGAGATTTTATGTTGTCAAGATATTTTACATGAATCTATCCAAAAAAACTGTACCTAAATAATTACCGTCCAGTGACCTTAGCTGAATAATCATGCCACCTAGAAATCTTACACCGTCCTAATAAGATAGTGCTTTGAAACATGTCTCGAACTAGAATATTTCCATGACACTTGATCACTAGTATACAAGATAGTTGTCAAGAATTAGAACTCGTAAACGAAACTATATTTGAAAAGAAAAGAAAAATTGTATCCGTGTAGATTTAGATTATCATTGATCGCTCCTACCGGGATTCGAACACCGCACACTCGGGTCTTTTGTCTCCACACTAGCCATTTGAGCTAGTGGTCATTTTGGATATATATATATATATATATATATATATATATATATATCAAGGTAGTCAAAGGCGCAAGGCGCACTCGAGGCGCAAAGGGTCCAAATCGCCCGAGGCGCAAGGCGCACTTAAGGCGCGCGTCCGAGCGACGCGAGGCGCAAAAATTATATATATATATATATATATATATATATATATATATATATATATATATATATTCACATCAGATTTCTACATTGATAAACATGTGTGCTTCAAATTTTCCCATGTCTAGGTTGCAATAACTTTGAATTTAGTGAGTGAGAGAGAAAACAGTAAAAAAAAGTACATCAGTTCAAAAAATAGTCTAAAAACAGTACAACAGTTAAAAAAATAATATAAACATGTTATTTTTTTCACAAGATTTTCAAGGCGTGCCTAGGCGCGCCTTAGCTACTCCAAGGCGCTCGGAAAAGGCGCACCTAGGCGCGCCTTAGGTGCGCCTTAAGAATTGCGCCTCGCCTAGAGTGCCCTGAGGCGCTACCCCTGCGCCTAGGAGCAAGGCGCGCCTGAGGCGCGCCTTTGACTACACTGATATATATATATATATATATATATATATATATATATATATATATATATATATATATATATATGATTTCCTTTTGACCTCTCCCTTTTCTTTGAGCAATTGTCGGCCTGCCCTGACAGGCCTAGATTTATCTCTATACGAAGAAGACGAGACTAAAGACCAAGAGTATAATACTTATGTTAGTTCTATCTTTTGAATGTATTACTTATATAGAATATAGATATATAATAGTTTGATCTAGATTCATTTTTGTAACTAGCCTTATGTTATGTAATATTATGTATGGAAGAGTAGTTATTAGAAAACTTGTGTACCCTTCACTTATGTTTAGAAGTTTACTTAAGTTTATGGATGAGATGTATTCTATTACACAATTATGTATGGAAGAGTAGTTATTAGAAAACTTGTGTACCCTTCACTTATGTTTAGAAGTCTACTTAAGTTTATGGATGAGATGTATTCTATTACATGTTGTTATTTGTCTTATTATATATTCCTATCCTAGAGCTTTACTGGCAACAATCACGGATTCGGGTACTAGTGTATTTGTATGTCGTGTAGCCTGGGATGTTATGTACTCAGTTCGTGACACCATAAGTTCAATCTTTGTTATTTAAAATAATATAGAAATTACAGGATTCATTTCATAGTTTGGTGCTGATACCAAGTGATTTTACAGAAACCATAGACAATGCAAAGTATGTTTTCATTATGGAGTATGCTGGTTGGGTGGGTGAGGCAAGTTGAAGGCATACTCAATTGGGTAAAACCACAACCCTCCAAATCTTCCCCTAAATCAGGTATCCGGCAAGAAGATGCTATGACATATTCTAGTGAAGCCACTGTTAGCCCTTTTTATATCCACTCTTTGTCCTCCTCTGTTTAATGTTCCTAAGCATCAAAACTGTGATTGCAATATAACTTTCATTTGTATCTTCCTAATTAAATCTTCCCCATCTCCTACCTCAAATTCACATATCTTCCTAAAAAAACGTCAAATAGTTTCACATTTAAGATTCTAGGGTGTACGTAAGTATGCTATTGAAAACATTCTATGGTTTTAACTAACATGGAAATGATTCATCAACAATTATACCAACAAGAGTCTGAGATAATTATTATTTGTGAAGCTTAACAAAAGTTGCATAATCAGGACGAGTCCTGATGGTTACAACTGGCATTTGGTTGCACGAAGAGTGCGGGATCCTCTAAAGTAAAAAAAACAAATAATGTGGTGGTGCACATCTGTAAAACTACATAAACTGAAGAATTTAAGTAATGTCTGAAGGAGGCTGCTCCAGCCAGTCAAAAAGTTTAATTAATCATGACCCTCGATTATGCAAATGAACCAATAGAACATCAAAAGCCTTTATCCCAGTTTCCAGTATTTGGTAGGTTACATACCTTGTATAGAACAGAGAGTGACTTGAGACCATCATCTTTGGTTATTGCAGCTATGGCCTGTACAGAGTATTTAGCTTGCTTCCGACTACCCTCTAGACATAACCTTTCTAGTAATAAGTCAACAGAGCTGTATGCAAAAAGGAGTAAAACCGTCAGCTACAGACTTAAATCAATTGTCATTGTAATCTTTCTCACATAGGGTTCACCAATTGCACCTTGATGTCTTTGCCAGTTGTTCGCGGATAGCTCCTCCAGCCTTTGCCAAAACATTAGCAACGCCTTCTTTAGTTATTTCATTGTCCTCTTTAAGAAGATGAACAAGATTTTCTTCAAACCCAAGCAACAGCTGGGGAGAGAAGCATGCAATTATCTGGACAAAGCATTTAAGAATTTCAATGAGTTTTGAATCTGCAGTTGTATAGTAGAAAACAGCAGCTCGAACAAAAAAGAAAGAAGATAAGGATCAGAACAAGACACATAAATAATAGACTTATGCAACAGTATCGTGGATAAAGAATAATCTAAGTACAATATAATAAGAAAAGTTGAGACTCCACCGTGGAAGTTTTTGTTCCAAAAATGTCTTTACCTATGTTTACTAATTAAAATTGTTTCATTAAATTTAACATGGGTAGTTAGGTAATTATGTATAGAAAAAAAATTAAGGGGATTGTTTGCTCTTCCGAAGTAGTAAAAAATTAAGGGACTGTTGTTTGCTCTTCTCAAGTAGTAAAAACAATTAAGGGACTATTGTTTGCTCTTCCCAAGTATTATAAAATACGTGCAACACGTGCATATATACTAGTTATTATAATAATGAGATTGTTCTCTCCAACCCATAGATATTTATGGTTCCTATGGGTTTCCAAAGGAGTTCAGGTAAAAGAAGAGAGTAAGGTGTAAAGAGACAAAAGGAGAGCAGGTACAGATGAATATAGAGATACAATATGGAAAGATAATTATTCTGGTCAATTGTTAACATATTCATTCTCTCTAAAGTATTTATGTAGAATACATATTACATGTGGCTTTTCATGACTAGATTACTCCCAACTACACTATTTTCCACGCTATACAGATCATAAAAAAACCCAGCATGTTCATGCACGTTCTTGAAAGGCACGTCATTAGTACACCTTCGACCTCCGATTAATCTCCTCCTAACAAATTGGAAATTAAAGTAAAGGTCCACCACTTCAGACTTCGAGATGTCAGCAATCAACTGATAATAATAGCCAATCATCAAACTTGCGACCCCAATCTCTACTTACTAGTTTAGACCTGTACCAAACTGTAATACTGCTGATAAAGTGCGTTAGTATATATATTGCTTGCAATTTATACAATGATAGATAAAATCAACTTCTGCATGTAAACTGCAATAACCAGGAAAAATGTCAGGAGCAATGGCAGAGCCATAAAAATCACAGCCATTTATGTCCACTTCCATATGAGTTCTACTAAACAACATAGAAGCCAACCTACCCAACCACAAATCAGATGCTTCTCTCCTGTTTTACAAAGAAGAGAATATAAGTTTGTTTGAGCAACAAGCTATGTTGCACTAGTACGGATACCGGTTCGGACACGAAATGGGTGCAGGATACAGATACGGCAAGAATATATATAGGGTTTCTGATGCAACTCGGGTGCCTCTGGACAGGAAATGGCGGCCGGAATCGAGGGATAGTGGGTGGACAACAGTCTACCTCCGGAAGAGAAGGTTGATTGTGGCAGGACATGTTTCTCCTGCAGGCAAGGGCATTGGGTTGGGAGAAGGGTCAAAGGAACATCAAGCCGAGTCCCAAGAAAGTGCCTTGATCAGCACAGAGGGTGCAGACCAACTTGGGTGTTGCATTCCCAGATGAGAGGTCAAATCCTCCGGAAATCCGGGTGCAGACCTACTTGGGTGTTGTGTTCCCAGATGAGACCTCTGAAAATCCGATCAAGGCCTCAACCGGGGAGTGACGGAACCGGTCAAGCGTCTAGCCCTAAAGCGCAACAAAGTCTCGGAGCTCGTAGGTTGCTGTAGACCCATTAAACTGAGATCCAAGCCAAAGGGGTGTATAAAAGTTGGAGGTCAGTCATCCAAACCAAAATCCCCAGTGGTGATATCTGAAGAAGTGTCGGTCACGTGGGCGTCCATCTGCGTGCAAGACCAAGGATCGGCCCTAACATTACTGCAGTACGTCGAGCCAATAATGGTGAACGGCGCGAAGACAGCGGACATATCTGAAGAGGATGGTTAGGAGATAATGGAGTTCTGGAAGACACTCTATGGATGACACTATGTTGTCCAGACATGGGAAGTTGGTGTCCGCATCTGTATTGTGTCCTTACCTGTGTCCATATTGTGCAATATAGTTGGTTACCTATTGTAGCTATCTGAAAATGTATATATGGATGTGCCCCTATCGTATCCATATTCGTGCAAAATAGTCGATTCATAAAACCTTGATTTCAATATTTAGAGATGAAGTACAATAACATAACAAAGTACCATAAGCTTTACAAGTACAAATTCTAATTTATAGCACTAATTACTGAACTCATGGATGGAGTAAAGATTCAAGGGCAGAAACCAATGTGAATGTCTATACTAGGACTAGGACAACATTGAAATAAGACAAATGTTAAAACTGAACGTGTTCTTAAACTATTTAACTTAAGTGGGGGCATGAGACGGCCAGAACTCTATGTAAGTTCAAAACTGACTAAACATAACAGTCCTCAAGGGTTTAAATGACTTCAGTGATAGAAGGCATGCCATTCCTTCAGGTCTCTACTCAGAAACATGTCCAGCTCCCTTTTTTAAGATAACTCTATGGCTTTCTTTTATCAAAGATAGCTAATTAAGAAAGGTAAGGACTGAAAGATCTGGCTACAGTTGCCTAGTCTCTTTCCAATTGATTTAGTTAGTTTTACTGTATTATGAACGAGATTTAATTTGTAATGTGATTGAAGAATGAGAACGAGTCAGTGAGATGGCAATCAGAGAAGTACAAATTCACAATAATGACCAAGTAATATAAAATATAAATGTTTATCATTTGAAAGCTTACGGAACATGGTATAATTTGTGCCCAGATAATATAAACTATGTTACCTGGACTCGGGTACGGGTACGGGTACATATCCAAGAGTCAGACCCTTCAAACTCATAATTGAAGGACACACAGACTCAGCTAAAAAGGATCCAAATTTTGGATACGGGTACGGGGATATAACTATTAAAATAAATACATTTGAATATGGTTTCATAAAAAGGCACATCATGTAATTAAATTTGTATGGATTCATAAAAGATATGTAATTAAATTTGCACGGTTTCATAAAAATATATACTCTAATTAAATTTGTATGATTTCATAAAAATATACAGTTGTAATAAAGATTGCATTGTTTCATATATTTAAGCTTATAATTAAATTTACATGGTTTCATAAAATGCATCATGTAATTAAATTTGTAAGTTTTCATTACTTTACTACCAATCCACCATATTAAAATAAACTATCTACTTCACTACCACATTAAAATAAACTATTTACTTCATTACCAGTCTTCTGATTGTCACTATAAAGGACCATGAAGGATCCGATTGTCAATGTGGAGGATCGGGTACGGATTCCATATCCATACCCATGTTCTACCCGGTGGACACGGGTACTTCTCTTAAAGTGGAGATCTCTTAAAGTGGAGAGTCCGGATAGCATAGAATATAAAAAGTAAATATATCAAAGTGGAAAGGTACTTCTAGATGTCGCATGTAGATGTATTTCTTCAGTATGATGGTGTAAATCACATCTGTTTAGTTCTTTGTGACAACACTTTAATTGTAATAATAGAAAGCGTAATGATGAGGCACATAAACATTTTGCTACAAGAATGCCTTCATTTTTATCATCATGGTAAAAAACTCCAGTAAAGGATATAAAGAGCACATTACCGCAAGTAGATTCATGCATGATGAAATGAATTTCAAATTGCCAGCATTTTTTGGTGTAGAAGCCGCTAAAAGGATCTCTTTGACATAATCCTTGTTGAAGAGAAGATATGAACACTTTGTTGATAGTGCACTCATGAAGTCATAGAGCGGATGTTTCTCTCCAAGTATCTTAAGCAAGCCATCCTGAAATAAAGAGGCTTCTTTAAAGAAACAACAGTAAAGTGCAGTTTGAAATCAAGCTGATTGACAAGTAGTTAGAAAAAAAGGCTAATAAAACATGAAGCTATCTAAGCTGGAAAACAGAAACATAGTGGCAGTCGCAGTAGGTTGTGCTCAACAACATCATACGAAACTGTAAAGGTTATTATACAAATGGTAAGAGGAGTCAAAATAAATACCCGGTATGCCCATGCCTGATGGAAACTAGTACATGGATCAAGTAGGGCTGCCAACATTTTCCAGATATTTACGTCTTTTAACTGATTAAGAACCTGAAAACCTTCCTCAGCTTTTGCAGATTCGCTGAACAAGCGGGACATGTTCCGAAAGGAACCAGAAATTTTCTTTTGGAGCTCAGAAGCGTCTTCCTGGTTTCAGGCAGTATTGTTTGTAATTGAACATTTAAATTGCGAAACCATTACTTAGAGAATCATATATTTGTAAACCTGATATTTCTGTCTAAGAGACATATACTTCTGCATTTCTTGTTGTAACCTGCAATCCAAGAGGAAATCACCTGAAAATCCGTGCAAAGCCTATCAAATTCTAGTAATGGAAACTGAGAAGAGCACACTACATAATCCCAACAAAGTACAATGAGAAATGCCTACAAACCTCTGCTTCTGTAACAAAACTTGTTCAAGAGCCTTCAGCTCTAGTTTACCGAACCCTGAGATAACTGTTGCCCAATGTTTAACTCTATCTTTGATTAAGAACTCGAGTGGGAACAAGAGTGCGCATAAAATAAGCTCAATCGCCTCTGATCTGTAGATAATTGCACACAGGGTATCACCCTCATGTCCTTTCACGTAAAAGAATATGTAGAAACAGGTTATCGTTGAAATAAATGTGGCATGACATCCATGAATTATTTACTAGACATATGAGTGAATATTAACGACCTCAGGGTCAAACAGCAGAAGTATGTGTCCTTTAAATCAAAGGAATAGCATAGCAATTTACTGGAATGGCTTCTGGCTTACCTAAAATAGTATTTCAACAACACACTAAATTTTCCTTACAATCTCACACTTATAGTGAGCAAAGTCAAAGAGAAATCATTGGTCTCTGAGGGACACAAACATTGCAGCTTTAAGGACACTTGTCATCTATTAAGCTTAGAGAGTCATTACATATAATATCAGCGAGACTGGACTTTGGGTGCACTTATTCCTAAGGTAACCCGAACTCCTCGTCCTACACTCAACAAAGAGACAAGAGGAAGAACCAAGGAAGACTATTTATGATACCAGGAAGGGAGATGGTAACTTGCTTCCAAGTGGAAACCATCAACTTCAGCAGGACCTGCAGGGGTTTGATTGAAAACACGGGGTACAAGGACGAGTTTCTGAGAGAGAAGGCCGCTCCTAGGCGATTTGGCTGAAATCTACAATAACTACTGGAAAGTGAAATCAATGAAGCAACAACATACCAGAAGTGAAATCAATGAAGGCAACAAGATACCAGACGAATAACTATACATGTCCCCAAGGAAATGGATGAATGATCAAACATGATCCGTGGGAATCACCTATGATGTCCTGCCAAGCGAGTATAACCTACATGACTATGTACGTGATCCCAGCCACATATGCACATGGGTGTGCGTGCACTAACACGCTCATAGATACATGGATGGATGGATGGATGGATGGATGGACAGAAAGAGACACATCATTCAACTGCCTGAAGTTTTCAGTTGGACCATTAATCTTTCCCAAATAATCATCAGAGCCAGATAGAAAAATTCTTGTTCTACATACCACATTAGTAAAGTCAAAAGACATAACTAAGTAGAACATGTAGTGTAGTTAATTAGGTGAAAATCCATGCATCTAAAGTGATCTTTTATAGATTATTCTTGGTTTACATTTTTACTGTACGAAGTGTATAATCAACATCAATTTCAGGGATAAAGGTGAACAAATATAGCAATCAATTTTAAATTCTGAGCATCCGAAACCTTCCCTATTTTCGTAGAATTCAAATAGCTTAACAAAGACTAAAAAGCTCTAAGACCAGAATTTGTTGGTAAAGGTACATTGAACTATGAGTGAGTCAGTGCATGCATAAAATTCAGAAGAGAATGTCTATTATGAGAAAGCTAAAACAACCAAAGAGTAGGACATAATATAAGGAAGCAAAATGGAATTAACCATCAAGAAGCAGTTAAGCACCAATATGATGCAACATATTGAATAAAGTTTTTTTTGTCACAGATTGCATTGCATGAGCCTAATAGATTTGGGTTGAAGTCATTATTCATGGTGGTGGTGGTGCCATCTTCATATATCACGAAAAAAAATTGACATTTGTTGATAGACAACATCTAGCAATTAAGAGGAATAGTATTTCTATTTCCACAACCATTCTCACTCTTAAAGAAAATAAATGAATCAAACATGATAAAAAGGTAAGAAATAACTAGATTTTCCCAAAAACAAAAACAGAGGATTACACTTAATTTCAAATTAATTCTTCTAATGGTTGCAAAGTTTTCTTCGCTGATCACCTAATGTCCTTGTCATATAAGCATCTTAGTATCTTCCCAATAATCCATCCGAGTTCATCAAAGCTCATTGAACCATCAGAACTCTTCAAGCAATAACTTCTGTACAGATCGGCCAGTCTCTCCATGGTATATCTTTTGACAGATTGCTGAAAATTTTAAAAGCAACTATCTAGTCATGATTGAAATCAAATTTTAAAGTAAAGAGAAAACAATAGCATATAGTATGAGCAAGTGGACAAACTGATTTGTCTTGGAGGCGCTCTGCGACGAGCCTAGCAATCTCAGCTGGAATGACTTTTACTGAATTGCAGGCCACATCATATATTGCAGCAACAACTTGTTTCCGCACATTTTCATCATAATCCAACAGACGATCAGAAAGCGCCTCTGCAAATTTACACGCAACTAATGGTTAACCACTGTACCCAAGATGATCTATCATTCCATAAAGACTAGCACAATAGATAAACTGCGGGAATGTCATCCTTACTGATGATCAAAGGAACTACAGGATGGGTAGGATTAGAGTTTAGAAAAGTCTTCAAGTGCTCTATAACAGAAAGACGAACTTCTACAGCTCTATCACTCAATCTTTTCAAGAATTCAGAAAAGAGCGGTTGAAAAGATTCATAGATGGATACTCCTGGTAGAGCAAATATTCTTCCAAGTAGATGGACCGCTTTCAGACGAATATCAAATGAATCTGCCTACAAATGCACAAATAACAATTAGAGGAGTCAGAATCACTCAGATTCATTCCATCACAGAACATTATAACTATCTAGGTTCAGTAATGTAAACAGTATTGCTGGTTTTCAAACTGCATGATAATAATCTTCAAGGACACTAAATTTCCCTAAATGAGGGCACAAATGGTGGCGTGTCTTCCTACGTATGTATTAATCTATTTATACATGTATCTGTATTCATATTTGCAAATACATAGTTATGTACATGAGTGCATACCTACTTGCCAATATATATATATATATATATATATATATATATATATATATATATATATATAGGGTCCAGATCGGGAGCCCCGCTCTCCCCTCAGCCGTTGGATCGGCTGGGGCCCCACGCGGGCCCCCTGATCCGATGGTGGTGATGGTAGTTGGGGTGGAGGGGGGGGGGGAGGGGGCTTTGCCAGTGCTCCGCGGACGGGTATCCCAATCCGCTCCCATATATATATATATATATATATATATATATATATATATATATATATATATATATATAAGATGGGGATCAGGTGACACATACAATTTGACATCTAAAAAAATACGCAATCTAATCCGGACATCATGTTAAATGAATGGTTCATATTTGATAGAGTAGCTTGTATTAAATAGCATGCATGTCAAATTGAATATCCTAGTAATTAATACAACCTACTATTAATTAACATGCATGGTAATTAATACATTCATGCATGTAAATTTGGCATGCATGTAAATTTGGCATGCATTTAAATCTGAACCACTCATTTCAAATGATGTGCGTCTGAGATTGCGTGTTTATTTAGATGTCAAATTGTTTGTGTCATCCGATACACACCCTATATATATATATATATATATATATATATATATATATATATATATATATATGGTAAACGGGATATGAGTCATAGGCTCATATTTCTATATGAGCCAATGCACATGTGGACCAATAAGAATGGACTCCTATAGCCCATGTGCACTAGTACACTCCATTCATATTGGTCCACATGTGCATGGCTCATATATATATATATATATATATATATATATATATATATATAACCTTCCTCTATTAATTGGAAGGAATAATACGCTTTCCCGTAGAATCGAACCCATCCTGGCATGATGCTTATGTCTCCAGCTCATTGCTACTTGAGCTAGGAGGCTTTGACGTGTGTGTGTATATATATATAGAGAGAGAGGGAGAGAGTTGGTATGGGGTACTGTGGATAGGATTACCGAAGACACCGTACCAATTTTATAACCATACAAAATGTTTGGGCATTAAAATTGGATGTAAGGTGTCAAATCATTGGTTTGGTAACTATTCATAGTTGGTCTGGAAAAGATTTAGTAGATCTTAAATATATTGATTTTTGTAACTATTCAGAGTTGGTCGGGAAAAGATTTTGTAATATTCTTAAATAGATAGATAATAATATTATTTCCATATTCATAATCGTCTCAGCTTCCTCATCTTTTAATCTCTTTTTTCATACCTTTTGACCTCTTCATTATTTTTTTCCTTGCCCTTCTTCTATCTCTGTATATGAGTGGCACCAGTTGCAATTACTCAACCAAGTTTTATTGTTTACATCGTGTGTCATCCTTTGTTGACGTAGTAGGTACATTTCCAGACATTGAATATGAACATCTACTAAAAACAATTATGTGGACATCGGAAATAGCAGTTCTTGGTACCCAGCATGCATGCAAACTCGAGTAACACCATTCTATGGATAGTCCATGTATGAAACCCATAAAAGCTCATGCAAGATTATGTTTTTGTTTGCATGTATGTGTTCTTTGTCACAAGAAATATCTCCACACTCCATGCTTTATCATAAAAATGAGAAAGAACAATGGAGTTTAGGCAAGAAAGGGGGGAAACGTAACAGTGGAATTTAGACAAGTAAGATAAAAAAGCATTAACAAAAAATGGAGTTAAGCTGTGATTACACAGGAAGCTACAAGGAATTCATGCAGGAAGCTAAAGAGAGAGATTATGTCTTAGATGATATGGTAATAATATTAGTAAAACTTACCAAATTCATAGTTGGCCCACTTTATAAACAATCCAGATATCCAAGTATATACTATGGTTATAAAACTGGTAGGAATCCTTCAATATATGGTATATAATGGCTCCTTCATCAGGCGGTCCTTCTAGGGTTTCCCCTGTAACCCTAAATTGAGTTGATCCAGAGCTTTCCATTGATACAAGTGGGGCCATTGGACGAGTCAAGGCTACTAGCAGGGATCAATGCTGAGGGCTTCCCAGAGGAGAGATCTGATGCTAATAGATCTGGGACACCATATCTGGCTATGGGGCAAGGAGAGGATAGGAACTCCACCGTGGCTGATCAAGACCTCAGGAGAGGGCTAGCAAGTTGTGCCGCCTAGAAGAAGATTCCAAAACAGGGATCTTCCAAAACCTAGTTCCCAGGCTAATAAGGAAAGATTTCCTGCACAGAGGTCCTCTCATGAAGACAATAATGCTAGAAAGAGAGGAACAGCAGCACGTGGAGGGAGGCCCGCAATCAACCTCGAGGCTCCATTAACTACTATCTAATCACTCCTTATACAGCATCTATTGGTCTACGTTAGACATGTTCAAACCACATAAAACATTCTCTTATCTTTGTCCTCAAACTAGCACGACATATTTCCACAAATGCACTCTTCTCTTATTATGCCTTTTAATGTGCTGTTATCCATGTTAGCATTCTAATTTTCGCTACAATAATTTTATGGATGTATTATTTCCTAATTGCCAAAAACTGATCCATAAATCACGGAAAGTCTAATAGAAATCTTATTGAATTTCCTTCCAACTTCAAAAGTATCTTGCGATCACAAAGTACGTACTCCAGAAGCACTCCTCCATTTCAACTTTCTTGTTTTGATTCTAAGCATGATATCGTTCTCAACCTCTCCATCATGGTGAATGATTGATCCTAAATCTTGAAAACTATCACTCTTAGTTATCTCTTGTCCATATTTTATGTACTTTCCCCCTCTATCTCTAACTTATGGTAGAAGTTACATTTCCTATATTGTATTGTCCTAGTAATTTTAAGACCTTAGATTCCAAAGTTAATCTATGCACATCTATTTTAGCAACTAACCATTCTCTACTATAATCGACCAACAAAATTTCATCAACAAACATCATACAACATAGAACCTCCTCCAAGATATGCATAGTAATTTCATCCATAAATAGCTTTAAAAAGGTAAGTACTTAATGTTGGTACTTAATGTAAGCCAACGGGCACTGTGTCATCAAGAGGTATATATCATGTCGGTCGGAGGGAGGCATTCCTCCCAACTGAGTACTACTATCTCTTAACACACACACACACACACACACACACCCTCTCAAACTCACAATCCTAGAACAATGAAAGTTTGCCAAGAAGAAAGTACAAATAAAAAACAAGTACAAACAACAATCAACTAACTAACACCCCATCAAACTCAAGGGGATAAACCATCGAGAATTCGCTCAATAGAAAGTAGTGCCTTTGAATTGTATGGGCCTTCGTGAATAAGTTCAAAATCTGCATCTGACAAGTAAACTGTGGTAACGAAATAGTCCTAAAAAGATATTGTTGTCTCATACAGTGACAATCAACGATGTGTTACGGCTTCTCATGAAACACAGGTTTACATGCAATCTGACATCACTAGTATTGTCACAATGCAAAGGTGTAGGACCAGAAACAGTTAGGCACATATCAGTAATATGCCAATATAGCCAAGTGATCTCAACAGTACTAGTAGTCGTAACCTGATACTTAGCCTCAATGTTGGACCTAAAAAACAGATCTTGCTTCTTTGGTTTCCAATAAATCAAAGAATCACCAAGAAACACATAAAATCCAATAGCGGATATCCAATCAGTAACATCACCAGTTCAATTTGAGAAAACAAGATCCTCAAGCATGGATGGTGGTAAAGAAACGAGAGAATGTGGTAGAGCTTAGTAGGCAACACTCTCAAGAAAAATAACACAACAAGAGATGCAAAGACGTCTGGCAATAGATTCATCGCATATATAGCCCTTATACTGAGTATTATACCCAAGAAACACACAAGCAACAAACCAAGAGGACAACTTGTACCGCTCATTTGAGAATAACTGAACAAAACAAGTAAAACCAAAGACATGAAGTATAGAATAATCATGAGCACGACCATATAAATGTTGATAAGGAGACACCATCAACAACCAGAGTCTGAATCCTATTGATCAAAAACACACTAGTAAGCACAATTATATCCACAATTGAATAGGGACAGAAGATGGAAAGAGAAGAGACCTAGTGACCTATAGGATATATTCAGCTGATAAGCATGAGAACAAAAATAATTGGGCAAGTGTCCCCTAAGAAACAATATAGTCACAAAATTGATGTGGCGTGTACTCCCTCCTGAATATGAGTTTAATACCTTGACCTTGTAAGAGAAATATGTCTCAACCATCTATGCAAACTCGTAGAGAAGACCTCAGACTTAGCAAGATACCAAATAAAAGTCAAGTGAATCGAGAATGATCATCAACAAATATGACATAATATTTGCTTCCTCCCTTTGATATATGAGGATAGGGTCCCCAAACACATAGTGAACAAATATCAAAAGAAGAAGCATAAGTAGAATCACTCGATTGAAAAGGACTAGCAACATGACGACCATGAATACAATCAGTACAGGGTCAATCAGTACAGGGTGATATGGACTTAGCTAAGTCCCTTAAAACACTCAAAGAAGGCAACAACTGAAGTCGAGAAAGGGACAAATAACCTACTCTCTTGCGCCAAACATAACGGGTAGAAGGTGGTGTAGTAAGCTCTAAACAAGTAACAACAGTAGGGAGTGGAAGTGTAAGATGATCCATTAAGTAAAGACTAACGTGCCTATACCCCTTCCCAACTATTATCCCTGTATGTAAGCATGTATAGCACAGATAATAGCATGAATGAAACAGTGCAAGAAATATCAGTTAACTGAAAATCGACAAGAGTCATGGTCAAGCGGGGAGAATGATAAACATCAAGTGTTCTAAATGGCAGCCGCCTCGACCGTTGGTCGAGCGAGAAGAATGATAAACATCCAGTGTTCTAAATGGCGGCCGCCTCGACCGCCTAGACGGCACCTAGGTGGTAGGCGGACTCTCTCCGCACCGCTTCTCGGTAGACGGTGGAGTAGGCGGCCAATGGAGCTTTGGCGGCATAGGTGAGCGTTTAGACGGAGCAATATCTAACAAGATGTTTTGGCTAAACGATTTTACAAGCATTATGGGCCTATGGTTCACTTTTACAAGACTAAAACTTAATAAATATTTGTTCTACAACATAGTTATGCATGGAACATACTTAAAATATGTATATAATGCAAAACACTGTGGTAAAATAGTAAAAAAAAATGTCCAAAATGTATCAACCGCCTAGGCGGACTCTTTCCGCAGCGCACCCGTCTACCATCGTTTAGAACCTTATAAACATCAGGTATGATAAAGTGTGGTAAATCATTCAAGTGGCCACGACCAACAATAGACAAAAAAGGGCCATCATTCGTACGAATATACGCAGACAACTAAAAGAGAGTAGTCTAGAGGCATCACTAGTCATATAATAGGAAGTACCAAAATCAAAAATCCAGGAGGTAGAAGATATACTTGTGGGGGTGGCAAAAGTGAAACCAGCAGACATAGCAGTCAGATGACCAGACAACTGAAGCGGACTTGGAAGATGTTGAAACCGATCGAATATAACCGGTGTCTACTGTCTAGCTACCGAGGAAGAATTGCCAGCCATGGAAGCCTATAAGGTCTGGCAAATGTAGTAAAGGTCGAGCTAGTAGAAGCAAACGAAAGACCGGACAGCTCAAACATACTGGGCAAATTAGGGTTTAGGAATATAGGAATTGGGAATTTGGGTTTAGAGAAGGGGAAGCTCTACTGCTTGTCAAAACTAGAGATGGAATATAACGGAAAGGATTGGATACTTTGCGATCAAGGGGTATATATACCCTGTGATCCGGAGGGAGGCACTCCTCCCAGCCGATATGGGACTAAATCGCTAGTATTAGATACTTATGATGAGTCATGGTAACAAATAAGGAAATAAAAAATTAAAGATGTATTGCATTAACGAAAGAATATTGGAAGTTCATAAACTTACCATTCTGAACTACAATTTCTACTATGTCATATCATTGGAAGAGAATAAATAAACGCTAATTCCAAGGAAATTAATAATCCAATATTTCATACCAATTTGCCACAGTATTTCAATATCTATACAGAAGGTAATGCCAACATTCAGTTATGGGGTGCTTACCAGCAATACTCCTGTAACACAGGGTACTGTTCCCAATAGCATCTGGGGAGCACACTGATATATCTCATAAATGACTTCGCGATAATCAATTGAATCATTTGAAGAGCTTCTATGACCCAATAGCGATGACACAAGAAACTGCTTCACAGAAGGTTCAAGCTTTCCGGCACAATGTTCTATAACACCCATAGCAAGTCTTCGAGAAGCCACAGAAAAATCCTAGTGCCACATATTCCAGAGAAATGTTACTTAGAAAGAACAGAAAATTTTAGCCTTAGGGAATAGTATTTGTAACTATATGCAGTAAAGAAACAGAGAAAACGACAATGAGGTGACTCACAGTTCTTTTCCGGCCCAAAGGAGAGAGTATGGTACTTAATAAATTCTCTTTTATATCCTCACTCTCATCAAGAATAAGAACCATGATCTTTTGCATTGATAAAAGAACACTTTTTGGATGATCTTCACTGCATTTGGCAAGTCAAAAGCATATTTATTCTACGAAACTACTAACTGAAAAAGTATAGCAATTTCATACTTTTGTGACGTTATTGAGGATACAAAAATTACAAGAGACCTTCTAGAGGAGCTAAACTTCCAAAAAGAAAAAAGATTTCATACATCTGGCATAGCTACCAAATGGGAAATGCACTATCATGATAGCTTTAGCCACTTCATGTCAAAAGATAGCATAGTCACTGTTCAAAGTGCTTCACAAGGTATCAATCCGGAACTTGGTTTAAGGGAAGAAGGCGATGTTAAGCCATGTGTGCGCGTAGGGCAGAAATTGCAGAACATGGTTTGATGTCATCCCAATACATGTGAGTCACATACTTGTAAGATTGCAATTACAACAAGCAATCAATTAGAAATATTATATCCACCAACAACCAAAAATACATGAATCCTCTATGGACTGTTACAAAAACTAGTTTGTAGCCATACAGAAAGTATGATCCATACTGTGCTCAAATGAGAAAAGTAATGATGTACTCATGTCTGTATTATTGAACAGGTGTGCAACTGTACTTAGGTCATGGAGCCAAAGTGCATAGTTGGCCATATAAATGGATTACCTACACTTCTCACGATCTACATGTTTAACACTGCCCATGACACAGAAGTATGTGAAGAGAAGGTAATGATGACCAATAATGTTAAGCTTCGAGTTAGAATGATGCATCACACTGACACGGACTTAGTGATTTTTTCTTCACTTCGACCCGTGAGGCGCACAAGCTTCCTCCTCAAAGGCTCGTGCAAGCCTTCTCGAATGAACTTAGCTAGATCGCTAAGAAAAGAATAAGAAAATTGTGGAGCAAAGAGAGAGAGATTGGAATATTAAAAACTTCAATAAACTAGAAAGAGTTTACAACTTTTGGGTGGTGAGGAGCAAATGAGTCTCCCCCTTATTTATAGTGCCTCTAAGGCTTACAAGAAGCTTCTGGAATGAGAATATTCCAAGAAATATTCTAGGAATTATTCTAGGTCCTAAGAATATTTCATGTATGACTCTAGCTACCAAATATTTTAAATATTTACAAATATGTCTATAGGGCATTTAATCCACCTCGGTGGGTCCGGAAATAAATGTGCATGACATTAAGTCCGGACAACTTCCACTCCCACAGTCATGGTTGTCTCATATCTTATCTTCTTTTTTCTTCTTCTGCGACCCTCCCCAGACTTGTCCATCTTCTCCTCGAGATCAAAAGTAAACTGGCTCACTGTATCACCTTTTTTAATGGTTTGTACCCTCGGCACAAAAAAATAATCGACAGACTATCAGGTCGTTGATCCCCCTCGTCTCGTGAGCGCACATAGTTCTCCATACCTCCACGCATGCGAGTCCTATTGCGACTTTGTTGACCCGAACGTCCACCACGATCCTCGAGCGACTCCTTACATGAGCCACTCTGTTGTCGTATGCTTATCTTTGTCGCATATTCCTTCTCGCAGTCGACAACATGCTTCTCCTTACCCTGGCCAGCTTGGTAGCAATATCCACCTCCCTCTGCGGAAGTGACTTGTCGGGATTGTCTCTTGCAACATCATTGGTCTCGCTTGGAAGATCTTCCTCCTCGAAGTCCTCCTTCATCTCGAACACCGCTAAGTAAGCCATCTCCCTTTTGCTACCCTCCTTGAGCTGAATGGCAGAGACAACTTGTCCCTTTGATGACTCATCTCGTGCAACACTCACCATGCACGAGGAGCCTTCCTCCATAAAGCTGACGACTCCCAAGTGTTACATCAGAACCGCCTTCGTCGCGATTAGGAAATCCATGTCAAGTATCATCTTGAAGTCGTCCAGTAATGTAGCGGTGAAATTGGCAACACCCGACCAATATCCCACCTCTATGCGAACTCCCTTGGCTACCTCCTGCACGGGACGGGCCGCTGAGTTGACCGCCTTCATCTTGCTTGAATCTTTTTCTAATGCTAGACCCAAGCGACGAACCTCCGTGTCCGAGATGAAGTTATGAGTGGCGCTCGTATCAACCAACGCCCGTGTGCTCATGCCATTGATCCTTACGTCAACGTATATGAGCTCCCAGCTCAGAGTTTTCGACACAACGGACTTGGCCTTAACGGCGTTGAGTAAGTGCAACGCTCCAATGTGCTCCCACTTCGTCCTCCTCGTCCTCCACCTCGTTTCGGACGACATTGACATGCTTGCTCTTGTTCTGGCAATTCCGAACATAGTGATTTTCTTCACATATGAAGCACGAAACTATCTGCTCAGGTTGGGCCTTCTTACGCTTCTTTTCCTCGGATGAGCCCTCCTTAGGAGAGTTCTCTCCCCCACCATTCTCCTAGGTAGTCTTTGGCTTGGCCCTGGCATCGTTGTCGTTCCACCTGTACTCGACGAGCCTCTCGGCTACTGCCACGACGGTGTTCAAGTCTTGCACCCTCTGTCGCTGCAATTCTTGAGCCGCCCACGGTTGAAGTTCATCAAAAGAAGAACAAGTGATCCTCCTCGCCCATGCTAAATATCGCGAGCATGAAGTGTGTGAACTCTGCAACGTAGTCCTTGATCAACCCTGTGTGCTGGAGTTAACGCAAGCTCCTCCTTATCACGAACTCAACGTTCTCATGGTAGAATTGAGACTTGATCTCCTTCTTGAGATCCTTCTAAGTCTCGATCGAGCACAAACCCTTCTCTATTTTCTCGCACCTACGACGCTGCCACAACATAGCATCATCGGTAAAATATAGTGAAGCAATGTTTACCTTCTCGACCTCATCCTCGATTTGCAACGTCTTGAAGTATCGCTACACGTTCCACAAGAAGTTCTCTACTTCTCTGGCATCTCGCACCCCATTGAAGGATTTTGGCTCCGAGATCTTTCTTCTTGGTGCCTCCCTACTCGAAGGTCCACCATTAGAAACAGACTTCTCCAAAATGGCAATTTTGGTCATGAGTTCTCTGAAACTCTCAACCATGGTCTTTAGCTCCTCGTAGCCTCAAACCTTCCAGCCCAAGTTCTCAATCTACACATGATGTGCCTTGAGCTCCTCCTCAAGTGCGGATCAGATCTCTTGGATTTGCTCTCGAAATATTGTGATGGACGAAGCGACGTCACTCTCCAGCCCATCGTAGAACTCCTCTAGCCTACTCTTGCTTTGCTCCACGGAGCCCATGTGCATCACTATGTCCCTCGAACCCGTCTCTAAGATCTCAAGACGTTCTGCAAGATCTACAAGAGTACGCTCCGTCGCAGGCTCCTTGCTCTTGCCCCTCTTATTGGTCTTGGCGTTCCTCTCCTTAGGCGACGCGGGCGACGCGGTCCTCTCCTGGACGCTCTCGAATGTCGACATAGTACCAGCCAACCTTCGCTCTGATACCACTTGTCACGGACTTAGTGATTTTTCTTCACTTTAATCTGTGCGGGGCAGAGGCTTCCTCCTAGAAGACTCATGCAAGCCTTTGCGAACTTAGCTAGATTGCTAAGAAAAGAATGAGAAAATTGTGGAGCAAAAGAGAGAGATTTACTAGAAATATTTTACAACTTTTTGGTGGTGAGGAGCAAATGAGTCTCCCCCTTATTTATAGTGCCTCTAAGGCTTATCAGAAGCTTCTGGAATGAGAATATTCCAAGAATTATTCTAGCGAATATTTTAGGAATTATTCTAGGTCCTAAAAATATTTCATGAATGACTCTAGATACCAAATATTTAAAATATTTACAAATATGCCTATAGGACATTTAATCCACCTCGGTGAGCCCGAAAATATATGTGCATGACAACACACTGGCTAAGCCTTTGTGTGTTTGCATCTAACTGAAAGCCAAGAGAATTGGCATCCAAATGCTCCATGCAACCCAGCAGCAGAAGCCCATCATAGCTACTCTGGAGAAAAACTGAAGAACATAGGACAATCATTTAAAGGTGTGAACTAGGAAGTTACGAACATCAGTGATAAGTGTTTCTCAATTAAGGCAAACGTATGTCGCATTAGGATGTGCACTATGTTATTATAACAGTGTCTTGCTAGTACCTATGAGAGATTCTCAACTTGACAAATTGCTTACCTAACAACAGCAAAAAAGGTACTAAACATTTCGACAATGAGATCATCACACTCAAGATCCAACATCACAATGCACGATCTGTATCTTGCAAACATCTCCAAAATAATGACTCTCCTACTAAATGACGGGCTGTTGATATCACTTAAGCCACTAAATGTACCTACAATCAAATGAAACATGTCCTGCAAAAAGGAGATACACTATTACTCACAAGAAAAGAAAAAGGATTGATGCATAGAACATGTTCTGCAAGTATTTGACCTAACAATTTCTTAAGGCTTTTAAAGCAGTGATTATTTTTATAAAGGTTACCCTTAAAACATCATCACTGTAAGGAGCTTCTGGTGCTGTCACTCGGGTAATCTCACAAATGCACGTGGCTACCAAAACTCTGACATCCTTATCATGATGTTTCAGCAATTCTTGTTTGGCAATTGCATCAAGACAAGGTTTCATTGAGTCTAACAGTGCAGGTGTTGGCGACTGCTCCAACTCAGAGAGAGTGTTTGCAGCTTGCTGCACACCAGAAAGCAATCAGTTTCTATAGCATAAACAAATTATACGAAAATCATTCATTTAAAGATACTGCAAATTTCTCACATGTAATATACAAGAAAAATGGATTCGAATAGTCATTTAGCTTTCAACAGTACACAGTTAGCAACAAAAGAAACCTCTATGACAGTGGCGGTGAAGGTGATGGCAGTGTATCTGGATTTAATGCTAGGGTTTAGGGCGCCAAGACGTCAAATTATTGAGGTGAGGATGCAGTTTCAATCAACAAACAGCACTGGATAAAAGATTGGATTGAGAAAATAATTGAATTTGGGAATGGTAGCTCTCAAGCCCCTAAATCTCAAGTTTTTTCATCAGTCTATCTCCAACAATTTTCATTGTTTTACAGCTCTTTATATAGCCTACATAAACATGTGTTGAGATAAGCCTGGTTGAAGTCCCTTTCACTGCACCAAAACTCAGAGTTTTAGTGAGGGATGAGGGTTATATATTCATCTTCTAACACGTCCCCATAGGTCAATGGCCCCATTGGGGCAAAGAACTGGATTCACGCACTGGTATATCTTTTTTAATCCGCTCACCGAAACTCTAAAGTTTTAGGGAGAGTTAAGTGTTATATATATAATTCTAACACACCGCCCATTTGGGACAAAGAATTGGATTCAATTAGCGGCATATTTTTTGATCCGTTTAAAATGTGCAGTAGAGGATTCGAACTTGGGTTGCTCGATACCACCATGTTAAAGTCCTTGCCCCTGCACCAAATCTGGAGTATTACTAAGGGTTGAGGTTTATATATTTATATTCTAACAAGCCCATTATAATAATTTGATAACTATAACTCAAATGTCTTCATCTATTAAAATCGCAAAAAATCCTAACAAGTTCAGTTTGAATGGAACCGTTGACGGTTCAGCTAGTTGGCATAAAGTTCTCCATTGGGAAGTATTAACAAAAGGTGCATTTTTGAAGAATAAGATTTCTGGTGTCACAAGTCAAATTATCCACCATAAAAGGTAAACAATATATGCAGATAGTACACTAGTGTGATATCATGGTGGTATGTATACTGTTAAGAGTTATTTTATTTTGTTATTTATCATATGAGGGTATAATAGTAATTGTGGGTGTATTGCATATCAATATAAATAGACATGAGATGCAATCTAGGGTTTAAGACCCTTGCAATCTCCTTTCTCATATTCTCTCTTCTCTTCTCCTACTTTCCCTTCTCCTCTCTATCTCCAAACTTAACTTAGTATCAGAGCATATATTTGTAAGTACTGTACATCTCCAAAAAAAAATTCGGCTGTTTTTCGTCTACTTTTCATGATTCGCCGTTCGTCGTTCGTCGTTCGTTGTTCGTGGTTGTTCGTCGTTCGTTTATGAGATCTAGGGTTTCTACATATCTCCGTTGGTTATTCATCGTCGGTTGAGGTTCGTTGTGAGATCTAGGGTTTCAAAGATCTCGTCTTTCTGTTGCATCTGCAAGTATGGCGGGAACCGAATCTTCTAGCGAGGTTAATAGTGGTGGTGGTAGCGGAGGTGGTTCTCCTTTTATTGTTATTCATAATGATGAATTGGAAAAGTCGATTACAGCGGTGAAACTCAATGGTGCGAACTACCTTGTCTGGTCCAAGTCTATCAAAGTGGTGTTAAGGGCGAAGAAGAAGTTGAAGTTTTTGATGGAAGAACCCCTGCCTGAAACGTCCGTTGAGTATGAAGATTGGATGAGTGCAGATGCATACGTTATGTCGCGGTTGTGGCATAGTATGGAACCATATATCGCTGCTAATGTTCAGTGGTGTGAATCAAGCAAACAGATTTGGGCATCTCTGGAAGAATCATATTCGCAGAAGCGAAACGTTGCCCGTATCTATGAGTTATACGAGTTATTGTTCAATACAAAGCAAAATAGGAAGCCTGTGAATGAATATCTGGCTTCAAAAAAGGCTGTGGAAGAAACTGCTTCAATATCATCATGTTACTACTGATTTGAAGGAAGCTCAAAGACAGAATGAAGAGTTTCATGTTTCACTTATCCTAGCCGGTTTGGGTCCTGCGCTCGAACCTTATAAAGCTCAAATCCTTGCTGGAGAGCAGTTATCTACAGTGGCAGATACTTTCTCCCGTCTCAATCTTTCCTTTCTGGGACAGTGTTCTGTGGTGCCGAGTACTGACTCTTCTGTCCTAGTTTCTAGTGTTGTTGGTCGTGGTGGTGGACGTGGTATTGGACGTGACGGTAGAGATGGTGGTCGTAGTTTTGGTCGAGGAGGAAGCCGTGGTGGTAGAGACAATGGTGGTGGTGGTGGCCGCGGTGGTGGTGGTAGTGGTCGTGGTCAACCACGGAAGTGTAACTATTGTGGAATGCTCGGTCATGTAGAAGACTATTGTTGGGACAAGTGGGGCAAACCAGAATATGCACATCAAATGCATGATGAAAATATGCAGTCCCAGGTCACCACTTCTGCTCCCAGAGATGATAGTTCGGGTTTCAATCAGACTTCAACGTCTGATACCTCATCTCCATTTCAACAGATCCTCCAGAAGTTGAACGCGCTTGCTAGTACCACCTCCTAACCTACTGCAACCATGGCACATATAGGTAACCTGCTTTTGTGGCAACCCAGTCACCATCCACCTCTTGGGTCATCGATTCAGGAGCAAGCTCTCACATGTCTGGTACATCTATCTTTCATAATCGTAGTTCCATGAAACATAATATTATCTTGGCTGATGGGTCTACTCGTCCTGTGCTTGGGAAAGGTGTCATTCACCCTACTCAATCACTATCATTATTTGATTCATTATATGTGACTAATTTTTCATTTAATTTGTTATCTGTGAGCCAGTTAACCAAATCTCTTCAATGTTCTGTGACATTTTCTTCCAATTCGTGTGTTTTTCAGGACCTCGGGACGAAGAAGATGATTGGTTCGGGGCATGAAAAAGATGGATTGTACTACTTGGATCTACCTGGAAAGGCCTTCACTTCTGTTTCTACTTCTCCGTTGCAGTGGCATTATCATTTGGGACATCCGTCTTTGGCTAAGTTGCGTCAAGTTGTTCCTAGTTTGAGTCATGTTTCTAGTCTTGAATGGGAGGCTTGTCAGTTAGGCAAGCATCACCGTAGTTCATTTTCTCGTCGTAGTGAGAGTCGTCAATTAGAGTCTTTTGATCTTGTTCATTCTGATATTTGGGGTCCGTCTAGAGTCAAAAGTCCAAAAGGATTTCAGTATTTTGTTATTTTTATTGATGATTATTCCAGAATGACTTGGTGTTATTTAATGAAAGAAAGATATGAGTTTCCAAATGTGTTATCTGCCTTTTATAATGAAGTCTATGTTCAGTTTGATAAACGTATCAAAATTCTGCGTTCTGATAATGCTTTGGAGTATACTCAATCTTCTATGAACAGTTTATGTGTTGATCGTGGTATGATTCATCAAACCAGTTGTGTCCACACCTCTCAACAAAATGGTATAGCCGAACGCAAACATCGACACATTTTAGATGTGGCTCGAACTCTCATGTTCAATATGCATGTCCCTAAACAGTATTTGACAAATGTCGTTCTTACTGCATGTTATCTTATTAATCGTATGCCATCATCTGTATTAAATAACAAAGTTTCATTTACCATATTACATACAGATGTCGCACATTTTTCCTTATCTCCTCGAGTGTTTGGGTGTGTCGCTTTTATTCATAACTTGGAACCTAATCGAGATAAGTTGACTCCTAGATCTCTGAAGTGTGTCTTTCTTGGTTATCCCCGTACTCAAAAGGTTATCGTTGTTACAGTCCACAGTCACGCAAATATTATGTCAGTGCGGATGTTACATTCTTTCAGTCTACCCCTTTCTTTCCTTCAGGAGACCGTTGTATTCCTTTTACAACAGATTTGATATCTTCCATACCACTTTCGGTCATTCCTGAATCAATTTGTCTCCATTCCCCATTTACAAGTTTCTCAGATATCCAAGGACAGGCCAGTGGTTCTGCAGAATTCAGCCTTCAACCAATCATCTTTCGTGCCTGAGGTTTCTGCTCCCATCACCACAGATCCAGATGATCTTCCTATTGCTCTCAGAAAAAGACGCCTTTATACCACAAAGAATAAGCATCTCATTTCTAACTATGTTTCATTACACCGTGCTTCATCATCTTTTCATGCATTTGCTGTTTCATTGTCTTCTATTTTTATTCCCATAACTTACAAGCAGGCTATGTCATCTTCTGGTTGGAAAAGTGCAATGGATGAGGAGATGTATGCTTTACATCAAAATCAGACTTGGGAGCTTACATCGCTTCCTGTTGGAAAGCAAACAGTGGATTGTAGATGGGTGTACACTGTTAAGTATCACCCTGATGGTTCTGTTGAGCGCCTCAAGGCACGGTTGGTTGCCAAAGGGTATACTCAGACATATGGCGTGAATTATATGGAGACTCTCTCCAGTGGCTCGGCTGAATTCAGTTCGGATTCTTATTTCTGTAGCGGTTAATCACCAATGGCCTATATATCAGCTGGACATAAAGAATGGTTTCTTGCATGGTGACTTACAGGAGGAGGTTTATATGGATCAACCACCGGGATATGTTGTAGCAGGAAATAAAAAACTCGTATGTCGATTGAAGAAAGCATTATATGGACTGAAACAGTCACCTCGTGCTTGGTTTGACAAGTTCAGTTCAGTTCTCATTCAGTATGGCTTTCGGCGTACCACATCAGATCATTCAGTATTTTGCCATTCTTCCTCAGCAGGTATTATCGTGTTGATTGTTTATGTTGATGATATCATTATATCTGGGAGTGATCATGCTGGAATTGTGGACTTGAAGACCTACCTTAGTCGTCAGTTTCATACTAAGGATTTGGGTCTTCTTCGATATTTTCTTGGAATCAAGGTTGCTCGATCTAAGAAGGGTGTGTATCTGTCACAACGCAAGTATGTTCTAGACTTGCTTTCCGAGACTGGGATGTTGAAGTGTCGGCCAGTTGAGACTCCTATAGATTATCATAACAAGCTTGATGCTGACAGGGGAGAGTTATTTGAGGATATTGGATATTATAGACGTTTGGTTGGCAAACTTATATATCTTACTGTTACTCGACCAGACATCACATATGCAGTTGGTTTGGAGTAGTTAGTCAGTTTATGCATGCCCCTCGGCAACCACATTGGGAGGCTATCTCTCGCATTCTTCGATACTTGAAGGGTGTACCTGGAAAGGGTTTGTTGTACAAACCTTCCCAGTTGCTTACGGTGACTGGATTCAGTGATGCTGATTAGGCAGGTAGTCGCAGTGATAGGAGGTCTACTTCTGGTATTGTACGTTTGTGGGTGGCAATATTGTCACGTGGCGTAGTAAGAAGCAGAATGTTGTGGCTCGTTCTAGTGTAGAGGCCGAATACCGTGCGATGGCTCATACAGCTTCTGAGATGATGTGGGTGCAGTCTCTTCTTCATGAAATGGAAATTATGATTCCTATTCCGATGGAGATGTATTGTGATAATCAGTCAGCAATGTTTATCGCAAGTAATCCGGTGTTTCATGAGCGCACGAAGCATATCGAGGTGGATTGTCATTTTGTTCGTGATTTGTTGCTGAAGAAACAGATTGTCACTCCTTATGTTCGGTCAGAGGATCAATTAGGTGATATCCTCACCAAACCACTTGCTCGTGGTCCATTTTCTGATTTATGTAGCAAGCTGGGCATGTCTGATCTATATGCTCCTGCTTGAGGGAGGATGTTAGAGTTATTTTATTTTGTTATTTATCATATGAGGGTATAATAGTAATTGTGGGTGTATTGTATATCAATATAAATAGACATGAGATGCAATCTAGGGTTTAAGGCCCTTGCAATCTCCTTTCTCATATTCTCTCTTTTCCTACTTTCCCTTCTCCTCTCTATCTCCAAACTTAACTTATACTATCATTTTGCACCATGTACTTGGATGTATACGAGCGAGGTGGCAAGTCAAGTATGTCAAGCAGGGACGGACCTAGGTATGTTGTTCGAGGGGCACTTGCCCCCATAGATTTTTGTAAAATTCCAACATTGGTAGTAAAAGTCTATGTTATTTGTCCAAATATTACCTGTGCGCAACCTGATTTGATAAAAGAACAAATGTACCCCACATATCTTATGCTAAAAGTTCCAAACACGAATAGTGTCACACCCAATTTATAGAAAGAATAAGTGGAGCAACCCAATATAATAAAACCTAACTACACAGATGCCAAAAATATCTTACAAAATCAATTTTTTGAATACTAAGATTATATTTATATAATTGCCCCCATGATAAAAAAAAAATCTGGATCCATCCCTGATGTCAAGGATAGGTAGCAGCCACATCATGATAGTATACATTAGACATTCTAGGTGGGCAACTAAACCATACTGCATCAGTTTGCCCAATTCAAGCAAATTAGGATTAGGCCCACTCCGTGCATGACTAGATCAGCTATCATGCAGGTTGGACATAAACACCCTCCTTTATCCTCTTGAGATCTCCATTGATCTAAGGTGGCGGCATTTGATCTAGAACACTTTCAATTTGCTTGAGATCTAGGTTAATTCTAACTATAAAGACATAGAAGACTCGCACAATCACGATTTGAGATGACAAAATCTAGCAACCCAAGGCAAGTTACAGCCGCGGCACAATACTTCACCTTAATTACTCAAGCAGGTGCACTTGTGAATTCTAGTAGGTTTTATAAAAATTGAACCTCCAAAATCATCACTATTTTATGTATGTGCTTGTATTTATCATTGCAATATTGCATACTGAGACTGTGACAGGGGAGCATCTTTACTGTAGAATGCATTCCTTCGAAAGACGATGAATATATCAATCAAAACTCCAAATCTTAATAAATGATAAAGCCATCTCTAGAATGTCCATGTGGATCAACTAAGTTGTTGCCTGATGAAGGAGAATCCTACACTTGAACCAACCAGAGATAATACCATCTTTACATAATCTTTGTTAGAAAATGAATCCCCACTCATTTTACTTGACAACTAAATTAGCTCATCTAAGCATTGAACTCTTAATCACTTGACAAAGCAACATGGAGACACATTTTCAACTTAGAAACAAAAGCCTTTTCAATTACTTATTTTAAGCAATTAACTGAAACCCAACTCTCGCCCACATAATCTAAACACTAACTGAAAACATCTAAGCAAAAACAAAGTGAAACCCTATCATCACATACCTAAACCCTAATTTTATCTTCCTATTGTAGTATCAAAAATCCAATCTCGTGACAGAAACACTAATTCAATCCAATCCTAATATACACGCACCTAAACCCAGAACCTTCAACAAAATCGCAACAAGACAAATATTTCCTTACAAGACCACTCATCTAAAGCCTAACTAGTAACTAAGCAGTCCCACAAAACTAAAACTAAATCAAACCAATAATCCAATCTTCACAAATAGAATGCGCAGAGAAGGCCCTCATTAAAGGAGTGAATTGAAGATGGGAAGTAAGGAGATTCTTTTTTCTAGAAGGTCGTGGGAGTGAAGGAAGTGTAAAGCAGTTACTAAAAAACCCTTCACCCTATATGAGAATAGAACAACGATTGCCTTCTTAGTTTGACTTCCATGGTGGGATCTTATCTACTGTTTTCGTATCAGCTGTGATTAAATCATTTCTTAAGGGAATATCAGCACTTGTTGGAATAAGAACAAGAGCTCTGGGAGAGAAGAATCAGGAGTATTCGTAGGATTATCAACCCGTTGATGCAGGGAACTTGATTTGGCCACTTACTATACATCTGTACATTAATTAAAATGCTAATTCGAACCCTTCCCAATAAATCCGCACTTGAACCCTGAAATTTTCCCCAAAAACCTCAAAAAGAAAGTATAATTCACTTTCCAAATTTAACTGGCATGCTTTGATGTTAATCTCATACGGTACATGATACATATCCTCAATATGATGCAAAGGGTTCCGGTAAGGATCGCATAGGTGTACCAGATGGGATAGAAAAATTGCACTATAGTCTATATGTTTTTGTATTGTCCGATCCGATAAACCTGTCGTAATACATAGTTGTTTTTTACTTCTTTTTTTTTTTTTACATTTTCTATGTTTTATTTATTGAGCTTTCTTCTTCACTTTATAACAAATTGTAGTTTTTATCTTTCAATTTCTACATTGTTATGTTTGACTACTTATCGAGCTTTCTTCTCCTTCGTTTTAGGGGTTTTCTTCCCTTGGGTATTCCAATGACCCCCCTATGGACCTTAGGGTGTTTAATTGATAAATTTATAGATGTTAAGAACATATAATGGTTATCTAAGTTTTTGTCATTTTTATCGACTTTATGATGATTTTCATTTAGTTGCTTAATGACACTCTATCATACTCTGTGTGTTCAAATTATCTTTATGTGTTGTATTAATTTTCAATATATTTGCATCGGGGAAAAGTATCATACACTATGTGATGATCAAGTAACATGATACACATACATAACAACATTGAACAACATAGCTTGCATGTTTAAAAGAGTTGAACTTTCTTCCAACGGTCAAAAATCTAATCTTTTAAAACTAGACAACTTTTTTTTGAGAAATTATGCAATTCAAGAAACATTCTACATGATTCAAACCCTACTTCAAATGGATACTAATAAGCATGCACCTAACCACAAATCAATCATCAAAATTCTCAAAGGAGAAATCTTTCACCAACTAAACCTTAAAAGCCAGGAGCGGACGACTACTTAGAAGAGTCTAAAGTTGGAAGTATGATGGGAGCACGCGCTAATAAAATTTTTGTTTATGTTTATTAATTATTGTTATCAAAATTTATAGATATCTTAATATTTATTAGAATTTGTAAAATTCGGTTCAAAGTTACAGAACAATCATTTGCATGATGATTTTATGATGTCAAGGTAAATAATTCTTCGTTTTTTTTGTTACTTTGATGAACGTTTCTTAAAAAAATTTCAACTTTTTTCCCAAAAATTTTGTTCTCTTTTAAAATTATGGTCATGTTATGGGAAGCAATTATATCGTTGGGGAAACAAACTTTCGTCCCCCAAAAAAAGAGCTCTTGTCGCAGGAAAAACGAGCTCTCAAGTAAGAACCGCCGAATCGATGTTCTTACTGAGATTCGTTGACCTCGTAAGAGTTTCTGCCTTCTAACTAAACCACTCGCCTAAGCAATAAATCAAACCAGATATACAATATTTTTTACAATTACGCAACTCAATACAAATTCTACATTAACTAGTAAACACGACCTAACCCCAAATCCTTAATCAAGATACCCAAAAGAAAAAAAAAATTACCAACTAAACCACTCAATCCTAATATCGCACTCCACAAAACTAAACCCTGACCAAAATCCAATTTTTTACCTAACCTAAAACCTAGTTCGAACCAATCCCATTTAATGCATACTTAAACCATAAAATCCCCCCCCCCCCTCCTAAAGGAAGAGCTTAGTAACTAAATCCTAACTCACATGATCCACAAAAGTAAACCCTAATTTACACAAAAATCTAATATTTTTACGATTTCATCGGTCCCTACATATTTCTACAAACCTAAACCCCAATTTGAACCAACTCGCACTTGAAACCTGAACCCACCCCCCTCAAATATTGTGCCACACGCGAAAGCTTCTACACAATTAACCTTACGACGACGAGAATAAAAAAGACACAATAGTCCGAACAATAGCAACAAAAACAAACTGCAAACACAAATTTACGATTTGCCAGTCAGTACACATTTCTATGTAACCAAACCCTAATTAGAACCAATCCGAATTTAAACCCTAAAATTTCTTTTTAAAAATTCAATAAAGAGCTAAGCAAGCAAGAAGTCGCTAAACTTTAGTACAAATACGGAGAAAATTATAGCTGTAGAGTTAATAACTAGAAAAGAATGAGAAAAAACAAGAACACTCACTTTTAGGAGCTTGATAAGAGTGTCTTCGGAAGCGTGAGGATCGTGAGTCCTACACATTTCTACGTAACCTAAACCCTAATTCAAACCAAATCCTAACAAATATGCACTTAAACACAGAAAGTTCCCCAAAAAAACTTCAAAGAAACGAGCTTAGTTAACAATCTATGTTACCTGGACTCGGGTACGGATGTCGGGTACGGATACATATCCAAGAGTCGGACCCTTTAAACTCATAATTGAAGGACACACGAATTCGGCTAAAAAGATCCAAATTTTGGATACGGGTACGGAGATATGACTATTAAAATAAATACATTTGAATATGGTTTCATAAAAAGACACATAATGTAATTAAATTTGTATGGCTTCATAAAAGACGTGTAATTAAATTTGCACGATTTCATAAAAAGACATACTCGCTAATTAAATTTGTATAATTTCATAAAAAGACACAGTTGCAACAACATTTGCATTGTTTGATATAATTAAGCTTAAATTTGCATGGTTTCATAAAAATGACATCACGTAATTAAATTTGTAAGGTTTCTGTAGAATATTTAGGAGTATTTGTTTTAGAAATCGTAGTTCCTCCTTCTCGATTGTTATATTTTTATTGATAATCTCTTGACTATTTATAGCCTTACAATCCTCCATCTTACATTAATACCCCATTAAAACCCCATGTATAATATTCTAATATTCCAACAAATATAACAAGAATATTCTAATATACCAAGAAATATACCAAGAATATTCTAATATACCAACACTCCTCAAGATGGGCGAAAGATATTCACTAAGCCCATCTTGTCATGTCCTCTAATCATATATGCAGAGCTAAGTCACTTAGTCATACTGTCTGCTACCTGCTCCTTGGTTGAAAAATGACATAGCTCCAGTAGTCCACGGTCCAACTTCTCCTTGATGAAGAACCTATCGATCTCGATGTGTTTGGTCCAGTCATGCTGCACTGGATTGTTGGCAATATTGGTGACTGACTGGTTGTCACACCACATCTTCATATTGGCTCATTGATCCAGCTTCAGCTCCACCAGCATACTCTTCAGCCATAGCAGCTCTGCAACTCCCAAGGCCATAGTTCTGTACTCCGCTTCAGCTGTCGATTTGGCCACCACCGACTGCTTCTTACTCCTCCAAGAGACCAAGTTGCCTTCTACAAATATGCAATAGTCCGAGGTAGACCTCTTGTCATCAGTACAGCTAGCCCAGTCAGAGTCACAGTAGCCCTCAATGCTCAAGTGATCATTCTTCATGAATATCAACCCCTTTCCGGAGGGCACCCTTCAAGTATCTCAGAATCTGACACACTGCATCCATATGACCCTTCATTGGGTAATGCATGTAGTGGCTCACCACACTCACTGCAAAACAGATATCAGGACGTGTGGCTCAAATAGATCAACTTGCTCACCAGTCTCTGGTATCTGTCTCGGTCAACTGGTTCTCCAGTCTCAGCACGCAGCTTGAACCCCTGGTTGATAGGCGTCGCTGCAGGTCTGCATTCCAACATCCATGTCTCTGTGAGAAGGTCCAGCGCATACTTCCTCTGAGAAAGAACAATCCCCTCTGCTTCTCAAGCAATCTCAATCCCAAGGAAGTACCGAAGAGAGCAAAGGTCCTTACTCCAACGGAAGAACACAGTATGATCAGCATAATCTGCTGATATACAATCCCTATCATCGCCCTCATGAATCTGTCAAACCACGCTCGAGGAGACTGCTTCAGTCCATAGAGGGACTTCTTCAACCTGCAGACCTTGCCCACTGTCTTATCGGTGCAGAATCCTGGTGGTATCTCCATGTACACTTCCTCCACTAGATCCCCATGAAGAAACGCATTCTTCACATTCAGTTGGTATAGCTTCCATCTACCATTCGCTGCCAAAGAAATCAGGATCCTGACGGTGCTTATCTTCGCCACTGGTGCAAAGGTCTCATCATAGTCAATGTCGTACGTCTGACTGTATCCTTTTGCCACCAGTCGAGCCTTGTAGCGCTCTACTTTTCCATCTGGATTCTGCTTCACAGTAAAGACCCACTTGCATCCGACTGCCCTCTTCCCCTCTGACAGTTTTACCGGTTCCCAAGTGTGGTTCTTCTCAAGAGCGCCTAACTCCTCGTGCATCGCCGCTTTCCACTTTGGATCGTTCTTGGCAACCTGCCAATTGTTAGATACAGTAATACTATCCAAAGATGCAATGAATACTCCATGAGAAGAAGAGATATTATATAAAACAAACTGAGCAAGGTCCCAACCATATCTATCAGGAGGATTTTTCGCATTGCTGCGAGTGGTCCTCCGTACTGATAATGGTGTGGGAGGAGTAGGAAAATGATATCACCTGAAGGGGAATCTAGTGGTGGTGGTGGTGGTGGTGTAGGTGTCTCAGGAGTTGAGACGGACGCAGGCAAGGGACTTAGCAATGGCACTATAGGTTCTGGTCCTGCAGTTTGCTATCATTTCCTGCTGTAGGTAAGCAACTATTCCTGAGCTATGGGCCTAACACATCTCATCGCCTCCCCCTGCTCCTCTTCACTCTCCTGCTCCTGCTCCTCCTCAAACGTTCCTCCATGCCATATTTCTAAATCGGTCACCACTCTCTCACCAATCTCCCTCTCTCGCCTCATACTCTCAGTATCAGGTGTGTTGCTCATGGATGAGGTTCCCTCCTGGCGGTAGTATGGCTCAAACTCCCTGAAGTAAACATCCATGCTCACAAACTTCTTCTCTACTGGGCTCCAACACACGTACCCTTTCTGAGTCGCCGAATAGCCCACGAATACACACTTGACTGCTCTGGGGTCAAGTTTTCCAATAGACGGTCTGTTATCCTTCACAAAACATACGCAGCCAAACACTTTTAGTGGGAGCATCCCACTATTATTTCCTTGCAATATCTCACATATGGACTTCCATCCCAGTACCTTCGAGGGCATCTTGATGATCAATCTAGCTGCTGTCAACACTGCATACCCCCACAGACTGTGGGACATTCATGACGATCATCATGCTCCTTGCCACCTCCAGAAGGTGTCTGTTCTTCCTTTCTGCAACTCCATTCTGTGCTGGTGTGTATGCACAGGTGGTCTGATGTTGTATCCCTTGGGCTGACAAGTATTCCTCAAGTGCTTTGTTCGTATACTCTGTTCCATTATCAGACCTTAGTACCTTCACCACTGCTTTGTACCGAGTCTGGACATGTTTATGAAAGTCCCAAAAATACAGCCAGGTATCTCTTATTCCTCATCAAATACAGTCAGGTGACATGAGAAGAACAATCAATAAAAGAGACGAAATACTTGTAAACATTCATAGTAGTTGTGGCGCACGATCCCCCGACATTAGAATATATAATATCAAAAACAGAAGAGCTCTTATGGCCCGCACCAACATATGAGCTCCTTGTCACGCCCCGATCCCGAAAGGGTCTTTCGTCCTCGCCGGATCCTTTACGGAACCGATTCGTCCTCGCTAGGGGCGTGATGCCATGCGAGCCTGGGATTTCGCTCGCACAAGGCAAGAACTTGCAGTTTTAGGAACCCATTTTGAAACACAAATTATAAAACACATTCACAGAGATTTGAACACAAATGCGGAAGAAACATGATTTTTCATTGAATATTCAGAGTAATTTACATAGAGTTTACATTGATGCGCCTTCTCGGCTATTGAATTGCATTACAAAAGATAACTCAAAATGCAGGACGCACTCCGTCAGATAGTCCACGTCGTTTGCACATTACTCCCTTGTATAGATTGAAGTCTCTGCCTCCAAAATGAACCGACTCCAGCTATACTTCAAAATAGAGGTGCTCCTAACGCCTCCTCGCTAACGCACTAGCGTTGCACCGTCTGATTGCCTGAAATAGTTGCCCACAACGTGGGTCAGTACTCAACTTGTACTGGTGAGCGGTGGTGAGCGGGATGAATCCCACTCAACTAAATCGACACTAGCTTGTTAGGGGCGAGCATGAATTAAGATAGCTTCTATAAGGAAGCAAGTAAAATCAATTCATATCAGTTGCATGTTTTGATAGGAATGAATATAGCATTTAATCCAACCAGTACACCGATTACTTACTCAATCGATGCACGCCTTCCCTGAAACGAAACACAAGTATACTTACCATCTGCACAAGACAATAAGTTAGCACGCGTTCTATTCTATGCGGTCATTGGTGTGATCGACACCTTAGGGACATATTTCAAGCTTAGCGGCGCGCCCTATCAGCCCGGGTAGGGAGCCCTGCTGGAGGTCCCGCTAGGCATCGTGACGAGCACGAATCAAATATTTCCCTCCGGATCGATACGGTTCCAGTGCCCCGGAAAGCCGTTTCGAGGAAATGCCAAACCCTGTGCACAAGTTGTCCCAGACCATGCAAATGCGTGAAATAATTCATATTACATACAATGCATCGAAATAAACAGAAGAAGTAAGCAGCAACATATATATATCTCATGCAACAGTTCATATTTTCTCAAACGGTGTTCCGATTCAGTTATCCCATAAGTCCAACTCTATCCGAGGCACCAAGCCGCCACCAACAACCAACTCTTCCTTATAAACAAGCTCAAATTATAAGGTGTGCAAGCATATGATAAAATTAGTCTACGAATCCCATGTTCCTTTCTTAGTGGCTGGCATGCATGTGGCTAAGGATTTCCTAGGCGTCCAACCGGGCATCATCGAGTGAACGATTGAAACTTAGAGATGTTGGCATGAAGAAGTAGGAAAGAAGGGACCAAACCACTCACTGGTTAAGGGAAAAAGGCTGAAACTAGGAATCCCGCTAGCGACGATCAAACGTCAGTTACGCGAACCTGAAACAGCACAAGCACCGAGTTAGAAATCTTGCCTATCCTTCCTTGCCGAACTCCCCAGAACCTCAAGTTCCAAACGATAAAACCAGCAGCGAAAACCAAGCAAATCGAAAGCAACAACAAATCCAAAACCTCAAAACGGCAATCAAGAAAACCAAGCAACCAAAACACGAAAACTATTGGACTCGTTTCAATAGAGGCCTTTCCATGAATTGGAAAGGATCATCGCATTTCGTCCGTGGCAAGAAGATGCCGAGATCTAAGTTATGACTCAGACGGACTAGCCACAAGCCCAATTACATAGTGCTCGTCCCGGTCGGATCGGGATTTGAGGCACTACACTCCTAGTAAGTTTGCCTAAATCACATGCATCACATACTAGTTTCTCCTTATGTGTAGCGCCCCGTTCCTCCTATTCGAGGAGCGCGGCTAAGAAACACAAGATAGTATCGTTCGATCGGGATAGATTGAAACAAGAACTCGTCCTCGTTATGGATTTGTTTCTTCGGAATCGATTCCCATATTCAGTGGACCGTGTCCCCGGGATCGACTTAGCGGCAGAGTCAGGAGGGACCTCTCCGCTGCTATCTTTTATTGCCTCGGTTTTCGATGTCTCTTGTTGCTTTCGTGCTTTGAGTTGGTTTTGGGATTTGCTTGTTTTCCTTGAACGGTTTCGATGGTTTTCATTGTTTTCGTTCATTGAACTGCACTTCAATTCCGAGATTGGAAAAGTGGAAGAGGTATTGATCGAGCTGTTCGTAATGCAGGTGAACGAGCAGTAGGCGGCTTGCGAGCGGAGTCGTGAAGCGCCTCTTTCCTTCTCCCTTCCAACAATCTAAGTGAGTGGCTACCATCCCGATTAGCTAGCCCTGCTTCCAAGTCTTCACACCTAAAACGACTTGCATTCTTGTTGCCCCGATCAAACGATACCAAGTAATAATAAAACATACCAAGATAAAAATGGAATAGACTTGGATTGTATTGCTTGTCATTAAACTTGGGAACGATTACTTACACTGCATGCTTATTCGTTTGGAATGTTCATCATATGTTTCAATTTTAGTTAGAATACATGTTTCTTCTATAAATTGTGCTATGCATATGGAACACACTTTAATTTGGCATAGATTGATCAGTAAGACTATGCAAAACCGTTTGTGCTATGGAGTTTGCCCATATTCGTTTGAAATTCGTATGAAATGATTCGAACTAAATGTGCTTGATCACGGACAACTTGTGCACAAGGTATTTTGGCTTCCGCGGACGGCCGTCAGGGCACTAGGGCCGATCCGATCCGGGCGGAAGAGTTCGTATAGTCGTTTGTCATGGACGGGATGCTATGTAGCGGGGCTCGCCACCTGCGTTGCATATCATTCTTGTCCCGAGACTATAACCCGTCCCTTTGTGGCATCATGCCAGTGATCCCTGTGTATATTTAAACCTGTTGCAAACTAACTTGTGTCTTCGTGGCAGGGAAGGCATGGTAAGTATTGTGCAGGTGTTTCAGATGGACAGGTAAAATCCACCGAACGGTGGCACGTTCATTTCAGTAAATTCTATATGCTGCTTACTTGTAAATGAACTAAGGCAAGATAGAAACCGACAAAATATGCATGCTTCATTAAAACAACGTGTTGATTGGTATAGTTCGGTTAGCTCGCCTTCACCAGTATGTTTCGACATGCTGACCCTCGTTGAAACAGGTTCTCCGCACTAAGGCGAACCGAGCGAGGAGCCGAAGTCTTCCCGATCCAGTCCAGCTGTAGGCGCATCCTGATCGCGCCCCCTTGAAACATTTTGAAGGAAGAAGCTTGCAACTTTATATACAATGCAGCTTCGTGGCAAAGCCGTCCTCCAGCCCGGAGGTCTATACATTTTGAAGTTTAGTAAAGGGATGTAATGTACAGGACTGCTATCTCATTTTGAGTCAACACTTTTGTAAGCCCATGCGGCATATTAGCTGACTCGTTCAAGAGTTTGTAATAGATGTTCATTATCAATAAAGAGAACTTTTCCATATTTCAAATTTGTGTTTCAATTTATCTGCGTACTCTGAATATGTGCTTGCTATGCAAATCATTAAAGCCTTGTGCGGGCGCAACCCCAGGCCCGCACAGCGGTCACGATTCGGGGGACGCCTCAACGATTCTGCGGAATCGGGTCGTGACATTATGTGCCTTCTCATAAATAGATGGATACAACATACTCAAAATATCAAAAGAGGAGTGCCCCAACCGCTTGTGGTGGAGTATCAGTGTATCATTGGCACTCATCTTTGGTCCTCTCATTCCTGCCCTTTCTGCCACAGACACCAATGTCGAATCCAGTCCTTCTCGATCCAGGTACCATAGTCCATCATACCAAGTGTCAGTCCCAAGTCTTCGTCCCGTCTCCTTCTCCTAGAAGATCACCTTAGGAATATCAAAAGAGAATGCATTTTAGTTGGTGGATTATAAAACTAATGAACAAAAGACTGACTGGAAAAGAAGGAACATGTAAAACATTGGATAATCTTACTGAACTTGTACAATCGACAGTACCCTTACCGACCACTGGCTGGAAAGTACTATCGGCTGTTTGAATGTTGTCTGCAAATGCTAGGTAAGTGTAGGAAGAGAACTCACTAGCATTCCCTGTTACGTGTCGAGACGCACCCGAATCGACAATCCAGTCCTACGATCTAAGGGAAGACAGATGCAAGGACGAGTAAGTCATCAGTACCTTCCAATGGATGGCATACATGGCAGAGTTGTCTCTGGCGAAGACTGAGGTGGACGCCTCCTGAGTCTCATTCCTCCTGTCTCCATCGCTTGACACTCTCTGCTTTCTCCTGAGTACTTCCAGCATGCCCAGTAGTGCCTGATCCTCCTCAGTATAGGCACCATTAGCTCTCTCCTCGCCTTCTGCTACCAGCAGGTTCGTCCGATAACCTCCTCGACCACCCCATCGATCCCCATGACAACGGCCACGTCCTCTAAACTGTCCACGTCCGCCACATGAATCTCCCTTCTTGGGTGGTTTGGTGCAAGCATACCTCAAATGGCCCACCTTCCCGCAGTTGTAACACTGTCGGGAGTCTCCCTTAGGTCATGTGCCGCCTGAATTGGCAACTGTCAGTGTTGTCTTCACTTCAGGAGGACCACATGTCCATGCATGTAGCTTGATACGAGTCTCCTCCTGGATCATGGCCGAGATAGCCTCCTCAAGTGTAGGAATCTTCGCTTGAGCTAGAAGTAGTGTTGTTCTCTGAGCAAACACTGCGGCCAGCCCCTTAAGAAACTTTATCGCCCTCTCCTACAGACATATCTCTCCTTACACTTCGGGTCCTCGCAGCTCGTCCGATCTGAGAAGTGATCATAATCCAACCCTAGACACTCCAACTCTGTGGCATACTCCTGTACCGTCTTCTCTCTCTGTACGGTGTCGTCGATCTCCCCCTTGATCTGGAAAACCCTCAAGTTATTTTCCACACCATCGTAGGTTCTCCTCAACTTCTCCCACACGTCTTTAACCATCTCAAGACCATCCACTGTGGCGGCGATCGACTGGACTAAAGAATTGAGGAGCCAAATGTATACCACCATATGAGTGGCCTTCCACTCGTCGCGTCCTGCCGAGCCCTCATCCGGCTGTATTCTCTTCTGACAAGAAACCCTCTAGGTTCTTCCCTGCGAGGGTTCTCCTCACCCGTCGTGACCAACTCAGGTAGGTGGCCAGTCCATCAAGCTTCAGATCGATGGATGGAAGCTCCAACTTCACCAATGTTTGTGCCACGCTCTCACCAGCCGACAGTTTTATCAGCTTCATCAACGTTGCGACCTCCGCAGAGTCCAACTTCTAGATGATCTCCTCCATCGATCCTCCTCTTCTCCGATCACCTCACACCCGTCCCACGATTCACATTCGACCTCTTCGTCCTCTCCTAGACCCGATCATGTCTCTCACCCATCAGATCTAGGCCTTCGATGTCAACATCTGGAACGACCCGCGGGAGACGCCAGAAACCGCGACAGAAGGCTCCATGAAAGTCGCGGCTTCGCGGTGGTGGTGGTGGTGGTGGACGAGCGGCGGCGGTGGTGGCGGACGAGTTGTGCGACAGCGGTGGTGGCGGACGACGCGGCAGCGGTGGTGCGGACAGTGTGGCAGCGGTGGTGGCGGCTAGGGTTTGGGAGGTGATTGCTAAGGTTTGGGCTCTGATACCATGTAGAATATTTTGGAGTAATTGTTATATTTTTATTGATACTCTTGGCTATTTATAGCCTTACAATCATTCATCTTACATTAATACCCCCATTAAAAACCTCAGTAGAATATTCTAATATCCCAACAAATATACCAAGAATATTCTAATATACCAACAAATATACCAAGAATATTCTAATATACCAACAGTTTCATAACTTTACTACAAATCCACAATATTAAAAAAAACTATCCACTTTACTACTAGTCTTCTGATTGTCGCCATAAAGGACCATGAAGATCTGATTGTCACCATGAAGGATCGGATACGGATTCCATACCTATACCCATGTCCTACTCGGTAAACACGGGTACTTCTCCTAAAGTGGAGAGAACGAGTAACATGGTTAACAATAACTTGAACTCTCCACAAAACCAAACCCTAAACTAAACAAAAAAGAATCAATATTTTTACGAATTTTCCACTAAGTACACATTTCTACATAACCTAAACCCTAATTCGAACCAATCCAAACAATTTTGTACTTAAGCCCAAATTTTCTCTAACCCCCGCCCCCCAAGAATAAGATATATAAGCAAGAACCCACTCAGCCAAGTATGTATCAGGAGAAAATTCCATCCCGCGAGTAAAATTAACCAAGAAAGAGCGAGAAAGACAACAATAGTCGTTAGTGTTTTAAAATTTACTACGAATTCGGTGCGAAGGAGGGACGTCTAACGCCTAAGCCGTCTAGACGCCGAACATGTATCGTGTTTCTTTTTTTTCTACTCCCTTGTAACAACTTATATAGTGTTATATCATAATGAAACACACTTAATAAAAAAAATAATCAACAGATATTCTATCATTATCATGATTCATGAAGACTATCAACATTATTTCATAATGAAACACACTTAATAAAGAAATCAACATATCCATAATATAAATTTGAAATTTTAATGTTCTAAATCCAAATCCAATCTTAAAATCCAAACAACATATCCACAATACAACTAAACATCAAACAATCTGAAAATTCGAACATCCTCAAAAGACACTTAGGCGCCAAACAGGGCCACACAACCACATTATACCGTTGAATAGGGAGTTTTCGGTTCGGCCTAGGGACACAGTGCCTAGGCGGCCGAACAGGCCGAATTCTAGAACACTGATACTCACTTTGTGGAGCTTGACAAGAGCATCTTTGGAAGTGGGAGGGCTCGTCAGTCCTGCACATTTCCACATAACCTAAACCCGAATTCGAACCAAATCCCAAACTAATACAAACTTCCCAAAAAAATGACCTCAATAAACGAGCATACTAAGCAACAAGTTACTCCACAAACAAAACCCTAATATAAAACCCAAAAAAACAAACTTTTTTACGAATTCCCCACTCACTGCACATTTCTACATAACCTAAACCCTAATTCTAACAAATTCCCAAAATACACACTTTATTGAGGTCATAACTCTGGAATTTTCCCCAAAAAAGCCTCAGTGAGTCTAACAAGCAACAAGTTACTCACTCCACATACCCTAACCTAAACAAGAAAAAAACAATATTTTCACGATTTTGCCACTCACTGCACATTTCTACGTAACCTGAACCCTAATTCGAACCAATCCCAACAAATTCGCACTTACTATAACGAGTTAAATAAGCAAGAACTTATTCAATAAAGTACAAATCAGGAGAAATTTTAAACTCCAGAGTAAAATTAACCAAAAATGAACTAGAAAAATACTAGAACACTCACTTTGAGGAGCTTGACGAGGGCGTCTTTGGAACCGGGAGGGCTCGCTAGCCTCGATCCGACGTCCCGCAGAAGCAGCAGCTTCTGCGCCATTCCTGGCCGAGGATTTGAACTCGAGGAGAGAGAATTAGGGTTTCGTTCGTTCCTTTTTATTCTAATTTAGGGAGGAATGAAGTGAAAGGAAGCTGAACGAAAGGAGCGGAATTTAGGAAGTGAAGTTATCGGATCCAACGTGGAAGCGGATTTATAGGGAGCCTGTGGATCTTTATCATATGTCGAGTTTAGGACCAGACTTTTACTGGTTAAACAAATTGATGCCCCCAGTTTTCACCTTTTATTACGACATTACCATTTATTGTGTTAGATGACAATTACAATTCAATTACGGGCCGATATTAACCCATGATCGCATATCCGACAACTGCACAGTACCAAAGATTTTGGGTAACACTAAAAAAAAAAAAAATTTGATTGTCCGTAGGATGGTTGACCGGTTACGATTGGAGACTTCCGTAAAAATAGACACGGTTCGAATTCTTCCTTAGGAACTTAATTTCTACCCCTGTGAAAAAGTCCCTAATCCGATGGAAATGACATAAAAAAATATTTCTTTAAATATATAACTTTAGTATTTTCATGACCGGTCCGAGAATTCTAGACATCTAGACAAGGTTTGAAAGTGAGACCTCTTGAACGAGATAAATGAAAAATATCCAATATTTCTAAGCCGAATTTATGAAGAAAAAAAATCTCTGATACCAATTTTATTAATCAATTTAACACATAAAATCTTCTTAAAAAATAACAAATAAAAAGATGACAAAAAAAGTAACTAGTTGAGTAATCTAATTAGCGTTTTTTTAATAGTCAAACAAGGTAAATAAAATAAGATCATTTGAATACAAAAGGAAAAGAGTAACTTTTAGAATAATAATAGACGAGCTCTCCCATCTAGTTGGGAAGGGAAAGATGTGTT